>CM065053.1:59788850-60283850 GCA_032883995.1 Coronaproctus castanopsis
AATTAAAATATTAATGTATATATATATATATATATATATATGTAGCGTTGTACAGTAATCGGTAATTGAATAAGAAACATCTTGTGTCTGCTATTGAGTGCTGGGGAATTTCGAGCTTAGAATCGTGTTTGTAATTCGGAGCAGGACCCTCGTTTGTTTTTTGCAGACACGAGACTCGTCTTAGTGCACATTTTTTGTCGCGGTCTATATGTTTCCTATGGTCGTTTTTTTTTTTTTTTTTTGACCATATGAAAACTTGTAATAAAATTTTGTATAGTCAGAAAACAGAAAGTATATAAAATTTAATAAAACGTAATAAAATAGATAAGTCTCTTAGTACCTAAAGTTGTAATATACTTTTTAATGAAATTAAAACTATAATAATAATAATAATTGCGAAATAATAATAATAACGAACAAATTTTAACACGGTTAATGTCGTGGTATCTCAATTAAAAAAAAAGGTTAACATCACAAGGTGCAGATATGGAGCATAGAATGTCGTTCGCGCCCATCTGTAGTCATCGCATTGATTCCACTGTGGTGCACCGCCAAGTTTACGTTTTTGATCGTAGTAATTTTCTTTATATTTCGCACGTAAATTTTCTTTATATGTATATATAATATATATGCGTCAAAATTATACGTGTGTTTTTTTTTATTTATGCCTAAAATAATAATAATAATAATTAATACCCCCTCGGGGTACATAGATATGTGTAACCGAGGGACCTCGAGCTGAGGAGGACATAGCGCGTCCACAGGTGGTGTGGATAGTGCACCTCCAGATATGTAGGTTAGTTGCGAATAAGTCATTGACTCGAGTGAAAGGAAGAGGAAGAAATAAACATCATGAAGATATTTTACGTGGTGCATACCAATTCGAGAGAAGAAGTAATAATAAATTTAAAAAGCATATCATGCTACTCGCGTACTCTCTTTTCTATTTATCGTAATAAAGTATCAGCCTTCATGTATATGTGAATAATTAATAAAGCCACCACCTCGACCGTTCTAATAGTTATAAAAAAAAATCCAATACTTAAATATAATAAATAAAAATTTAATAAATAATAATAAAATATTTAAATAATACGAAAACGGTTAAAATTTCCTTATAAATTGGCTCCACACGACGGTGTAGAGCCGATTTAAGATAGATACATGATTAAATTATAATATGCATATTCGCAAACCCAGTCTACACATAATGCAACATGTTCTATGTGTTTGTAAAACGTGGACGCGAACAGCATATAAAAATGATACACACTATGGTAACGTATACGATGAACATATATAGAAAACTAGGTGCATCATTGAATAAAAAACTACGAATAAGGCTTATTATATAAAGACAGTGCAAGTTGGATGAAGTTTATAAATTCCAATAAAAATCCCGCAAAATAGGATACGAGAAATTCATAACATGTATATATATATATATATATATATATATATACATACGTATATAATGAATAAATTACAATTAATGCTGATTATATAAAAAGAGACATGTTTAAGATTCGATACACACGTTATTGGAGTTTGTAATACATAGTTGGATAGAATTTCTTCCTAATATAGTAAAATAAGAGCCGAATAAATGTTATCGGCAATTTCCTAGGACGTTGTTTATAATTATCGATTTTTAAATTCCTCGGTAGGCAGTTTTATTCGATTCGGTCACCGATAATAACAACAATAATATTAACTGCTAGTAAATTTCTTTTTGAAATATTATGTAAATCTATGCCGTTTGTAACTACCGGGGTTATTACAGCATAAGGAGACATGTGTCTAGTTTATACTGCTACTAATAAAATGTTGTAAATCCAAATTACCATTCTTCGCATGATCTTGAGAAATATCTTTAAGACATGGAGCATAAGACTAATAGTGCGATAACTTTCGCAGTCTGCTGCATTGGGTTATATGTACTAACATAGACTTTAACCAGTCTGTTACTAATTTACCTGATTCATACGTGTCGTTAAAATTTTTTTATTACAAATCTCATCATTAACCGGTCATTTGTTCCAAATAATTTTAATTTTTCTCCACGTACGACATCCGGTCTTATTTTCCTAATTTTAAATTCTCGATTGCTTTAATCATTTCGATTCCCGTATTTCTGTTATGTCCATTGTACCTTCATCCGTTTCTGTATTAATTTGATAGGTTCTAACATTGCGAATTAACTTCTGCGCATAATTCCTTTTCAGTTTATCTCGAATACTTGTAAATATTGTTACATTTTTATCCTTTAATATGGCACTATTTTTCTTCCTTACTGTACTCGTAAATTCCTTTATATTTTTTTTTACACATATTGAAAGAATTATGCTTTTCCTACAGTATTTCAATGTCACATTTTCCTTTTTGTAACTATAATTCGTTCACTTTCCTCATTACTTTCTGAATTTGAGTTTTTAATCTCTCGTACTGTACTGAATCATGTTTATTTATTCTTCTCCGCTCCATTAACCGCAGTATATTCCCCTTCAGTCATGCAGGTTTTCCTCATTATATATATATATATATCGAACCTCGCCCGTAATATGGAGTTGAATCTGTTCCTTTTTCTACTTTTCCAACATACGCTTAACACGTCCTGAGCCATATTTTGAACTTTGGTGGTAACAAATACATGTCAATTATGACTGACGAGTACGCTTGCAATAAAAGGTTTTATTTTTAACTTTGTAATTATTTTTATTAAAAGTTAAGTTTTAGTTTTGAAACTAATAACAAGGTTGTTTCGTTTGTGGTGGTAGAAAGAAAGTGTAAGTCGTACATAACTGTTTCGTATAATATTTTTTGGTTTCTAATTAATGTAAAATAAACTTTAAGTGCAATGGTGCTGAATAATGAAAGTTTCAGATGAAAACTTTTAAAATATAAACATATGTGACTGACGCCTTTTTTAAGGTTTTATTCAGTTTACAAAAGAAATAGAAAAATTCTAAGTTAACCGCAGTGATTAGAAAGTGATATTTATAAATACGGTGTAAAAATAAAAAATTTAGCATGTTATTTATACAAAAAAATTACACGGGCTGACGTTAATGGACAACGTCAGTCACGTATGAGTGACACGGGGCTCAAAGTGTTAATATCAGTATCGGTATAGTCAAGTCGAAGTGTGGAAATTACTTTTCCCGTTTCATGTTTAACTTTTGCACACCTATTTCTAAACGCTGTATTTTTCAAATGTCAGTATATCGTATTAGTTTCGGTGCGGATATTTTATAGTATCGGATATATATACATACATATATATTTCGATATTTCGAATTTTAGCGTTTGGACGCATCCCTAAACATATTGACGACGTCCTCGAAACATTAACATTTCTCTATGTCCTATACTATATTGTAGGACTTGGACATGAACACGTTTTTGAAACTACAACAGGTGTGTTTAAATGCGACCGTCGTTTAAATTTGAATAAGTTGCAAAATAAGGATATACAAAAGAGTAAACCAATACAGATTTAAATTTGTCTAGAAGTCGATACACTCAATTAGTCATATATACATATATATATATATATATATATCGTGCTCGCATAGAAAATATCCGCGTAACCTGTATGTTTAATGCGAATATTAAGTTCTAGGTGTAAACGAAAGTGAAACTGGAGTCAGTTCGTCAAAAGGAAAAGTGTAGGTAGACATCGACCCCGGGAATTATTAATATTTCATCGTTAATGACATTCGCGATTATATCGTCTTCAGTTCTCCTCGTGCAAGTCACGCGCGGGAATGGTCAACACCGAAATATTTATAAGCGAATACAAAAATAGAGAAAAACCATTTACGGAGGTGAAGAAAAATTTGCCAGCTATACGCTACGTATGAAATATTATCGCCCGTTCGTACGCTAATTTTTCTAGACGAGTGGCCAACGCCCATTTCGTGAATTTTTCGTTAATCATTAGCGCCGAATACAATTTAGAACGACTATAGAGGGAAATTAGTGTAAACGGTCATCGTTATCTTTCGCGATTATTACGATGAAATTATCATCATCATCTTGACGCGAATTTATCCTCCGTTTGTAACATCTCTTTGCGTGTACGGTTAATTATATCGCTTTATTCGATAACGAGATTTAAAATATATATATATAAATTTACTTACTATTATAAATATCATTACGATTATCATTGAAAAATATAGAGACCCGTCAACTTAGGAAGTAGTCGATGAGTCTGCGTTATCTAAACGATTTTAATCGATATAAATCCGAACTAAGCTTCTCGGCAAGCCAATAAGAGGATGGTTATTTTGCAGTTGCCTTTCTCGGTTACTGTTCCCGGTAAACTAGTTTTCAACGTAATTGTGAACAGATAGCTGAATTGACTAAGGGGACTTTTTTATCGCGATATATTTTCGTCCACGATAGGATTCCAACTCGGATCGTGTCAGCGGAACAAGCTAAATTATTATCGCTACTCTACGGGACCCCTATTATTAATTTTATAAATATCATTACGATTATTATTGAAAAAAAAGTAAAGACCCATCAATACGTACGATTATTTTGCTAACCACCAAGCTTTATACTAGCCCAGTCTAGATTCGACTAAAGTAACATCGTGATTAAGGTTTTTTTCATCTACTTATTTGCTTAATAACAACGGCGCTATTAATGATTGGTTGTTTTTTTCGCTACAAATTCCGCATGCAAGCCTTTTTCTTTTCTTACATGATTATCTATTGTCACGTCGAGATATGTCTGATCATTTAAAATGAACGAGTTCATTGTTACGCCATTATAAATTTTGGTTTACACTATTTACTGGTCTCGCGAATGGTGTATGCAACGTACTCTTTATTTTTTCCATATTTATTGTTGCACCCACTTATTTCTCAATCTTTCAATTGATAGTCAATCAAAAAAGTTCTGCTCCGCGTCTTCTCTTTTAATACTTGGTGCGTTTTTACACTTGTATCCTCTATTATCTGGGCGATGATTATTTTTTTTTGTTATCTTGCCATTTATTGGTCTTTCAATTATCGCTATCCGTTATTTCTTAATATGTGTGCTAGCCATCAACATCTCCTATCTCTCATGATGTTCATTATGCATCTTTTTTCATTGATGTTTCGGGGTACTTGCGTATTTTTTTATTCTATCTGTCCATTTAATGTTTTTTGTATAGAACATCATATTTCGAACGCCTCCAGTTGTTTTTGTCTTCCTTTAAGTTCCCGAGCTGTGCAGCAGTACTTTCCAAACGTACACCTTTTTTAAGTACTTAGCTCTATACTTACATTTCTTTAGCATTAACAGCGATTTCTTTTTTTCCTGGTCGCATTTTTCATCATCTGTTATGAATAAACGAAATATACTATGTTTTAGTCTTTCATTTATTTTTACTTTGATTTCTTTGTTAGCTTTTATTTTATTGCACTTCATGACGACAGTTCATATTTATTAACATATTGTAGCCGTTTCATTATATAATCTAGTTCTAACACTGCATCTAGCTTTTTCAATGTCCACCATTACGGCGAATATCGTCGAAAATCGGAAACGATTTATGTCCATTACGCCTATCTCAATTCCGTTGTTACTATTTTCTTCCTATATTTTAATCTCTCTCTTTATATATATTTATTAAAAGAACATCGATGATAAACTACACCTTCATCTTACAACCTTTCCGACTTTTGCTTCTGTTTCCGAGAGTTCTCTACCTGTGACTTTTAATTTTTCCGTGTTGTATAGTTATTTTATTCTTATCCTATTTTTAAGATTAATGTTTATTCTTGAAAAAGTTTGGTCCAAAATATTCCAATCGCTTTTATCAAATGCTTTTTCTAAGTCTATCATTGCAAACTGATTGGTTTATTTCCAGTCCTAATATGACTTCTCTCGTTCCTCTTCCTGATCTAAAACTGTATCGCTTTTCGTTCAATTCTTTCCCTATTTTGTGTTTTATTCCGCCTAATAATATTAATACGAATTATGGTATACATCCATAGAAGGAGAGACTTTGAACGGTTAAGTTCGCAGATGACCTAATCATAATTGCAGGTCTCCAAATGTATACTTCAGAAAATATTATCGTCTATAAATGATATATAGGAAAAGAATATGGACTAGAAGTTAATGGAGGTAAAAAAAAAATAATGATAATTAGTAAAGATAGCCACGTGGAATGTTAGATGCCTTCTACAGACTGGACCGTTTCGTATAGTGGAAATCGAGTTGGAGAGATTAAGAGAGTATGCGGGCTGTAACGCATTACACAATCAGTCCGGTCATTTTAACACAGAAAAATCTACTATTCCACATCGGACGGATCAAATTTCAGCGGTGTTGTTATATTAAAAAAAAAATGATAAAACGGTTACGGGTTATAAGAACAAAAGCGACAGAGTCATGACGATCAGGGTAGAAGTTAAACTGTTTCCTGTTAAAGAATATGTTCTTACCTGCGCGAAGAATGATGAAGAAATCGAACTATTCTATAAAGATGTTGAAGAACTTATGAAAGAAATATCGAGCAGAAAAATTACAATCATCATGGGTGATACGAATGCTATAATTAGAAGCGAAGCTGAACCCCAATTAAGAAGAACAATCGGGAAGTTTGAAGTAGGCAGCATGAATGAACGAGGTGAAAGGTTACTGCAATTCGCAGTGGAAAACAAATTCAGTGTACTGAACACGATGGTCTAAACATCATCTACGATGTCTGTGCATATGGAAAGCTCCTGGTGACAGATACAGGAATTAGATTGATTACATGCTAATGCAAGAAAGATGATCCGATCACAGACCACTAGTTACGACGGTTCGGGTGAGACTGAAAAACTTTTAAATAATATGAATAGGCGCAGCGAGGTGACCAGTATGCCGATTATCTATGGTACAAATTCAGAAGCAGAATTATTTTAGCTATACGAGATACCACAGTAAAATGAAAGGAAACGCAAACCATGGATATCGTTTGAGACAAAGCAGCTAATTATGGAAAGGAGAAAACTTCAATAATAATACTGATAGAAACGAGCGGGAAATAGCTCATTTATTTTCAAAAATTCACAAATTTTGCCGCAAGGATAATAACACATACTACCAATCCATGTATCAAAATATTCAAGAACGTGCAGAGAAAAATGAGCCGGGGAAATTATATAAAAAGGGTAGGTTAATTGCGAGAGAATTCAAGATTAAGACTTGGTCAATTTAGAACGATCAAGAAAACATCGTAACAGAAAAACTTGACATAGTAGCAGAGGTGTGGAGTATATAGTAGCAGAACTACAGAAGAAAGAATATGGACCGCGCTATTGAACAGCGAACCGAATATATTGAAATCGGAAGTGGAAGAAGCCGTAAAGTTTTTAAAACAGAACAAAGCTGCCGGATGCGATGGAATAACGGGAGAAATAATTAAACAGCTTGCAAAGAAGGGAGTCGAAAGAATACATGGGATCTGTGAAGAAATTTGGCAAACCGGAAACTGAAAAAAGAGTGGTGCAAGTCAGTATATAAATCTCTTCTTAAAAAAAAAGGGAAGACTATAAAAGTGCGAAAATTATAGAATGATTGCATTAATACCACATGTTAGCGAAATAATGTTTCGCATCCTGAATAGATAGGTATCAGCATTTGCATCCAGACAAATTCCGGATGAACAAGCGGGCTTTATCAAGGGAAGAGGCACTCGGGAACACATATTAAGCATTCGCCAGATAATAGAAAAAAGTAGAAAGCATAATATCCCGATAGTGTTGTGTTTCATAGACTACTCAAAGGCATTTGATAATGTTCTTTGGGAAAAGCTACGGCCAGTGCTCATTGAAATTTGAGTGCCGAGGTACCTAGTATACTTAATTGAACAGTTGTATAAGCACAATGTCAACACAGCGTATGTTGAAGGTGGTATAGAGTCAGATGAATTTAAGACGAGTAAGTGAGATAAGGATGTGTCTTCTCTCCGTTGCTGTTTAACATATACGGTGCATATATATATATCATGGGACAAGTTGCGGAAGATCCAATTGATCGTTCAGACATTGGTATATCTATTGGTGGAAGAACTATTAAATAGACGACATGAAAATATGATTGGACCGACTACATAAAATAAGCATTGAATATGGACGGGAAATAAATAAGAATAACACGAAATTGTCGGTGATAGATAGCGGTACCTTAATACCGGAACAGGAAAAACAAAATTAATGGGTATAAAACGGTAGACAGGTATATTATCTAGTTTCGCTTGTTGAAGATAGCGTTTCTTCAACGAGTGAAATAAACACGGTGCAAGAACCAGCTTGCACGGAACTCTACCCGCAGATTAAACAGAATATGGCGCGCGACAAATCAGTCACAAATGTTCTAAATAAGAAGTTAGTACATTGTTTGGTTTTTCCAGTATCTGCATGCGCGTCAGAGCCTTGGACGGTAAAAGCAAAGGACAAGCAACGAATCAATAGCTTCGAAATGTGGGTGTTTATGCTGGAATACCCTGGACAGCGAAGCGAACGATCGTTTCCATTCTGCATAAGCTGGACGTTATGCGTAGGCTGCCTAGCGATATTTCCTTTTTTTCAGTCATATCATGCGCAACGAAAATTCGATGTTGCGAGAAATAATTGGTGGAAGAAAAATGCGGGGGATTCGTCCACGCGGCAGGGTAAACATCAAGTGGACAGATACCATCGTGAACATTTTAAAGAAATCAATTACAGACTCTAGACGGATGGCTGTAAATCGGACAGAGTGGCGAAAAGAAATTGAAGAGGCTGTAATGTAATGATCACGACATTCCTTCGGGGAATTACGACTACAGAAGAAGAATATATATATACATATATATATATATATATATATATATATATATATATATATATATATATATATATATGTATATATTCATGTCCTTCTTGATTATGTCGCCAAATTTTGCTATTTGCATTACACGAAAAAAAATTATAATAGACGTACAATCGCACGTTATGTACCGTGCACATTAGGTAGCGATACAAACAGCGTGAGATACTTGCCCCATATCGATTTATCGAACACATATTACGTAATGTTATATTCGTCACGATCTTTACTACAACTTAGTACGATGACTAACTTCGGATTTATACCTTAATTATAGTGGAAATCAAGAGGCTACTAAGATGAATTATCGTTATTTAACGAGCCAGCGAACAATTCGTATATTAGAGGACGCGTGGAAAATTAATCGGTCAGTCGAGGAAATTATATTACTAACAGATTGGCCGACGACAAGGCTGAAGAGAATTTTTGGTAAAGACCTCGATCGAGGAAGGAAGGAAGGTGTCCTTGTACGGGTGGCAAATTGCCAATGTCAGGATATCCGCCGATTATTACATACGTATTATATATACATATATGTATATATATATATATGTATAAATTATTACAAACACACTTCTCGATGAAGGCTGGAATGGTCAATGACTAGACTCTTAACTTCGCAAATAATAAGAAGTCGCCGACAAACGATATTTTCTATTCATGCTTACCTACCGCGCGTGTATTCGAATCCACTGACAACTAACACGGAGGCCGGCACTCGATTTCATTCAGTAAATTATACGTTACGCTCTACTCCCGGCAAAACTTCCGCACGCCCTATACAAAAATATATACGTTACTAAAATAATAATAATAATAATTATTATTATTATTATAATAATAACTATAACTATAAATAACGTGAGATTATCAACTGCTTAACACTAAATACATACATACATAATAGCGCGCATTCGAGTACATGTGCATGTGTGTGACATGCTCGGTTAGCGACTATAAAGAGATGATCGAAGAATGATAAAAATTGCGGCGGTACTTAAGATTTTAGACTAATCCGCTCGCGTTGCCGGAGGGCCAAGTCAAAGATGCGGTCGATCCGAACTAATCGTGAGAAAACGGGTCATCCGGATTAACGAGCCTTAAAAGCTGATAGAGGACCGCCCTTGTTGTAGCGTCGATTACGACATAGACACAGACCGAACAGATTGTCTTCATTGACGGAATGCAGGATATTTCCTCCAAATTCTTTCGGACAGTATTAAGATGTCTAATATCAGTTGCTATCGGATTAAGTTTCAATTTCAATCGGAAATTGGATTTTATTTCAAAATTACGCTTATTCGTTCGTACATAATAAACGGGAATAATATTCGAACAACAGGAGTCTACACACGCGCGAGCGTCGATATAATAAATGAAAAAATCGAAACAGAAATTTACAACCGCTTCCTCGAAATAAATATAATCTTAACCCGTTCAGTGACACGCATTTCTGCTTCGGAGTCTCCTCGATGTTCGAACCTGGGGATATCCATATTATTTCGCAATTGTTAACATTACGTTGGCCCGTGTAATTATCGTTCTGTCTGTCGACGATTCTTAATTAAACCGTATTCAGATTTTTCCAGACGATTTAGAGTTTGCGTCATACCACTCCTTACAGACAGGCAATTTGATTATCGCAATTCCCGATTCGATTTGTATTATTTTCCGCGATCATTTAACTAGGCGCAACGCCAAAAATTTCAACGTAGAAAATCAATAATGGCCGATTGAAAGTGGAAAATTGATTTATTTTTGCAGAAGACGGCAAAAATTTTATCCTAACTCGAAAAATAAATATCGTCGACACTTTTACAAATCATTCAATTTCGATAAACGTATATCTATCGTCGACGATAAAATCTACATCGGCTATAAGAACATAATTCAATGTAAAAATTTATCGTAAGGTTATTCCAAATCTAAATTTCGCGATAATCCCTCGCCGATGATCGTGTGACAATTTTGGTTCGGCTTGTTATTTCCCGTCCTTAATTATTTCTAAATTTTCCGAGTGCTTATAATCGTTCTAGTAGTAGTGAAATTTATATACTAATCGAACTAACCGAAAAGTAGGTAAACTATGTTCTCGCGGGACGAAAATATTTTCGAAATATTTGAATTTTCGTTCTCGGAGAAATACAACAACGTGTTATGACAACAATTCTACATTCTGTTTTCGCAATTAAAACCCCCTAATTAAAAGCAGGTGGTTATCAGTCCCCCCCCCCGTGAGATTTCGGTTATTAAAACGAAACTTTGTATGTTTTTAACGTTGTAGCGAAATAGAAACGATAAAGTCGTCTTCTACAGTGTACGAGATAAAATTGCCGATAGAACTGGGATAGATTTTAAATTAACGCGAAAGGCTGTAAATATTTAGAAAACGATAACTACCTCACTTATTTCTATTTCGCATAAACTTTCGATTATTCGATTTGCGGATTATCTTTCTAGGACGGATTGGGTAGCTTGAGGAGCTGTCTACTAAAAGTCAGCAACAATTCGATGACTGTCTCTCCTTCTTAAGGCTGGCGTCCACTACAGGCGGGTCGAGTCGAATCGAAGTGCATAGAGCGTTTATCACAGACGAATCGAAACGAAGCGGTCTGTTATCGGAGAGTTAGTTTTTCTTTTATGATGGATAGTTCGGATGAGTGACGAAAACAGGCTAATATCACGACATCACTAAAAAAAACCTAATAATAAATAATGAGATTCCTATGACGTAATCGAGCGTGATAACTCGAATTACAAAAAATAATTTTAGAATTTTTGATTTAAAGATAGAAAGACAGTTACGTAGTATTTCTCTTCTGTTACAGTTAGTTTATATAAATTTATCAAACCTAGTAGCATTGAAATTTAAAATACACTAACTATTAAACTGGCCAAATGGGGCAAGCTAGGATAAAAAAAATATATATATATGAAAAATATTTATTGGCGTACGCACAAATTAGTTAGTCTGATAATTAGCCTATTAATTGAAGCCAATGAATGGCCGCTAAAATTTCGTCGAGAGTACTTAATGATGAAGCTTGATACATACACCAAAAGTAGATTACATACAACAAACATACAAAAAGCAAAAATGTTACGTCACCTCCCCCACTCAACAGGGTTATTTCAAACTCATATTACAAATATCATCAAGACCTTGAAACTCAATCTTTCAGAACAAACTGATCATCGCGTAATACCATCGCTACCACCAAACAAAAGAACAAATTTAAATATTGACGTATTATTGGTATTACACAACAAAAATATGATGTCAAAACAAAGAGCCTATGACAGTCTAATGAAATCATTCGATTCATATGAAAAATTCTACACAGATGCGTCAAAGACAACCCAAGGTACGGGTTGTTCCGTCATACATCGAGATATCACCGTAAGATACGTTCTACCAACCGAATTCTCAGTACTATCCGCTGAACTAATGGCAATCAACTTAGCTATCAATTTGGCTAGAGACTTACGCTTACCAAAAATAGTTATTTTTACCGACGCACTTTACGCCGTTCAAAGCATTAATTTCGATCCCACAAAATCTAACCACCCAATAGCCCAAGATATTCACCTGGCAGCTAACCAACATGTACAAGAAACCATCATATGCTGGATCCCTTCACACTCCAACATAAAGGAAAATGAAGAAGCTGACATCGCTGCGAAAGAAGCGGCGGAGATGTTCCCAGTACCAAAAATTTCAATCCCAATACAAGACGAAATACACAATATCAAAAACCAATTTCACGAGGCATGGAACTTACACTGGAAGCGTATTCCCACAACCAACAAACTTCGAAACGTCAAGTTAAACACAGATCCATGGAGAACAATCATCCCATCGCGACGTGATGATGTTGTACTAACTCGGCTCAGAATTGGACATACGTCATTAACCCATAATTACTTAATAGAAAAAAAAAACCAACCGATATGTTGCTACTGCGGACGGGAGCCTCTAACAGTCGAACACATGCTTACAAAGTGTAGGCCACTTCAAAAATACCATCCTGATGGCAATATTTCAATTCACACGGCACTCTCTGATAATCCAGCGGAACTTGAAAAAACCATTAAGTTTTTAAAAGTTACAAACATATATCCTTTGATTTAATTAAAATAGCTTCGGTGCCTCTAACCTGAGTTGTGGTACACGGCACCTTTAAAAAAAAAAAAAAAAAAAAAAAAAAAAAAAATTAGTGACGAAAACAGGCTAATATCACGACATCACTAAAAAAAAAACATAATAATAAATAATCGGATTCGTATGACGTAATCGAGTGACCAGTTTAATGACTTGAACGGGGTCAGTATCCACTATATATATGTATATATATATATATATATGTATATATATATGGTTCCTCGGTGATAGGAATGTATTCAAAGCCAAGGTAATTAAAATTCCGAAGTAGCGTTTTATCAATTCATGCAAACAATATTCGTATATCTTCATTAATTCGATGCATTTAGCGCATAATTTATATCAATATTCATACGTACACACACACATATATATATACACATGGGTTCTACCTAAGCATGCTACCAATGTGTGAGTTATGTATGTATGTATATTTGACTCTGTCAAATGGAGCAAACTGTGGCAATTACACGTAACTAGAGTACCAAAACACATAATAAGGATTATACGCAATCAATACGAAAATAACATAAGCACCGTAAGAGTTAATAACTATAAATCGCAACCATTTAAATTAGAAACGGGAGTTAGACAAGGATGCATAATATCGCCTGTGTTATTTCATATATATATAGCGAACACATCATGCGAGAAGTACTTAATGGATGGAATGGCGGCATAACAATAGGTGGCAACAAGATCAATAACTTTCGCTATGCCGACGATATAGTACTACTAACCGCCTCAGAAAAGGAGCTTCAAAATATTATAAAAAAGCTGAAAATCGTGAGTGAAAATTACGACATTAAACTGAACAAATTGAAAACAAAAGTGATGATTGTTGATAGAGTAAAAGATAATAGATCAGAAACTACAGATATTGGCGGTTATGAAGTAGTACGAGAATTTAACTACCTCGGTGCGATAATAATACAGTTGGATGTGAAGAGGAAATACTCAGGTGTATCGCTGTAGCGAGAGTTGCAATGGCCAAATTGAATAGAATATGGAAAGATACACGCATAACAAAATCTACAAAATTAAAATTGGTCAATGCAGCAATGTTTCCTGTTGTGACATACGCGTCTAAAACATGGACTATTAAAAAATTTGACGAAAAGCGTATAAATGCCTTCGAGATGATAATATATCGAAAACTTCTCCCTGTATACCTTGGACGGCGCTCCGAACTAATAAGTCCATTATCGATGAGTGGATGACAGGCTTTTAAATCAAGAGAACCATGATAAAATATTTCTGATAATAAGCAAGAAACATCTACTCAATGCAACGAACAATAATACAAGGTATCGTAAACGGTAAAGGACCACAGCGAAGACGACATACACGGTGGATCGATCAAGTAAAGGCATCAACGCGGTATACTGCGTCGGATGCGTTTCAAACTGTCAAGAATTGATACTTATGGAGAAAAACTATAATACAACTTGAATAATATTACATGGTGTCACCACGTCCTTACGTAGGATAATGGACAGTGATTATGATTATATATATATACATATATATATACATATGGGTTCTACCTAAGCCTGTTACCAGTGTGTAAGTTATATATATATATATATATATATATATATATATATATATATATATATATATATATATATATATATATATAATTAAAGGAAAATTATAAAAACACGATAATATTTAGGTAATTTTACAGGCTAAAGTAATTCTTTTCAATTCAAATAGGGATTTTATCAATTTTTCATCTATTGTTCGTGAATTTTTATAAATCCGTAATCCGTCTTTCGTAGAATTACTTAAAATTCCCTCTACTTAAAATACGTAATATTTTAGTTCAATAAACGTTGGTATAGCAGTTAAATTTCAGTAATTATGGGTAATTCCCTTGCTGACTCGACTGCCATTAGTTCCTTCGATCCTTTAAACCGTTTTATTGCATATTCTCCTCGTATAGTTTTATTTAAACTGTTAGTAAGCAATATTGGGAAGTATTGTGGTCAGTTTGTGCCTACAAGTTTAAATCTATCCAGTCCGATATGAGATACCTTTGTTTTATAAACTCAATACTCCGATCAAAATAGAATATTATAATACAAGATACGAACTCGATTAAAACGTTAAAATAATTAATTAGTATTCACTATTTCGGTTATTATTTTATAAATAACTACTTTTTCACTTCGCTACATTTTGTGATATTCTACATCTAAATTAGGTATTTTATCACATTTTATTTTATAATTCTTTTCCTTCTATAGTTTTTCGTAAATTGTACGTATCTTATTTATATATTTTATTTTTTACGTCCATTTAATAATTGTTTAAGAGCAGAAAAAATTTACGTCCTTTCGATGTATGAATATTTAGTGATTTTAAAAGCACTACCTCTGACACTATTCAAACGGTATTTTACCTTTTCAAAATGTACCTGTTACGTTTCTAAACTTTGTTGAATGTTACTAATCCTCCAATATCGCCGATACGTTCATATTAATTATTCGCAGGTTTTCCTGCTAAATTCAGGCTCTATAGTTAACCGTTATTTGTATCATCATCATCGTAGTCGCAACTCTTGAGACAAGAGATAGCGTGCAACTCATATGATCCGATTTCTGGCATTGGTCACTGTTTCTTGAAAAGTTTTATCCGGTAAATTCGACGTTATTATCTCCAATCATCTTCTTCCTCTGCAGCGTTCCCCTTGTATTTTCCCTTGTGCCGCCAACATGAATATTCGGTTTTTTCTTATCTCATGAGCGATGTATTTCATTTTTCTATTTTGAATGTTGTCAACTATTACTGGTTTCTTTTCATCTACTCGAATTAGTACATTATTATTGGTGAGGAAGTCTGTCCAGGGAATTTTTAACAACCTGCGGTAACACCACATTTCGAATGAGTTTATTCTTTTTTTACTACTTGTGCACTTATGGTCCACCAAATATAACAACTCATTATTCTTTTCTTAAGTTTTAAAAACTTAATCTCGAATCCTTTAGTGCATGACTCAGGTTGTTAAATACCGGTATTTGTATACACACACACACACATATATATATATATATATATATATATATATATATATATATATATATATATATATATATATATATATATATATATATATATACAAAAAACACAAACTCGCCACTGTATTTTATATTAATGCGAGAATATATCCGAAGGTGGGCGTAAACTGGATAAAGATAGACTTCCACGCCAATCCGCCATCCTTGGAATATTGTTGGCAAGGTGAAAGCTACACGTAGCAATTGACGCGAGAATAAGGTACGTGGAACAGAAACAACTGTGACATATATTACGTTGAAACGGAAACTGGTATTACCGAAGACGATGTTATCACCAGCCAGTTATTATTAGATAACGTAATTATAATACTCAACCACCCCGACGAGATTCCTAGACCGAATTCACGTTTTTAAATCGAAATGACATATATACATATATAATATTATATTAATTTAATTACAAAAATTAGTTAAAATCACTAAACGTTATTTTCTTGAAAATCACAAAGCTTTTCGGCAATTACGCCATTATTAAGTGATATTCAAATAAAAATAAAGATTTAAAAAATAAAAACACAAAAATATAAATTTATGATCACAAATTTACAAGTATAAAATGAAGAATAGATACTTAAAACAATCTGACAGTGACTGTGGTAAACAACACAATCAACTATCCAGTCATATAAAATAAATTTACAAAGCAGTAACCAGAAATAATTGTTTTATTAAAAAATGGTTGAACAGTGAAAAAATATATTTTATAATAATCAAAAATCAAAAGCCAGAACATAATACAAATTTTTTACAATATACTTTTTAAAATTAATTCTTCCTCAAAATTTCCCGTCGAATTTTGATAAATTATTTTTATCTCTTTCTTTTATTATTTCCATTTTTTCGAGTAGTTTTCTTTTTTAAAAATGTTCTTCTGTATGCAAAATTTTATAGTTTTGATTAATATTATTTATTTTGTGTTCTAATTCTATACAATGTTTTCAAAAAATAATGATTTTTCATCATGATTTTTCATCATTATTTGCATATGAATTTAAACGTTCTTTAAATCTTGTTATGAATTGCCGGTTGTCCTATGTATTCTTTATCACATTGATTACAATTTAATTTATAGACTCCTGAATTTTTTAATATATTTATATCTTCTATATTTTGTTATTACTAATTGATTTTAATAATGTATTATTATTTCTTATTGCTAAATCAATGTTATATTTGTTAAATATTTTAATTATCTTATACGTATGACTTCCTATATAATTTATTGAACCTAAATAATTATTTTTATCTTTTTTCTGTATTTATATTGACTTTACCTTTATTCCATATTTGATCAACTATAATAGAGTTATATTTGTTACTTATTGCTATTTGTTTTATAATGTTTTTTTTTCTTTATTCAATTTATCACTGTCTGTTAAAATTGATTTTGCTCTATTGATAAGACTTCTTAAACTTGCTAATTTATGAATTTTTGGGTGAAATGAATCTTTTGGTATTAATATATCTGTTGTGTAGGCTTTCTGTATATATCTATATCAATTTTTTGGCTAATAATGTTAATTTTTAAATCTAGAAAATTTATTATTTTACCTCCTATTTCTAATGTAAATTGAATGTTTTTATTATAATTATTTAGATTAGATACAAAATGATTCAAAATATTATCATTATTATTATTCCACATTATTAAGATATCATCAACAACATATATTTTCCATAATTTAACATTATTTTTAAATATATTATTATTTTTAATGTTATTCTCTAATTTTATTTTTTAAATTTTTATATTTAAAAATAATGCTAAATTATGGAAAAGATACGTTAGTGATATTTTTATAATATGGAATAATAATAATGATAATATTTTGAATAATTTTGTATCTAATCTAAATACTTATAATAAAAACATTCAATTTACATTAGAAATAGTGTTTTTATTTTTTAAATCTTTATTTTTATTTTAATTTAAATATCACTTGATAATGGCGTAATTGCTTGAAAGCTTTGTGATTTTCGAGAAAATAAACGTTTAGTGATTTTAACTAATCTGTGTAATTAAATTGATAAAAAATCACTACATTCAACAATCTAAAATTATAATAATATATATATATATATATATATATATATATATATATATATATATATATATATATATATATATATATATATAACAACAATAAATGTATTTCAACAATTACATTTTTACGGTGTTACAACTACAAGTAAAATTCATTAATCTAAGTACCTTAGTAATAACCTTAGAACATTAAAAAATATCAAAAAACTCGAACTCAAATTAAAATTTAATTTTTATAATAAATATATTACGTAGGAAAAATTAAAACCAAACATCCGAAACAAAAGAAACTGTAATTAACTTTAAATTAGTCGTAATAATCACTTAAATCGCGTAATTGATTTTTAAATGAAATTAAATTAATTATAAAAATCTGCGCTTAAGTCTATCATGTTTATATTTAGTGTAACGTTCGCCTATGCTTGCTAGTTATCGTGCTTTTCACACCTTTTATAAAATTTTTGCGAAATTTTGCTAATGCAGTAATATATGGAAGTTTTAATTGATTATTACAACAAGTGTGATATATTGTGTTGTAGTATTTAGCGAAATTCTGTATCAGTGATTTTGCATTATCTGTAATTTTTTTATAAGTATCATCAGATACGTAAGACCACATATCAGACACGCATCATATGTCAATCTTTGTCGGATTACGGTAGTTATAGATCAGTTTTTATATTTTATTTAATGTACTAAGACCGGAATTTTCATTAAATACGGGTACAGAACACTGTTAGGCTTTACGAGCTCTATCAACAGTGTACTTAACGTGGTTATTATTAAACGTCATCCGTTATCGCTCCTAAATACTTAACCTCTTTAACAAACGGAATTTGCTCAGAAATCAGCACAATGTCATACGAGGGTGATGGTCTCCTTCTTGCGAATAAGATGGCCTCTGTTTTCTCAGCATTAAGGCTTAGTTTCCACCGCTGATAATATTGTAGAAATTGAGTTTACACAGCTTTTTCTGTAATCTCTTACGAATGGTATTCACCTCCATGTGAAGTGCAGTATAAAGTTAAATAGTGCGGTATGTACAAACTGGGATATCGTTTAAAAATATTAGGAACTCCTTGTGGGACTCCCGAATAATATGTTTTTATTGAAGAATTATCGGAGTATTAACGTAAAATGTATGATTTAATAAGATGTAATGTAATTTGAGAGATATATATATATGAAGACGGAGATAATTGATCGATAAGAGATTCGATAAACAAATAGAATGCGTTGTTTTTTTTTTTTATCGTAGGCATGTTTTCTACACGGGTCTTTTAACGAATTCCAAAAATGTTTTTTGGGGGGAATTTATCATTATTTTATCTTCGTTTACATTTTCGACGCTGCTTAAAGATAGTCCACAAAACGTGCTGGTAATATTTATTTAGGACAAATGTTTAATCGACTACTGAAGGTCGTTATATATAGTGATCATATGTACGAAACCGGATATATTATCGGAAATTGTAGAAATCTTGTTCCGTTGTTTTTTTATATTTTTATATACACCGTCAATACGTGTATTATTGAATATTTACGTCATATTGCACATGCGTCGCAATTATTGAAATCATCGATCGGGGATGATTCACAAAATCCGTTAGCATTATTCTGATGGGTTTTTCTTTAAACTCTCGGAAGTCGATTGAAATTTTATAACAAATAAAATAAAATTAGAATAAATAGAGAACTAATCTATAAACGGCTATCGCTTTCGCGAGGTATAAACGTGTTTAGATAAAAAGCTTTAATCGGAAAAGTCCCGGAAAGTAATTGCACAATAAAATACGCTTTATAAAGCCAGTTCATCGATGACTGAAGGAATAATTCTGGAAAGAGTGGATCAAGCGAAAAGCAAATAAAAAAACTTTATGATTGAGTCGTCGACCGATGATAACGAAAAGGTGGCAGAATGAAAACTATCTACAAAATTTTTACATAATTAACAGCATCGCCTGTCAATACTTCCACAAACTATCGTATAACTTTCTACGCCTCCGAAAATAATACGGTTGCTGGACGTTGCATTCCCAGTGAAGTTTGCTTGGATTCCACGGTATCGACGGAAATTTTCAAAACCGTTCATCTTGCCAACTCCTCTAATAATATCGCGTTATTTGTCCCTGATGTATCCTGTTTAAATTTATTTGTATCTACTAGGAAAATATCGCGCTTCTTTATGTTCTAACCTCTATCCTAGCTCCTCATTATAAATCTGGCATTTCTTACTCGCCGCGATTTTATAATATAATAAAGTTATCGTTTATAATACGATGTTGTACGCTTTTCAGTTAACCGTTCCGTCATTTATACGAAACATATAGGATTCTTAGTTCTCTATATAGAACAGTGTTGACAGCACCCCGGTTGTTACTGCAATATTACCCCGACTGATTTTGCATTGTTATTCAAACGTTCGGATTATCCGTTTATAATTCGCTATTATATTTTAGATGAATTTAACGAAAAATTGAAAATTTTTACTACGATTATTCCGTTTTACCAAATTTTAAAAGTCTCATTCCGACTATAATTTTAAATATACGTTAAAACATCTGAAACAGTCGGAGTAATGGTAGATTAACGTATAAATTATTAAAAGATATTACGGGAAGGAATTAAATTAAGGACATTAGTAAAGTTAAATTTTTATATAAGTCGAATCTTAACTACGGTAATATCGGTACATATCTGGAGCGGTTTAAAATAGCATCCTAAAATATTCCGCGCTCTAGAACCGGATACAGTTTGTCATTTGTTCTTTGAATGATACTATGAACGCGCGTTTAAAATGTAAGTCTTAAACGGTTATAATGAATTAATTATTAATGATGGAAACGGTTTTAAAATTCACCTAATTGCAGCTCCTGTTCGTTAAGTCGATCAAGAGTGTATTAGAAATAATATAATATAAATTTACGATTGTACTATAAATAAATAATGTCGCATTTAGTACTTTCACGATAATTTTATAACAACAACAACAATGTATACTTCAATATAATTTACGGAGAATAGTCGAAAAACAAAATTTTTAAATAATAATTACTTAACGCACAGCATAGCACGCTGTACAACAGAAATAATACAAAGACACAAATAAAAGAAATAATTATACTTATTATGACGGCAAAAAATAATTAAAAAAAAAACAAAACTGTACAGCAAAAAATAAAAAGTTATTACGATAGTAATAATAAAACAAAAGAAAAACACGTTAGACATTAAGTAAATATAGAAGAAATAGTAATTCCTAAAATAATCGCCACATATAACGTCAGAAAAGGTTATTTGAGCCTCCTATGTTTATACTATACATAAATTGGAGTTAATCGTAATTACCTATGGTAGAAATTAAATGATCCTTAATATAAGACAAGTTTTAGTATGTGTGTCAACGATTTTGTAGTATCTAGGGTCATTTAGTACACATCTGATGTTTTGAAATACTTGTAATTTGTTAAAATTTGTATTTTTGAAATAAAACTCCATGCTGGACAACAGTACGTCATTACGGGACGTATGATTTATACAGAATTAATTTATTATTAACATTAAGAAATGATTTTCCGTTGATTAACGGATATATGGCAGATATACTCCTGCTAGCTTTCGTTGTAGTATGACTGAGATGTTCGGAAAAATTTAGTCCGTTTCCCAAGACTATTATAACGATCTAATCATCTATGTGGTGCTCGGTTTAAATTTTAATTCGCGATACTTATTAAAATTTAGTAAAATTTCTTCGGAAGAGCCCAAAAAAAACGAAACTATTCTACTACGTCTTATCAACTAGGCTCAAACCGTTATCTATCGTTTACTGGTATAATAAATCGGGTGGAAGTTGCGACTGACGCTAGAAATAAGTGGACGTCGTGAAAAGGTAGGACACGTCTTTGTCCATCATTTAGAAAACTATTCGCTGAATCCATTCTGCCAAATATCTCTCGTCATCGGATATGCCTCGATCTTTACCGTAGTCATTTATTTTATCGATCGATCTCGGGTCGTAATGAATTTTATCGTCAAAATCCTACATATATTATTTCACCTGTGTATTTTTCTTAGGATGTTAAAATATTTGTTTTGTTTTTCTTAAGACGACTCGCTTAAAATGACGACAATGATCTACGAAATATTTGTGTAAATAAATTTAGGTGAATTACTTTTTACGTTTGTATTCATTCTTTTTACGTCATAAATTTCTTATGTTCGTCACGGATTTTTTACAAATATTTTATAACATATATATATAATATATATATGTATATATACGTATATGACATATATGATATAGGCGATATAAATAGTAAATAAATACACGGATGTATAATATACAATATATATATATGTTAGATTGAGATAAGTTTCAGTTCTTAAACTTAATTTACACATCGGTATCGATTATCTGTTAATATCCGAAAGCACAAATGGTGCTCTGCGCAAACCGAGTGAAAACAAATATGGGCAGAGTTAATTTTTGCAATTACGTCTTCTCGGATGATGGCATGACGTAAATTATTACACACATACACACGGCTGATTTTATTATTACCATCATTATTATAAATTGATTATTATTATTATTACTATCGTCATCCTAATTGAATGATATGATTGCGTCATATATAAGTATATACATGTATATCCACATGTATGTGTGGGTGAATATCTGTACCCGTATAGGGCGTAAACAGATATACGGTCGAGTATGTGTTTACCCTCTCTATACAGATACACATATTGACACACACACATATATATATATATATATATATAGTGTATTACATAGTTGACATTTAAGACAAAAAAAAAAAGAAAAAGTTTAAACGTGTGATATATGTAGAGTGACCCAGAGAAGACGGACGGTTTTATGGTTTAAATAGCGCACTTGGTACGACTGTTACAACGCAAACCGTCTGCTCCACGTTTAGTGTACACATGAAAGCAGTTGCGGATATCATTCAGTCTTTACAATATTTTCGTCCGAGCATAGGTCGTTGAATTTGGGAATCTACTGTAATTGAGATGGGCTCCTCCCTTATATTCACCCCTGCACGAGAGATTCGTTTTTGTCCAGTTTCAGTTATCATTATAACCAGAAGGATGCGTGGAACAATATTTTTATTTTCGGCGTGAATCGATCACGAGACAGTAAAAAGTGAGTTTCTCAAGAAAGGAATTCGCAGTTACGCGATTTTTTTGTGTGGTTACCTTAAGAGCCGTGTTTACGAAACACCTTCACGAGATCTGGACGACCTGAAAACACGGATATCTAAAGAAATATATTTAGGATGACACAGAGAAGACGGGCTATTTTTTTTTTTCAATAACTCAAAAACTACTAAACTAAAATTTTTGAATGAAATTTTATTTAAAAAAAGCAAAATGTAAGATTAGCTTACAATCATTTGCGGAACACGATATTGTTCAGATGACCGCCATTTGTAACAGTACATTCATTCGGTTTTTACCGAAGTTTCGAAAACTTTTTCGAGCATAGGCCGCTGAATTTTTGAAATTTTTTCAGAAATCCGAATTTTCAAGTCTTCCACATCTCGTAGACGTGTTTCGTAAACGCGGCTCTTAAGGTAAGGTACGCAGTAAAACCGTAGTCTATTTTTCATTTTATCGATGAACGGTATATTTTGGAAAGCGATCACCGATTGAGGTCGTAAATTGTTTCTAGTATATATAAAAGTGTCGAGAAATTTTGTAATTTGCAAGTAAAAATACGATACTTAAATCTTTTTTTTTTCAATCGACTACTTCATTTTTTTTCCAGAAACTATTATTTTTTAATTATAAACGATTTTCCTAATTTTGTAAGTAAGGTTACAAGTAAAAATTTAATACTTAATATGAAGCAACATAAACAATTGTAAGAATTCAATATACCGAACAACACGAATAACAACATAAACAAATAGTTTGGATATAAACATCGATAGATTAGTTCCGTCAATGTGTAGATGGCCGTTAGTGGACACTGGAAACGATTATATCGTTTCCTATTTATTTTTTATATAAATTCGTAATTTAAAAAATAATATACCGCTGATTCTAGACATGATTCTAAATCACTATGATGTTAAATTTCACATATAGAGACACGTGCACTAGTTTTTTTTGTACAACTCAAGAGACAAAAATGTAAAATTGTTGCATAGGCTCTCGCTACTGCGTTATAATTGTATTTTTACAGAATATATCGATACTACGGAAAACATGTAAATTTATCCGTTTCTTAGAAATTCCATCGGTATAGGAAAAAAATGGTTTATTTTTTGCATGCCAATTCTCATAGGTCATCGACGCAATTGATAATTAATTCAGCGTTTCATCAATAACGGTGCATCCCAATAGAAAAAAAAAAAAAACGTTTTTCGCATGTGCCAATATTTTCATGTTATTTAATTACTACGTTAGACAGCTCATCTCTAGAATTGGTTTTTTTATCCATCTTCTAACTGTATTATCCGGCAGCCCGATGGTTTTCATACGTGATATTAACGGATTTAAATTTTGTGCGAATGTGCTATTCTGTTATACTGCTTATATATATAACCGGATGAACATTTAGATCGTCCTAAAATTTTATCATCACGAATATAATATGTTGGATTGGCGATTATCCTCAATATTTTCGATTGATATGACTGTATTTTGCATGCGTCTCAGCAGTTCCGTATATTTCTTAGCTATATTTCCAGACAGGAGTTACGATAGCGTTGTAAAGTAAAACTTTATTTCCAAGACTCAGTTTCGACTACAAATCGGTGGGTATAACTGTTTCAGAAAGGATCTCAATTTTTTTCCTGGTGTTAATTACGTGTCGATTCCGCCTGTCAAGGGTTAATCCAAGATATTTTACTGCTTGTAAATATGACATGAGATGACTTTTTGTTCGTTAATTAGAATTCTCCATTTGAGAGGCCATTTATGCAATAATAATAAACGACATTAACGCTTCCCGAAGATTTTTATGTTCGGATAGTATAGCAACGTCATCGGCAAATGTCTGCAAGGTTAAGATCGTGGTGCTGCTGTATATATATATATATATATATATATATATATATATATATATATATATATATATATATATATATATACAATAAAGGAATGGTTCGAGGACTCTACCCTTAGAGGTACTGACGCCAGTATTTAGGCGCTGACTAAAAAGTACGTCGTTCATTTTGACTTGAAAAGATCTATCGCTCGAATAGGATCCCGACAGATGATAGATTTCAATCGGAAATATCTTCCTGATTTCATACAGGAAACCGTCGTGCCAGACGCGATCAAACGCCTTCAATATTTATAAATTAATTAACCCACTTTATGAAGTATATTCACGATTTTAACTAATACATACACTTGTGGAAGTAACATAGGCTTTAGCGAGAACGGCTGTTGTCGGGAAGCACGCTAGCAATTCGTGCTGATTTAAGGTTTAATAGATGACGTAATTACCGTATACAACCCGTGTACTTCTATTATTAATTAATGGTTAATGTTTGAAGGAATTTTTAACTATGTGAAAACTTCAACGAATCATAATAGAATATTGCGTGAAAGTTTCAACACAAATCTCTGATTTATATAGGATGTATACACATATATAACCTTACATTAAACAATCAAGATTTTTATTTATATTATACGTATACATATACATATATATATATATATATATAAAATCCCGATCATGATAATAGGAATTATGCCGTCATATTAAAAAAATATTTCACATCTTTGACGTCATTTTCCAACATTTCGCTAGAAAATTTGTTCACGCGTGACATTTAGTACAAGACGTTTGAATATACGTCGTGCACCTACGTTGGCGTGTATTATTGCGATATAAGTAAATTGGAATTTTTCGTAACGAGCACACTTGTTTAAAAATAATTCGTTTAGCCGGATTTAGTTCAATGATATCTTTCTTTCTCAATAATATATATATATATATATATATATATATATATATATATATATTTATTTTAAGCAAAAATGTTATATCCGGGTAATAATTATTACAAATACTAGAACACTTTGTTCCAGTTAAGGGAAAAAAAAGTTAGTCTTAACACTCCGCGGTAATTAGATTATATAAATATATTTTTTTATTTTTATTTTTGCGTCCACGGAAATTGGATACAATAAATTACGGAAAAATTATTTACTACTTATAACACTATTTATTTAATTTATAATAATTAAATATACGAATGCATTTTATATATAATATCACTTGGTGGTAAATTAATGACAATAAAAAATGTATATATATATATGTATAAAATATTTCTATATAAAGGTTTTGGATCTTGCAGGTTTTTTGTTTGTTCTTTTGTTGTAGCTTAACATTGTTTAATGTTTCATATTTAGTATTGTATCATTTTAATTAAAAGAAATCGCTACATTCAGTGTGCGCTTACACTATACGTGTATATCAAATAAGAATTTAATACGATGCCAATTGCATGTTAAATAGATTTTATTTATTACGAAATAAAATCTCCTTAAGAAGGTCGTTTGATTCAATAACAAAAGATCATTGTTTTTTTATTGGTCATACCTTTACGCTATTTCTTCTCTTTCTTCTAGTGGCATTTCCTTGACAGGAGTTAGCCTATGATTTAGTATTTTCGATTTTAAGCGTCCTTTATTAGGTCGACTAATTTTGTATGATCTCCGAAACCGGCGGTTCCTCTCGGCGCTTTTCTTTCAATCTTACCCTGTAGAGCCAGCAGAAAGATACCATTTTTCTCGATCTTATGCGCCAAATATTTCCGTTTCCTAGCAAGGATGTGGACTATTATTGGTGTTTTGAGGCCAGATTTTTCCAATACATATTTATTTGTTCTTTTTTCTGTCCATGCTGTGCGCTATATCCTTCTCTTAAGGATTCGCATTTCGAGTACTTCTAGCCGTTTTAAGCTTTCTGAGCTCACTAATTACTATTTGCAATATTTGCACAAGAATAGGTCTTGTTCCTTTGCTCGTTCAGGGTGTCGAAAGTCTAATTGATGGTTCGGCAACAGTCACTTCTCTATATTGAAGTGCTGACGAAGTCGTTCCTCCAAATCTTTTGACGCACCGAGATATCGTGCGTTTAAAATATATTTTATAATTCGCCGGTATCTTGTTACTCGTTGACACGAAATTTATTCGAGATTTTATCCGCCAAGATACGTCGCACAATTGACCGGTGTTATTATTATACTTCCCCCATACATGGGTGATATATTTGCACGTTACCACGTGTCCGAGAAGTAGCTTTATTAATCGTAATTTCTAGTCTAGTGTATTCGCAGTTTAATCAAGTTTGGTTACTAATTACGATTCACTTCGTTACTGTGTCATCAGCGAATGAGGTTGCTGTCGTCGTCAAATCACATTGACCGATAAATCAATTACATATAAAGAGGCTAAAGCGGAGATGCGATAAAAAAGCTGCCGACTTATAGGTTGAAATGATTTCGCATCTTCGTGCTTGCCAGTTTAGGATTCTAGCCATCGGTAAACCGGTTGATAGGTTATTTATTTCGAGTACGTAGTTTAGACCGAACGATGTGACGACCACGGAACTTTAAATGATTTCTCTTCGATATCACTCTATCGATCAGAAGTTGAATGTTAGTTCTCGAAATCAAAAATCCGGAAATTGTTTTAATATTTTCGATTGAAAAAAATTTTTCAAATAACGACGAAATTCGCGGTAAAAAAAGGATATCGAAAAAGTATGAAGCGACTTTTTAAGATTGTTTATTAAAGTTTTTTTTTTTTTTGTCTTCACGATAATCGAAACGCGGATATTAATAACGTTTCTGTAATCTACCGGAATTATACGTATAACGGACTAGTGTGAATTTCGAATGACGTAAAGACGAGACGACCTTTACCGGACTTCGGAAGGTTTTAGATTTCATCATCGCGAGGCGTTTTCCGTTCGGCGTCAGTTCGATTAGAAGGAGGTCCGAATTCCGGGTGTGAAAGTAATCGACAAGACGTAACAAGGTTGTTTTACTTTCGATCGTTTTCTCATGGACCGTAATTCAGTCTGCGTAAAGAGTCTGCATGAATAAGATTGGAAGAAGAAATATGTAGAAATACAAAGAAAAATGCACCTTACCGGTGTCTCATATATCAATATATTGATATATACATATATATATTGATATATACATATATATCAATATATATATATTGATATATATTGTCTAATAACACGTAATATATGCGCTGACTTATACTTTTGTTCGTCATAGTAATAGTCCGCACCAGTTTGTTTTTATTATGGAAGAGGATATCCGTTAATTCCTAAGTAAATACAGACTAAGTTTTCGGTATGTGTACTATTCTTTTTTTTCACTTTTTATATATATATATATATATATATATATATATACATTATAAATATATAGATATATGTGTGTACACGTATAAATATGTGTGTGTATTCAAATACGTATTTACATACGTGTGTACCCGTCGTGTAGGTAATGTGTGTGTGTTGATATGTAATCTTTTTTTTTACCTTTAAGGTAGGAGGTCAAAACTTCGTCAGAGTTGATCTTCGTATCTCTATGTCGTCAGAAAGTTCAAGAATCTGGATGCTCCGTTTTGTCTAGATGCAGTAATATCGCATTCGTGTGCGCCTGTATAGGTAATTTCTAACTGGACGCAATGTCCTGTATCGTGGCGCTATTAAATATTCTTCACCTCTCATTAGGACCGTATCTCATTCATAATTCGGTTAAGTTGCCGCCCGAACCAGTGGGCCTTGACTTGGCTACATCACTCCGTCCGATAGAGCAAACATACCGCTTTATTACCCGTCTCGTTCTATATCTATATATATATATCTATATATATATATATATATATATATATATATATATATATATATATATATACATATATATATATATATATATATATATATATAATTATGTTATTCATTCATACGTTAGCACCTATACGAATATATAGTTCTAAAATACCGGCAAACTGATGAATCATAAATGGAGAAAGATATTCGGATTAAGGAAGAGCCATTGCACGTAATTATTTTATAATAACAATAATAATAGTATAAATAAAAAAACCATAATTATTTCGCTAATGCTTCGGAAAAATTACAAACAGAATATATAACCTGTAAATCACGACTATGATCGCGCGCGAATGCCTGTTAAATAATTGGGATATAACAGAAATATTACTTTCGTTACGAATAACTTATTATTAATGTAACGGTTATTTGCAGATAATACAAGTTGTGTATTATAAAAAAAAAAAAGTGAGATAAAACATACACGAAGTCACTTTTGACGTGTGAATACATCTGATAAAAGAAGACGGGTATATGATAAATGTAAAAATAACTTAAAATCATTTCGACTCCTAAAATTCAATTCGTCACTCATTGGTGAAATAATGGTTATTCTGAAAACATTAAAAACAGTCGGGAATGTACGAAATAAACAAATTTTTAAATACCGACAGATTCTATATTATACAGAAAATAATTACAAAAAAAAAAATCGGTAACGTAATATGCGATATATTAAATACTATCGGTAAAAATAATATATTTCAAACGGATACCTGGACACAGCGGTATCGAGGGAAATGAGATATCATTGAGATATTTGATTATATATACATATACTTTAACACACACACACACATATATATACATGTTTTTCACTATATTCTGCGAGGGGTGATATATACCGTCGATTTCAATCATATTTGCGAAAGAGGAAACATAATTAGTCAAAATGCCTGCCGGAGTACAGGTGTGTCCCACAATGCAGTCTACTAAGACTACACTTATTTTTAATATATATATTAATAATTTAAGTAATTCAAACGTGCCCAATTTTCAGTTTTACCGATGATACCGTATTAACGGTTTATTCTCGTTGTCTGAAATTCCTTTCAGCTTCTGCGGGGGGGCCACATAATATTTACTAAATATTTAGGTGGTCGACGATTAATCTCTAAATATGTATAATGTATACCTACCGAGGAGCTAGTCTATTTACGGATGTGAAATTCAACACCTAGGAATTTTTGATTATAAGATCGACTAAATGAGGTGTATTTTGTAAATGAAATAAGGAAATCGAGTTATTTATACGCGGACCTACATTAACCGGTCCTTGCCGATGGCATAATTTATCCGGATGATGGAATACCGTCTACAGTCGTTTTTATTAACTATAAAAACGCACCTGATAAATAATTCACGTCGATTCGATTAAACTAATTTTCAACTTACGATGAATTAAAACTTTTTAATTTTACGTACTAAAACGTAGGCTACTTCGAGGTGAATATTTAAAATGGGAAAAGTAGAATCGTTGACAGTGAGCAAGCGAAAATTAATAAATCCCGTCGCCCTATTCGAGTTATATAATTTAGTCCATTAATCGGGTGAAAATACTTAATTAACAGCAATTAATTCCAACGTGTTTTATTACGAACGTATCATCTATAGGGTGAACCAGAGAAGACGGACGGTTTTGTAACGCAGTTGGTAAGACTGCTACAACGCAAACCGCGTGCTCCGCGTTTAGTATAAACACGGGAGATTTTTTTTTGTCCCCAATTATCGTTGCGTGCTATAAGAAGGAGGCGCGTGCGTTTTGGAACGTTATTTTCTGCGTGAATCGATTACGACAGTGCAGTTTCGAAAATAATTCAAAGTTAGGCGTTTTTTTTTTGGAGGGGGGGGATAGTCTGCGAAAGATCTGAAAGACCTGAAAACCCGAATTTCTGAAGAAAGTTCAAAAATTCTATGCTCGAAAAAGTATTCGAAATTTTCCCGTTTTTAAATAAAATTTCATTCAAAATGTTGGTCGAGTAGTTTTTTGGGTTATTCAGAAAACGTGGAAATATTTTGTAAAATTGAATTTTCTCGTATCTACCGGATACTCGCTAATATTTAGATTTTAGACTAATTTCTATCACGCATTCTCACAAATTCACCTTTGCACACACACGTACACACATGGTGGATGACGGGGTATAGTTTATCCCGTCACCACCCTAGATATTAAGTACACTCGGCAGAGGACTACTACACGCACGATTTTTTTATTTTCTTTTCAGATACACCTGCACTTTTCTATATAATTATAAATTTTCATTTTAGCACTCTAGTCCGATTTTTCCTAGTCGTTCACTTTTTCATTCGAACATAACCGCGTAACCAATCGTATAATCCGTGATACCCGATAATAAAAACTCATACGATACAAGAAGATCCACGACGGTCGATACACGTGACAGATTAATCGGATAACATTAGGACAAACTATTTCTGGAAGCAAAAGAATCGATAACGTCCTAAATATATTTTTAATATTAAGACAGGGACGCGTTGCAGTCGTAGAATAGTGGAATTCAGGAAATGGACGTGACGGGAATTTTTTACTCGTAACGCAATGAACATGAGGAACTAAATAAGAATATTCGGTCGTAGAAACGAGTTTGTGTGGGTGGAAACGATAACGTATTTTCGTAATATTATGAAACGAGTAGTTTACCGTTACAATCGGAAGCGGAGAAAATTAGTTCTTCCACATGTTCAACTTTTGGTCATAGAATCTGACGATACTATTATCATTACTATTAGTATACGACCTTCGGAATTCCTAGACGAGCTGATACAAAATAGAAAATATTTAATCGGAATTTTCGTGGTTGTTATTATTATTGCGCGTCGGGTCACTTTACGTAAATTCGCGTAACACGTTCGCTAGTAGAAGACCTTGAACTCCAGATTCCGAATTGAGTTGACGTATATTAGTAAAATTCCATTATTATAATTCATCTTCCACGTAAACGGTTAAACGGTACGTATGTAAAACTGACTTGGAGAATTGGCTGTCGACTATCCGTTCTATAGAACAGTCCGCTGTTTAATAGAAATTATTTAGAAACATCAACAGGCGGCAGCTTTACCGAGACATACGGCGACATAGAATAACAATACTCTCTAACGTATCATCTCCGGATGTAGTAAAGTAAGTAAAAGTATATTTACAATATTTAAATTTACATGAACAACAAACTTAGTATACTACGTGTATCGAAAAATTACATCTCACACCACGTGCATGTAGCAACGTAATTGTCTAAAGAAATAGCGGCAATCGTGTCAATGGCGATAGAGGCTCAACATAATATTATACAAACCGAAAACAGTTGCGCGGCCCTATACTATACTCTGCAGCGGAATACGGAACGCAGGTTACAGTCGTCACACCGCAAATAACCGAATATAACCACGCGGTTAATTTCAAGGACGGTTAAATCAATGCAACTTGACTGGCTGCCATTACTCAGCAATAGGAAAGTTACAACTACAAAAAAAAAATTGTCAAAATATAAAGCCCCACCGGAACTCGCGGAATGAATAATGCCTCGAGTGCGCTGATTGAAATAAAATCGGCAACTGGGTGAAAATCAGAGAAAAATACGAAGCAACGCGAAGTCTGACGCTGGGGTGCCTTTCTATGTACCAAAAAAAAAAACAAAAAAAAAAAACAAAACGACTGGGTGCAATTAAATCGAATACGCGCTGGATAGTGTGCGATGGCCGTTTAAAAATGACGTCATCTGCGGTGCGCATTGTTTGTGATTGTTCAGACAAAAATTTTGTGGGAACCCTCGAGTATATATGTAATCAGCCGCATCGATAACGTGCAGACGTTACTTTATGACGAGTTCTACTTTTCATCAGCCATACGAAGGAAGAATTACAACAATAGACCTTAAAACACGAATTCGTATATGACACCACGTAGCAGCTAGGTTTGAAAAGTAAAAATTTCGTGAATTCTCGTTTCTTGCGATATTGATATATTCCATCTTTTGTATCTCGTACTTGGAGAAACCGTTTAATTTTTAATTAATTATCTGACGTAATTCCACCGAGATATCGATAATATTAGGAATTTTACCGAATTGTACGACCCGCGTATGATCCGATTACATCATATTTTCAGCTTTCAAATACACACAATCTACATATTATAATATTCTTGATTATTAGATATCGTCGTGTAGGCACGCTAAAATGTACGATATACCGATTAATTAAATCCCTAATTTATAATATACTAATTAATACACTGTCGTGGCGAGTGCCAAACATTTTTAATATACACTTATTAATTTACTTTTAGTTCTGATTTTGCTTTTTACAAGGATTTTTTTAATTTTCTACCTATAACCTCTGGTCCTGATCGCCACCTTGTAATGACGAAAATACCCGAAAGTAAAAGTGTGCAGCTGCCAACCTATGAAATCGTCTTACGTATTAATCAAAACTTAAGACTTGTTGGCTACACTTTTATTAACGTTAAATGTATATATATATATATATATATATATATATATATATATATATATATACATATATACATATATATATATATAAAATAGAACATATAATAAAACATATAATACAACATTACATATAAAATTCACACAAAATTATTATATATATATATATATATATATATATATATATAATATAAGCAAAATTTGTACGACCTGTCGGTATACCGCAGCAAGGAACCTTTGATAATGCTGAGAATAATACTCGTTCGTTTATCAGTACGATATTCTTACTAATTTGACGATATTGAGCGATTATTAAAATATAGATTGTCTTTATTATTTTATTTTATTATTTCATTATTATAGTAAAGTCTGTGTAGGTTATGTTTATTTTTATATAAATAAGTATAATTGTATGTTTTTAAAGATTATATCTTCGACTAGTATTTTCTCTTTTATTATTATTATTATTACGAAATAATTAATATTAAATCCGAAATAATGGATACGGTCGTCCGCTAATAAAGAAACGCCGAGGTAATCAACGGGGCTTTAGATCATTTTTAGGACTAGAAAATATTAAAGCATATTTTAAAATGTTGATTATTTAACGTTTTTTATATATATATACATATATTACTGGCATGGTCATTATGCATGACCATAAAGTTCGAAAACGGGAGTTTTTAATATGAAATTGTTTTTTAACGAAAACTTTTAAAATCTCCTCTTCGCGATGTTAACGTGTGATCGTTATAACTGGAAAAACAACGAAAACGTTGACCGCTACAACATACTTCATTCATTCCGCGATATCTCTACAAAATTCCCCAGCAATGTACGTTAACAATTGGACTTATAGCTGAACAACTATTAAACGACAGTATATGTACTTACGGGGAATTTCAGAATATTTATTTCGACGATAAAGTACTATACGATATATATGAAATATCGTTGTTGCAGCATATCGACCTTGGTCTCTATATAACTTTCAACGTACTCTAATATTATGTATATTTTACTTAGTTTTTTTTTTTTTAAATTATTACTATTTAATTTACGAATGTCACTTGTCGTATAATTCCGTACGACGAAACAGAGAAGTACAAAACATAATAAAGATGAATTAGATATTTCGAAGTAAAATAACATCGCGGGTAATAAAAAAGATAATTTAATTTTCTCAATTTAGCAAGAAAAAATGACAATTTGCAATCGAGCGTAATCACCGAATATTTCATTCCGTATGCAAGTTGTATTATTTAACCCAACAACTCTGAGGTATATGAAACAATAAACTAGATATTTAAGTTCTTTGTGTATTTAGAACTAATCAGTTAAACACTTCGTTAACGTCTGTGTCTAACAAAAGACTGTAAAATATTAGGAAATCTAAAACTTGCCGATGGCACGATATCGTCCTGTCATAGCTAATCAATTTACAGCGAACTTCTAGGTTACCCAAATCGCTAATATATATTATATATATAAATAAAATAAATAAAGCCCTAAAACGCTATCCCGACGGACTCCGAAAATGCTGAATGAACTGCTGGCTTCTTACGGCATTTATTTTTGAAGTATATCTGTTATTATTTAAAGCCGATTTATTATTAAATCAACTATGAAACTTACATCTAATCCCATAATCGTGTAAGTTCCGTAACGAAATTTTATGATTTACAGAATCACACGCTTTCCATATGTCGAAATAAACTGCCGCAGCCGACAGCCCGTCTTCAAGCATCTCAATTATTAATGATAAAAATTTGTTCCCTTTATAGAAAGATAACCATGCTGAGATGAGTACTAGAATGTTTATTTTTTTTTTATTTTTTACTTAAAAAAATTAAGTAGCATTTTTCTCGACACATTTTTCAAATATCGCGGAAATTTTTGGAAAAGTACAAATTGTTCTGTAATCAGAGTACATCGATTTATCTATCAGCTTTATAAATCGGAGTAATGATATCTGAGTTTTAACATATCTGTATATTTTTCCTCATACACGGATTCATTAAATAAAAACGTTAACGACTTCACAAGGAAATTAATATTTAACCACAATAATTGACAGGCCGTCAGATCCGAAAGAATTTCTATTCGGAAGCGACGAATTTGAATCTAGAACATCCAACTCGGTAATGTCGAGCCGACGGATATCGGTGGATGGAGGCTAATGTCCCGGAGAATAGAATAATTATTTAAGTAAGACATTCTCAGAACCTTGTACTCCAACCTTTTCGTTGTTAATTACGATATTGATGATATTGAACATTTCATGTTTATATGCCCATTGTTTTCAGATTTACGCCCTAAGTATAATATTACGAATGAACTTTCCTTAAATCTTACTAAAAATAATATCCATCAACTACTCGCATATATATATATATATATATATATATATATATATATATATAGATATATATATATATATATATATATATATATATATATATATATATATATATGTATACGAAGTTCAGCAGTGGTAACTATATTCAAGAAAACTAATTCAAACGTGAATTATCATGTTTTAGTGTGCCCATATGCATGGGTTAATATTTTTGTATGTATGTATATATACATATGTATATGTTTTTTTATGTGTATGTACGCCATTTTAAATTTTTTTACAATATTTAACATATGTTATCTATTGTATATTCTATATTTTGATGACTATATATTTGCTTTAATTCACAAAATTTAATCTGTATAATATTTTATTTTATTTTATAATTATTATATTTTTTTATTTATTGTTATTCTTAAAACTATCATTAAATCAGAAACTCTTATTACACCCTTACTCGTTGTGTAAAGGGGCTATGTTACTCATTCTTTTACCATATTATATTTAAGTCATACATTGCAGAGATAGCCCAGCGAAAATGATAACGGAGTATAACCCTGGAGGAAAGCGGCCACAAGGAAGGCCAAAAAGACGTTGGACAGATTCCATGAGGATATGGAGCATGCCGGTGTTGGGATAGAGGACGTAAAAGATCGTAAAAAATGAAAAAGACTGTGTCAACAAGCGGACCCGGCACAGGGAAAACGCTAGGAAAGAAGAATAATTGCAGAGATCTTCCACGCACATATACTCCTTTTCCTTCATTTAAAAATTGATTTCTTCAGCTAGCCTCCTACTTGCATACATTAATTTAAACGCACAGCTTTCTGAACTTTTATAAATACAACTTTTCTTTTTTTTGTAATAAACTTGCCCCGTAAATAATAACGATAACAAAATTGTAATAACGAAACGTAATAAAAAAAATCGAATTAACAAACGGCAATGACCGTGGAAGCTGAAATAGCGGGAATCTGGGAATTTCCCGTAAATTTTAATTTGTCAGTTCAACTGTTGCCTGTAATCCATCAAAGCGTTTATGTTTTACGTAAAAAAATGTTATTTTGTAAGTTGAACTTGTGCTTTACATTTTGTGAAATTACGGCGCGGATTTAGTTCATCTATAAATCTTCCTCGGAAGAATTGTGCTGTTAAGTTAAATTTCATCGATTTATCATTATGTCAAAGCTCCTCCAGCCAAAGGAAAAAAAATTTCAACCTATAATGAATTCGTCGATTTGTTTTATATATATATATATATATATATATATATATATATATATATATATATATATATATATATATATATATATAATTTGAACAGTGTGGAATGTAGTAATTTCAAAAAAGTAATTAAAAATACGAAATTTTTATATAAAAGGATTACAAAGCTATCGTGCTATTAATCCATTATCAAGTGGATATAAAAATATAAAAATATAAAATTTATGAAAAATAAAAAGGAAAAAAAATTAAATAAAGCGAAAATTATTTAATTTGGATGTACAATATTACAGACAATAGCAAAGTGAAAAACAGTATTATAAAATAATTTCACTATCGGATTGTTTTATAAATAACTACTTCTTCACATTGTTATTTTTTTAAATATTCTACATCTGAATTAAGTATTTTATTACATTTTATTTTGTTTGTCTAATCTTTCTATCTTTTATAAACTATACATTTTTATATGCTACTTTTGAAAAAGTTGTGGGCTTTTTATAAAAAAATTTAGTGATTTTATGTACTTGTACTTTTCGTTTTATATATATATATATATATATATATATATATATCATCATCATCTTCAGTCGTAATCCTCCTAAGGGATGTCGTGACCATTTTCATGCTACAGCCTCTTCAATTTTTCTTGTCTATTGTATCCGGTTTGCAGCTTCCCGTTTACAATCAGCCATTGACTTTGCAAGCGCTATTGCGATCGTGTCTGTCCATTTGATGTGTAATCTACCAGGAGGACGCGTTCCTTGTATTTTCCCTTCAATTACTAATCGTTGCATGGAGTCATCGTTTCGCATGATATGTCCGAAAAATCGTAATATTCTGAAAAGAACATCGCTGGACAATCTACGCTTAATGTTGAGCTTGCGTAATATAGAAACATTTTTCGCTGTCCAGGGTATTCGTAACATACGCCTGCAAATCCACATTTCGAAATTATCGATACGTTGCCTATCTTTGGCTTTCAGCGTCCATGTTTCCGCCGCATATGTGAATACAGAAAACACCAAACACTACACTAATTTCTTTTTTACCGTATTTGTAATTGATGCGTCGCGCCATATTCTGTTTAATTTGCTCATGGCACTTCGAGCCAACTGGATCTGTCTTTTTATTTCATCCGTTGAAGTGCCTTTATCATCAATAAGGGATCCCAAATATATATATATATATATATACTTGTGTAATGTTTCGTAACCATCGATTTGTGTTTCAGCCTCCGGTATTAAGTTTCCCCGATCAACCACCATTAGTTTTGTTTTATCTTTATTTATATTTAATCCATATTTGGCACTTATCTTATTTAGTCGGTCGAGTAATATTCTCATGTCATCAATTGAGCTGGTTATAAGCGTTGTATCATCCGCAAAGCGTAGGTCATTAATAATTCTTCCACCAATTGAAATAACCGTTCGAAAATATATTCACCGTATAAACTGAAAAGTACCGGTGATAAGACGCATCCTTGTCTTACACCTTTTTCGTCTTAAATTCTTTTGATTCTATATAGCCTTCAATACGTACCGTGTTTATATTATGTTCGTATAGTTGATTTATTAAATACACTAGATGCCTTGGAAGAAGAAAAGAAGAAAACGTATATTTCACATAAATTACAAATTAAAAATAAACAGAAATTTTTTAAAACTGTGTACCGTTTCAAATAAAAACTTACCACAGTAACAATAAACGTAAGAGAAGAAACATGAATTTTTAACGAATGAAGATTCAACTTAAGTATATACTAAATGCAGGAAAAATTAATGCTAAAAAACCTGCGAAAATATACAAAGCAATACCGTTGAAATTAGCGATAAATAAAATGATAATGATAATAGACAAAAATACTTAGTACTATTAAAACAAATATTAACAATTATTAATATTTAACCGGCTAACGAAGAGGCGCACGATAAAAAAAGTGATCCATCGTGGACAGTCCTATTTAATGTTGTATCGGAAGAATGATATTTTAATCGGTAAATGTGTAAAAATTTATATGAAACTTACGTAACAAACCTAAGAATTTACGATTTTAATTACGACTTCTTCAAAACGATTAAAAACCGCATTTGCTAAATTCGAAAGTAAATGATCTGGAAATTCATTATGAATAAATGGATTTTCTTAATAAATGGAGGAAAATTAAAAATAAAAATAAATCAAAGAATACCTTCTTTACAGTGAGAGAGAGCAGAAAAGTGAACCGCAGAAAAGCGTTTGGAAACAGTTTTGGAAAAGGAAATATTCGGATGAAATATCGATCGAAAGGAAGATTGCAACAGACGTGGTCACTGATAATTAAACCAATTAGGAAAATGTAGATAATTTGACAAAGAATAACGGAGAGGATAATAATCGGGAAAACGGTGATGGGCAAAAACGATAAAATATTAAACGACAAATGGGAATACGGGAAATTGGAATTGGGTTAAAGGTATTATTCGAATGAAAACAAACAGATGGGCAAAGAGAAATGTACCGAATTTTTATAGAAGATTGACAAAAGGACCGAAAGACGATAGTGGCAAACATGCAACGAATAGAATTGGCGGAAGTAGTTGGAGGAAAAATATCGTAGATATCTGTAGATTAGAAGAGTTCGGTATAAACTTCGACATACTCGGCAATAATGAACTAACGTTAATTTAACGCTTATCGCGTGTTTCTCGTGTTCTTCTCTCTCGATAAATTACTTTTGTAAACGGTGTTATCTGAGAGGAAATTTTGTTTAGTCGTTGTAATACGTTTCAATCGGCATGATACTCGTCTCCCCTTCACCCTGTCCTTCTTAACATCGACAACTGTTATCTTTGTTTCATCAGATAACAATGTTTTATTTCATCGCCTAACACAGAATCCTCGTCGTTTAATAATAACAATAATACCGCTGCGAGCATTAGGAAATAAAGGAAGATCGATCCATTTTTAAAATTTTGCATTCCCATCGGAAGAACAAGGAATTGTATTAAATCATATAATTAACTTTCGAAGTCGCTCTCACGTAATGAGTCGGCGTCCTCATCTTGTAAAGGGAGTCTCAGCAAGCACTTCCATCACCCGCCTGAAAGATGCGGAAGACAAAAAAATCTTTCCGTTTCTAACAAACCGGATTCATTTAAAGCATATCGATTATTTCAACAGAAAACTCTGCCTCCATTAATAATGGAGAACAAGCATTGGTTTAGAGATAGAAAAACATGAAGAATGAATCTAATAAACCGTCTAACTCATCACCACATGGTGTCTCTGAGGGTGTGCTATCATCAGATCCAAATCAATCAATAAACCTTTGTAATCTTATTTCATCCATATATGTAAATTAAAATACAGTAACCTTCTAGAAATAGCTAAGGATTATGCCCCAGATATAGGGGTTTAATTACCTTACGTAAGGACTGCCACCCTGTAATAAAGAATCCAAAAGAAGTACAATGAATTCTCCAATTCTCATTTGAAAATGCTGTGGATTCTATGGCCACTATAAGCGACTAAAACTTCTCATTGCCACCTACCACTCAGCTCTCATTTGTCTTCCAGAAACTCACTTGAAAGCCAACCAAAATTATATTATTCCTAGCCATACCGCCCTTAAATCAGTTCCTAGGAAATGACTGCTTTCACATCAATATGCTAAAATACGTCCCTTTATCGATGTTAGATACTTTGTTTTTAATCGCGTCTGGACCGACCAAAAGTTTCCAGAGATTTGGAGAACTATCGCCGTAATTCCAATGTTACACCAACTAAAAATTCTTTAATTGCGGAGCATCCCATCTCGCTTACATCAGTCTTATGCAAAGTCTTTGAACGCATAGTAAATCGTCGTTTATACCGGTTGCTTGAAATCAAACGCCTTATCCATCCATCTCAGTGTGGATTCCGATATAAATCATTATCTATTTTATATATAAAATGGCGTTGTAGAAACATCAGCTAACAGGTTTCATTTGTGAGTTCTGTTTTTCGATTTATCAAATGATTTGATGAGATTACAATCCAAAAAGTTATAAATAAACTTTTACAATTGAGGTTTCAGTGGAAACCTCGTTTACGTATAATTTTCTTACCTACCGAAGTTTCTCCGTTCAAATCGGAAATAAATCATCATCCGTACGTTCCTTGCTAAATGGAATGCCGGATGACTCCGTGTTGAGTCCTACACTATTTAATATAGCTACTCACGATTTAGTCAGTTAATAGTTTATTATATGCGTACGATGTTAAAATCTTTGTAAGCTGCCGAACCTTATCTGCGGGCGAACGTGTTCTTCAGGATTGTACCGACCACTTATGGTTGATAGCTTATCTTTTTTCAAATAGTAAAACTGCGTCCATGTACTTTTTATCTATCTTCACGGTGATTTCAAAGGAATCATCAGTGTGCTGCTTAGATGTGGTCATAGATTATAAATTATCGTGGAATCAGCAGTTAATCTCTATATATAAAAAAAAAAGATGCTGAATGAAAATAAATATTCCGAAAACACTATGCTACATAAATTAGAGGGCCGATCGAATTTCACTCTTACGCATCTAACATTGACTATGGAGCAGCGATATTTTCCTAATCAAAATCATCATTACTCAAAAATCCTTAGACATCATCCAGAATTCGGGTCTTCGTATAGCTACCGAATCATTTTGGACTTCCCCAATTGACAGTCTGTACTCAGAGTCATCAGAATGGACTCTCGACATTTGTAGGCAGTTTCTCCAAGCTAACTTTGTAATCCAGCTAGAAACTTCTGAATTATTCCTTCATAAATTACTTCCATCTACTATCCATTTTCTTCGAGACAACCTCAATCGGTTACAACTATATTTAATTACAAAAAAACCGTAGAAAACAACCAATCATTGTGCTTCTACAGTGGATGGAAAGTTCAATAAAGATAGATCTCTCAATCACCAGTTCAAGGAGCCAACAAACGATATCAGTGAAAAAGTCCGGTATTTTACCACCTGGTTCATCACCTATTGTATACTGACGCGTCCTCATTCAAAAAGTTTTCTGGTCATTTTCCATCCTTTCAGCCGAACATTATGCGATTTACCTCGCCGTAGATTTCATAATAAGCTATAATATTCAACAGCCATTATGTTCCGACTCTCTCTCAACTCTATGTATGATGTATTCAGCAACGATCAACTTCCTATAGTCAAATTAATGGCATGGCTGTTATTAGTTAAATGTCAATTAGTCTCGTTCCTGTAGATTTCAGCTCATGCCGAGATTCCGGGAAATGAACTGGTAGTCAGAGCAGTAAAAGAGACTGCTATATTGTTGTCGATCCCAAACGTCTCAGTCCCGGCTATTGATGTAGCGAATTATGTTAAATCAAGCTCAACAAAAGTGGCGGTCGACCTAGTCCTTAAATAAGCTTCGTCAAATCAAGAATTTCACCTTGGAAGATTTCGCGTCCAAACCGCAGAAATAACGTTGTCCTCAACAGACTGCGGTTGGGTTATACAAGACTGACCCGTTCATGCTCGATCAACAGAACTCAGGCTCCTCAGGATACCGTTTGTAGCGTCATTAGTCTTCCATATCCTCGTTGACTGTTCTTTATATTCCTAACTCGGATTGTCTCTCAACCTTCCCTCCCCGCTTCTTCTTCTCTTCCAAGGTGAATACTTCTCTCTAACGTGTCTCGTCTGTAATCGTCGATTGAACTTCCTCTCCCTCGCGTCACCAGCCTTACACGGCAAGTTTAATTTAGATTAATAATAATATACGTTTATATTCGGGAAATAAAAGACGTCGTATGGGTCATATTATATATATTTTTTATTTTCATCGAACATTTTCCGCGTGCCTATTTTGCTCTTAGTTAGTTTTTATTTGTGCCGCTGAATGCGACCGTTAATGTCGGCGTACGATTAGAAGTAAGCCGATCAAAGTTTATTTTTAAAGGAACTTTGACCGTAGAAACTTTTAGCCGGCTTTAAAAACGGCGTTGTTCGCCCGAAAAAATTTAATAAACTCGACATCTATAGAGACTTCAAAAGTAGCGACTCGGGAAAAGGGTTGCGAATTCGTTGTTACTTTTAATAGAAGAAAATCTCTTTCAGAGAAATTTTCGATTTATTTTTCGGAAACTTTTCTTGTAACAGGAACCCCTCAAACTGTTTAAAAAAAAAAACAATTTTCTTCGAAATTCAATTTACCCCTCCTCCACCGGCTGATCGTTCTTTACGGCCACGTCGCTGTCTGTAATCATGCGAAAGTACACCATTGGCGACAATTGTTGAAATATCGAGTTGACTAGATGAGCAAAACTGGACTTTGTTTATCCCGTATATAAAACACGCACGCCCCTATATATGATTCATATATATATATATATATATAACATATGTGGTGCAGTTAGTTTCGTGCCATGAATTAATATTACACTCTAAAGAAGAAAACGTTTCTTGCGGGTGTTTTTTTTATTTATTTGTTTATTACTGTATAAACGAATATTTATATGATCATTATTGTTTGCTCTAATAGAGTGCTCGTTTTAAGAGAAATGTTAAGATATTTTCACATTAAATGTATTACAAGCGAATTTCTTTCTTTTTTTTTTGGATCTTAAAAAAAGTTTTCGGGTAATTTAATCGATGAATTATCGAAGATGATTATTAACGTCTTCACAATAACTACAAAACTAAAAAATAGTTTTTTTTTTTTTTTTAAATATTATGTAAATCTCCATATGCCTAACTAGCAGGGTTATTACAGAGTTTATATGTATGCTAGGAGTCCGCTTTCTCTTACAAAAGCCAGAATGCTAACTATTGATTGTGGGTTGTTTGAAAGTATTTTGTGTATTGGGCCCTGTATTTTGTGTTTTAACCTGTGTGGTGTGAGTGTTTGGCAGTTGTAGATTAAGTGTTTGTCTGTTAAATGTCCGCATAAGGAGCAGTCTTTAAGTATAAATAACTCTCCCTTAACAGCCAAAACAAGAGTAAAATTCCTAGGCTTATTGTTCGACTCTAAATTAACCTGACGTTACCATATAACTGAAGTCAAGAGTAGGTGCTTAAAACTGCTCCCAATTCTAAAATATTTATCAAACCCCAAAATACAATATAAAAACCCAAATCCTCTTAAATATCTATAAATCGATAATCTTATCACGAATCAACTATGGATGTCAGGTATATTCAACAGCCAGTAAATCTATATTAAGAACATTAGATACAGTACACCACGCTGGACTTCGATCCATTCTTGCAGTACATCCCTCATCACCATCAAAGAGTTTGTGTGCATTAGCAGGATCCTTTCCACTTACATACTACAGAAAATACCACACTTATCTCTACTTAAGCCGTCCGCTTAGCTACAATAAAACATTTGCATACACCAAAAGATGTACATCCCCTAACCCCCTTTTTCCGATAGTTATTAATTATAATTAACAATATTTAAATTTTTACACGTTATTTTAAATTAAAATATTTCATTAATAGAATATTCGACGTATTCTCTTTATTTCTCACTTTAATATTATATTTGTGACGTACCATATTCTACAACTTTCGCGGTCGCACATTGTGAACATTTTAAACAAAATTTTATACATTTTGGATTACTCGCATATTTTACCTATTTCGTATTGAGAATAAACGTCTTCATCTTTATACTGAGTTAGTAGGAAATTCCACCATCTTGTTAACCTGTACAGTACTCACAACCTCTTGTTTTTTTTACTTTTCCGCATCGCGATAACTTAGACATAAATATCCACGACATTTTTTCCTTTCTTTCTCTTCGGTTTTATTTAAGAATTGTCTTCTTTTACGGCAGTTAATGACCTTTTTGCAAAAGAATAAAGGTCATTTATACCTGTAACTGTTCAAGTGTTCAATTGATTTACCGATAAGGCACTAGAAAAAAAATCTCTTTAATATTTATTATTCAATTTTTCAACTTATTTCAATTTAATCGGAAAGTTATTTATTTTCTCATCCCTCGTAGAAATTTTAATCGACAGCACATACATACAAAACTTACATATATATATATATATATATATACATACATATATAATATACAGATCCATATGCACAATATCATTTTAAAATATTCATCACATTTACATGGGCATTTGAGGTATTCGTTTCAAAATCTGAATACTAAATGTCAGCGAAATAAAATCCGTTTCAATTTATCGACATAACCGTTAATGCTGCAAACGTCTGACGCGCACACACATACACAATTATACCGCGAGCGTGTATATACGTATATATATATATTTATATAAAATTTTGTTCTCAATTTCTATGTCATTTGGGGTGCAGCCTTTTTCTTGTATACTGCTGCTGGAAATTCTAAACGATTGCCATCAATTTTCAGCTCATTTTACTCTTTCAATTTAACTGCTTACTCGTTTTCTATTTTATATATATATATATACGCATGGTTGTGTGTTTTATATTTTGTATATGCCACAATTTTATATGCGTACGTGTGTACGTATTCACAAATTGTGGCTGGCTTTTTTGTCGTTCGTATAAATGTTCAGAATTCTCTCGTGTGGGAGTATTTTCAACGGTAATTCTTTCATATCCCGTTAATCTTCTATTTCATCGCTGTACATCTGTCATCAGCTCGTATATATATATATATATACATAATAGAGTGATAGACAGTTTCGTAATATATTAATACGGCCACCGTTATTATTTTAGGATTATTATCGAGTGTTCAAAATTTTACCCTGAAATTAACAGAATTTGTATCGGATAGGGAGACATTTTCTTCGTGAAAGTATATCATTGAAGTAAATTTCAGAGTATAATTATCGTGTCACGATTAGTTATTGTAGTTCATCTATTGGCACGTCTCTAATCGTAATCGTCAACGCGGAAAATTATGGACATTTTGCGGTTTATAGAAATTTTATAATTTTCGTTTTTACTGATTGTGTAATAATACGAATGGAAGATTAAAAATTTTCTCCTCTGAGTTAGTCATATTTTCGTCATTCAAACGCGCGAAAAATTCTATATGTACATATATATATATATAATATGTATATATATATATTACATTTATTGAAATATTTTTTTGAAAATTTGAAAAACAGTTTATTTAAACAATTAGCGTCTTCTAACATCTCCATCATCGTAAGCAACATGTTTGTGCTTTCTAGATATTTCTCGACATTTTGTGTATATATATATATACATATATATTATAGGGTCACCCAGAGAAGAGAGCGGTTTCGTTATATTTTGAAAAATTTTTTGAATGAAATTTGATTTAAAACCAGAAAAACGAGAGATTAGCTTACAATAATTTGTGGAACACAATATCGTTCTGATGGCCGCCATTTGCAACAATACATTAATTTAGTTTTTGATCTATGGACATCGTTACCACCATATAGCAAATCTACTGCCAGTCGGTTCGGGTTGTATTCTAATCTGTATAGGTAACGTTCACTATTTGTATTACCTCACGCATATACGGTACATTTAGGTCGCGATGCAGGTTATCGTTGCGCATGTACCATAACGCGTTTGTTATAATTTTGAATATTTTTGACTGGCATCGTTGCATCATGTTAATATTAGACATGATGCTGTACCTCAAAGGGATGTATCGTAGGTCCACACCGGTTTAATAACTGCGTTATACAGCATTAATTTAAATTTTAGAGACACCTCGGAATGTCTACCCAGAATCCAGTACATCTTTCTCAATATGTTTATTTCTGTGACCTTCATCTTAATGTGCTCTTTCCACGTCATACGACGATCAAGCCACATGCCCAAGTATCGAGCTTTACATTTCTACGGAATTAGACCATTAAGATAAACGGGTGGGCATGTATCGCGTCTATTTGTGAATGTGACATGTACTGACTTTGATGGGTTGACCTTAATTCTCCACTGTAGTGCCCATTTTTCTAGGTGATTTAAACCGGGCTGTAATTTTTCTGACGCCGCTATCGGATTGTTGTCGGGAGCTTTATATACTGGTAAGTGGTTCGTAATCACTTTCATAATTTCTGCGGGAGAAAATGGTTCGATTGGGCGAGACATTTGAAAGTTCTCGTTCTATTTGATTAAAAGACTTTGATCCTGTATCAGGTGGATGTAGTTTGAACACATTCTTCAGATACAACACAAAAATTTCCGCCTTATCAAGATTGCTGCATGCTCATTCACTATTACGTTTTCAAAGGGGAAAATCATTTCCTGTGGCCTTTTAAACAATTTACTGACCTTCCACAATGAGTGTTCATCATTTTTGGAGTATGTTCTGCAAAGGATGAATTTTAAATTATTATTCTAATGCTGTTTTAACAAATTACTTAGTTCTTTACCCTATTCAATACCTTTGTTAATAAAAAAAGTCGAGCAGGTCTTTGATTTTATTTCTATCTGAGGGCCAATATGTAGGTGGAGCACGCGGTTTTGCGTTGTAGCGAAAAGCATTTAAAATGTGGACGCTCAGGCTCATGTAGCGAATCTCATGGAAAGAGAAGGCTTATATAAAGAAGTGCTCCAACAAAGAGGAATGGAAAAGATGATTCCGGTAGATGACATCATGAAGAGGAAAAGAAAGTATGAGGAACATATAATCAGAGAAGAAGTATTATTCAGGCTGTACAGGGGAAAATCGAAGGGAAGCCTCAGCGAGTAAGAAGAAGACTGGAAATCATAACATCAGGAATGGAGCCAAAAATCGTTAAGGACATAGTAGAAGCAGACGATTATAGGAGCAGATATTCGATTTAACTGCGATATATATTAGGTGTGTGTATTCGATTTTTTTTTATTATTTTAATTTCTAATCGAATTTTGTACTTTGCAGAAATTTTTATAATTTTATTTGTGACAAATATAATATAGGTTCGAGAACGATTAAAATTATTCATATTTATAGTTAACAATAAAAAGATCAATGAAATTATCCGTATTTATAGTTAACAATAAAAATATAAATAAAATTATCAATATTTATTATAAAATTGTCTGTGTAAGGTGTGTCGCTTAGTCGCATGCATATAGTTAATTTTCATACATTTCGATGTTGGAACAACAAGTTTCGGAAAAACCGACCGATACGTATAATCTTCTTTCTCATTCTATTTTGGATGCAAAAACAAACACACACATATACATATTTGTGTGTATGTCGTGAATACATGTGCTATGATATATATATATACATTGTATTTATGCGCGTATGTGTTTGTGTGTGAATATGCGCACAATCGATATTGTCTACAATTATTCGATTCATTAACTTCAGTTATGGCTTATTGGTGCAGCGTTAGAATTTGTTTTCAATAATTCCCATCTTTCCAGTTCATTTCGAGTCACTTTAAAACTCAAATTTTAAATCGACGCTTTAAAGTTGGTTACGTCGCGCGAATTTGTAACTTTCCCATTATTTTTCCAGTCGTCTCACTTCGACAAAACGTATATTTCTCGCGCTTAAAATCGGTAACAATGCCGACTGGAAAGTATTTTCAAACATTTTCCAAAATTTACTACACAGATAATGATCATCGTCATTAATCATGATCATGAGGTGAAGTTTAACGAAACTCTTCTAGTCGACCTTTCCGATACCGCGTATTATTTTTAAAACGCTTAATAATAAAGAACGCCAATGTAGATTACCTAGAGTTTAAAATAAACGAGGAAATAATCAATTGCGTCGGTTATACCGACGATAATGTTCTATTAGCAGGATTTGTGAAGCAAATACGGACATAAATAAACTAAATAAATCAGGTAAAAAATATGATTATAAACGTTGATAGAACTAAGTCGATGAAGTTCATGAGATCCAGTAATAAAACTGCAGTCGATAAGTGCCACGATCTTTCCATTAATTTTGTCAGTCCATAGATCGAACTTCGTTAAGTCAGTTTTTATTCTTGGATGGTTTTGATCTTGTTCTTGGCTACATTCACAGAGACTACTATTTGCGAGGCCTCACTCTTTCTCTTAGTATTACCGCATCCAGTTCGCAGTTTGTTCAGCGTTTTCCATTGGCACCGATTTAATTTCTCTGACCTATTTTTATATCTTCCGATGGTTCTATGACAGTTGTAATCGATTCCTTTCGAACCTTCTCCGGCTTATCACTAATAGCTGTTATGCTGTTCAGGAAGTGTCTCCGCGATTTTAGTCTTCGAGATACAATGGGTGACGTGGATCGTTTTTTGCCTTTTAATTTTTCGATTTCCATAGCAACTTCTCTTCTTATGCGTGGCGGGGCGATGTCACATGCTAAATATACTTTTTCTATGTTTGTAACGCTATATCCACCTTCATGAACTGACTGTGCCTAGCTTACATATACATATTCTCCTGCTGACGAACACAGTGCTAAGGCCGATGATCGAAGTATCTCTGGTTTCGCACCCCGCTTAATCTTGTGTAGAATATTATTACGCGTTATAATTTTCATTTTCAAGTTACGACATTGTTTGTTATATATATCAAAGTGCGATCTAAAGATACTCCAAGATATTTAGAATGTATGTTCAAGATTACTGTTACACCATGTTATATTTAGTTTGCACATAGTCTTCGCACTTTTTAGATGGAATGCACAGACCTGTGTTTTTTCTGGATTTGGATTTGAGCCGTTATCATCATAATAATTATCTAGCTTTCGCAGCACATTCTGGAGTTTATCTCTTTGTGTGTGACATCTTGTGCAGAGAGCCAACTCATCAGCAAACAAGAAGTGCTTTGTTTCATCTCCAACTGGCTACTCATCGGTGAAGATGTTAAATAGAATTGGCGCCAATACACTTCCCTGTGGTAAGCCATTTCGTTGTCATTCCCATCGACTGTTTTTCTCCTGGAAAGATACATAGAACTTCCTACCATTTAGTAGACTTCGAAGTATAACTATCAAGGTATAATCTTTCGTCATATTGTAAACTTTGTTTAAAAGGAGAGTATGGTTAACAGTATCGTAGGCAGCAGAAAGATCGACGAATACTGCTCCAGCGATCTTCTTCATAGCCTTTCTCTATGTGCTGCGTCAGGTTTACCACTTGAAATGAGCATGATTTCCCTTTTCTAAAGCCAGCTTTTTCCGGAATTAGTTTGGCGTCGATAGATTCTTCAATCCTGTGCAATATTAATCGTTCAAATACCTTCAAGGTTTGTGATAATAAAGCCGTCGGTCTATAATTCGTTGCAATCTCGGCATCTTTCCCAGATTTTAGTATGGACATGTGCCTTTTTCCAGAGATTTGGTACTTGACCGGATCTAACAACCTAATTAAACATTTTTGTTAACCGTTGTAATGATTGTGGTCCCAGATGTTTAATAAGTTAATCAATGGACTAATATTCTGTACGTGTTTAATTAGCTCCATAGATAAATTTTTTTATATAATGTGGAATGTAGTGATTTTTTTATAAAAAATCAATTGAAAATTAGTTAAATCACTAATATTTATTTTCTTATAGAAAACACAAAGCTTTTCAGCATTTACGCCATTATCAAGTGAAACATTTTTAAACAATCATAATTTTAAAATATAAATTAATGATTATCAGATTATTTAATATTTATTTTCATTTAACTTGTAAAATTGTGTTTTTTAAAAAATTTTGTGTTCGTATATTTCTATATTTTATATTTTACTTTTGGACATCATACATCGCAACAGTAAATGAAAAATTTAAAATTCCACCAGTATACAACTTTTACAGAATCCGGAAAATAATATTGAAGAAAAAAATTAATATAAAAAAACAAAATTAATAAACAAATATATTGATGTTAAATTTCATCAATTAAAAAAATATACAGAACAGAGGCAGAACAGCATTTTTGGAGTATATATTCACAATCACTATCAAATATTTTTTTTAGTAATTATATTTAATTTATATTTTAAAATTATGATTTTTTAAAAATGTTTCACTTGATAATGGCGTAAATGCCGAAAAGCTTTGTGTTTTCTATAAGAAAATATAAATATTAGCGATTTAACTAATTTTCAATTGATTTTTTCAATAGATAAATATTAATAAGATTGCAATACAGATTTATAAAAAAAACATATTTTCTTTCCGAAGATCGTAAATGGTTTCCTAATTATTGTGATTATTTTTTATTTATATATGTAGTTTTTTTTTTAATGATTGGTTTAAACTCCTGAACGAATACTTCTAAAATCAGACAGCAAATGAACTTGCGGCAAACATAACGCCCGCAGAATAGTAGTAGATTATTTACTATTCCAATTCGTTCATTTAGAAGCATAAACTACGAAATGCAGGCGTCAAAGTTATAGATTAAATTTTTGTATAACTTCGGTTAATTTTATATCGATCGGATATTTTTGTATTTTTTATTATCGATTTTGGCCAAGTACGACCACGTAAAAAAACCTCTAATCACGGGATTTTACATTTTCTCCTCCGGCATTCTCTCACTTTCAAGCTGTGCTGCAGTATTTTCGTTTCCTCCTTCTATACGCTATCAATGGTGTTCCTTTTCCACATTATCGACGGTACTTTTAAATGCGTTAACTTTTGTTTTGATCATTTGTGTCCTCGCTTTTTATCTTCATTTTCGATAAATCTTATTCGGTTTCTATAAACCATGTCTATCAATCGTGGCGCCAATTTGGAAATACGGTATAGAATTATACGGAAGCACAAGTAAAAGTAATCTTCTACGTATTCAGCAACAACAGTCGAAGATATTGCGTACCATCTGCTCCGAAATATGTCTCAAACCTGACGCTTCATTCCGATTTACAAATACCGTACGTCCACGATATGTTTGTACAGCAGTATCGAAACTTTATCAATAAGCTACAGTTTAGCTCAAATCCCAATATCAATCAAATGTATATAGTCTACCGGACAACCCTCCCAAGCGATTCAAGAAACGGAAATGGAGTCGTGATGCCTTGCCGATCACTTGAACAAATAGTCAATTATTGCCAAACAGCACTACTTATGGATCAAGTTAATTTAAATGCAATAGACTCGTTGCACTTTTTCTTTTTTAACCTCATCCTCGATCTAACTTATCTCACTGGAGATGTTAGTCGCATATATTTCTTCCTTTCCCCTTCCTTCCTTGCCTGTTCTTTATCTTTCCTACTTCTTCTATTCATCACCGTTGGTTGTGGCATATAATTGTCGGTACAAATTAGGAAAAAAAAAGTTTACCCTTCGGATTTTTTTCAAAATATTTGAATACGATCTTAGTTGATCGATGTGAGCCTGCAGTTGTGGGGTTGTACCAGCGAGTCTTCTAAAGCTAAGATTCAAGCTAGACAAAGCATAATACTAAGAGCAATTGTCGATGCATGCCGTTATTTAAGAAATGACGATGTACATCGAGACTTGCACAACCGGCTTGTAAACGAGATTAAGTCGCTACAGCGCACGAGAAGAGGTGACACCAGTATGTAAATGTGGAAGTTACCAATTTACTGAACACTAGTCGAGACATCAGACATCTCAAAAGGCGCCGCCTGACAGACTTAGTTATGAAATCAGAAAATTTTCTTACATAAATAAATAGATTAATTATAAAAGCTGGCTAACAGGATGAGATCTTGTTAGTAAGTTACACTTTACTAAATTTGATACTTATTTAAGTGCAATGATTTAAAATCGTATCTTTATAAATATTTTTATTATTATTATTTTGCCACACCGGCCAATCAGGCCATATAATTGGCATTTCTAACTTCCAAAATAAATAAAAAATATATTGTCTCTTCTTCCAGTGGATAGGAGACAACCAATAAATAAACGGATTGTTAATTCATAACTAAGCCTAATTAAAATTAAACAGATTAAACATATGTTTTAATAGAAGTAGAATTGAACCCCTAGCGCGTAATTAACGCTTATTGAAGTTTTGACATAGCCACTTATCTTTCGGATACTTGGAAGCATATAAACTATATTCTACCTTACTACTCGTGGGCTAGATGATGGTCGACGCATGCTCGACATGTTGAACGTTTATCTTGTGGGATGATGTGAACTGGTTGTAGGAAGAGAGTCCCGGAACTACCTTCTTTTTAGTCTTCTTCTAGGATTACCCGGCAGCGTGTATCTGAACACCCGAAGTATATTCAGATTATCGCTTAGGCGAAGTTTGTCGAAGAATCTGAGGTAATGTTGCGCATGCACTTCTTTGACAAATGGAATATCAAGATCCTTGTGAAGAGTGTGGTTCGAGACATATCGTGGAGCCGCCATCATCATACGAAGAATTTTTGATTGCTTTCTTTGTATTAGTGCTAAATTACTTGCTTTAGTATTGCCGTGTCGCCAGATTGGAGCTATAATCGTGAGGTATATCCGTCTTTTCAGATCTAGACTTACTAAAGTGGATCTTTTTCCGATTAACGGGGAAAGCATGTAGGCACGTACCGAGATTCGTTTAGTAATTTGCTCAACATGAGTACGCCATTTAAGTCTGCGATCCGTGTATATTCCCAAATATTTAACCGACTTGACTTGTGGTATTTCAGAATTATTTATTATTAGCTTTGTAGTGGTAATTTGTCTGTTGGTAAAAGTTATATGTTGACATTTTTTATTATTGAACATTATTCTCCAATTATTGGCCCACCTTTATATATTTTATCTATATGTCCCTGAATTGCTGTTTTGCATATTCTGGATTTTCGTTACAAGCCATTATCACTATATAATCTACAAATGTAGCCAGAATTGTCTGATTAGAGACAGGTATGTCTGAATATCGAATAAAGAATTGGTCACAATAGACTACCCTGGGGAACAGAAGCAGATATTTTGCTTTCTTCGGAGAAGAACTCGTTGATTCTAATCGAAAATACTCTATTTGTTAGGTATGACACAACCAGTGGATAAAGATCTGGTGAACAAACTTATTTTCTTTGAAACACTGTTGACACGGCATCGAACAATCTGTGGCATTGTTGAGTAGTAGAATGCTGGGGTCGGAAGCCAAACTGATGATTTGGCCTTCCTTTTATCTACAATTACACAGATTCATTTTAATAACAATTTCTCAAACACCTTGGATAAGACACTAAGTAAACTTATTGGCCGATAAGAGCACAAGGAAGTTTGAGGTTTTCCGGATTTCAAAACCATTAGTATTATTGATTTTTTCCATTGATCCGGGTAGTATCCTTTACGTACAATAGGATTAAATATGTAACATAGTAGCACCGCGGCTTTCTGTGGTAATCTCGTTAGTATTTCGCCGGTTAATTTGTCTACTCCTGGAGATTTTTTACACGGAGTTGATTTCAAACAGACTGCTACTTCTTTGGGTGAGAACGATTTTTGTAACGGAGTATGCAAAAAATCGTTTATATAATTTGTATGTGCAGTATTTAAATCAGCGAAGATTTTTTCTAGATGATCAGCGAAAGCTTTCGACTTTTGCTTAATCCATTCGTTATTATATAGTTTGATATTGTATTGTTCTTTGGTTAGTTTAAGTAACTTTTTAGTAGCAAACTATAGAGAATTATCTTTTGTATTTAATGAGTTCAAATATTGCTCAAATGATTTATTTTTGAATATAGTCTATATATATTAAAAAAAAATAAAAATTATTTTTAGGTGTTCGTAAAATATTATTTTCCTTATCTCATCGTGTCTGATATTTTTCAATTTTATCATATATTTCTCTGTTACTTTTTAACATTCCAGTTTTCCCCGGAATTCTAGTGGAACGAGTTACTTGATTTCTGACGGTGGGTTACGATCGACGCAATATATATATATTTTTTAAATATATTTTAGAATACAAATATTCAACTTGGAATCCGTAAAGCAGTTGATATTTGATAGACTACACGCGAAGGGATGGAACCTTTATTTTCCCCTTAACACTTAAAAATCAGCTTAACACGTTCTATAACCTCCGCAATTTCCCCGAATTATTAACCAAATTTATTGCCGAATGATTTTAATGCTTTTCAACTTTATTAAATAGCGTTGTCAGCACTTTTCTCGACCTTCTCGAGATCAGTACATTGTAAAAGCGGGTTATATCAGGGTTATAGATGTTATTTGCTTTAGAACTCGATTCTGAAATCTTCCTATTATATCTATTAAGTTTCGTACAACACCGGAGTTAAATAGGCCGCACAAACTTTAAAACTGTGTTATATACCAGGAATTTATTCTACGTATATTCAAAACGTTTAGATTTTTCACGTATGTACACAATTTTAGATAACGGTCGTCTTCAAATAAGTGGACATTTTTTCGCATTTATTTTTACATTCCTCCGACTACGACCTTTAGCGACTTTAATCGCCGTGTCTTTCTTTTTGTAATCGATTATAAATTACATCATACGTCCTGTATCAAAAGACAAAGTGATCAGTCTAAATGCGATATTAACAAACCGCGCATTTTGAAAGACATTTAGTAATTAAAACAAACAAGGACCGAGTATATATATATATATATATCGCTGAGGATCTTCGGAGTATATGAAACAACTACATAGAACTGAATATGTACCGCGTAATTTAATGGAAAAACGAATAAATATATTTTTTCTTTAGGAAATCATTATTTTAATTAATTATTACAAAACAGAAATTCGAAAATTTAAAATTTGGGGAGAATGTTAAGGAGACTAAAATGAAATAAGTAATACGTTTCGAAGAAAAAACATTTAACCCCGCTGATTTGAAATGAACGTAAAAAAAGACAAATACTAAAAGGGTAACCGATACGAAGCAGAGAAGGTATTGCAAAAATAATTGCAGGCAAGTGGAAATGTTTATTATTATTATTAATTTAGTTTATCATCGTCATTAGTCGCATCAACCCTTTGACTGGTAGCGCTGCAGTCTCCTTTTCCATTCGCCTTTATCTGCGGCCGTAATTTTTAAATCGCGATAGGTGTCCACTCCTACATTATCCATTATTTGTCCCATGTAGCATTTATTCTACCTTCTATCATGCCTTCCAATATTCGTAGGACCAATCCACCGTGTCTTATCACATGACCTATCCATCTATTTCTTCTCGTGCAGAGGTGTTATAAAATTATTTTCTCTTGATATTTTTTCAGTCCACTCGATCTTCATCATACGTCTCCAGCACCATATTTCAAATGCTTCCAGTTTTTTAATATCGACCTTCTTGAATGTTTCGCTTTCGTAGAGTGCGATACTCCATACATATGTTTTTATTAGTCTTTTCCTCAGTTCTATTCCCATATTACTGCTGAATATCATTTTCACTTTCAATAATTGTTGACTTCGCAGATATTTGTATTTGGATACCTATTTCAGTTTATCACCATGTAATTTGATATCGATAGTTCTATCCTGCCTAGCATTAGTTACCATTATTTTAGTTTTATCTTTATTTTCATGTTTATTTTCCTTAGTTCATCGTTTAATATTTTCAATCGGTTTTCTAAGCTTTTCATGCTTTCAGCTACAATTGCCATCTGCGACTAGAAAGCAACATATATTTTCTCCATTTACAGTAAGTCCTTTATCTATTCGTTTCGTAGCGTTTCGTATGGCTTTTTCTATGATAGCTCAAAAAGTGAAGACAAGAGTAAACCTTATCGCTCGCCTTGCAGGTACAGCTTGGGGAGCAGAGACAAAACTCATCAGGACTGCTACACTGGCACTAGTGTTTTTCAGCTGCAGAATATTGCTGCTCTGTTTGGATGGCCAGCTCGCATGCTAAGAAGATCGATACACAACTGAACGTAGCACTACGCTTAGTAACCGGTACGCTAAAATCTATTCCTACTATGTGGCTTCCCGTGCTGGCAAATATATTTCCACCTCACATCCGCAGAGAAGAAACATTCAAACGAGAATGGGCTAAATACAACAGTATGCACTCTCACGTAGAAAAATTTATCAAAGATCCCCCACCTACACGTCTCAGCAGCAGGAAACCAGCATGGCTGACGGCTAACGAACTACAGAGCAGTGTCGACGCAACTACAAAATGGAAGGACATATGGGTTAAGCAGACTCCAACAAACGGACAATTAATATCAAATCCGGCTAGCAGGGTGCCAGGATTTGGTTTCAACAGAAAAACATGGTGCAATTTAAATCGCGTCAGAACCAACCAGGGTCGTTGCAAATATTTAATGAACAAATGGAAACTGTCGGAAACGGAGCTGTGCAGCTGTGGCGAGATCCAAACGATGTTACACTTTATAAATTTGTGTAAAGTAAATAGCTTTAATAAAGGACTGATTGGGCTACATTCACTAGAAGAAGGCGCAGAAAACTGGCTGTCGAACGTGAATGTATAATGCAGGATATCTCTAAATAAGCGCGTAATTGATACGATAATAATAATAATATGTATAGATTAAACAGCAAAGGTGAAAGTTGACAGCCCTGCCGTACTCCTTTTCGAAGTCTTTATTTCTTTATCATTTATTTTGAATATCCCTTCCTGTTTGATACAGATCTCGTATATGATTTTTATATCTCTGTTATCTATTCCAATTTCCTCCATCTTTTTAAATGTTCCAGTTTACTCGGTCGAATGCCTTTTCAAAATTAATAAATGCTATATAGGTATTTTTACCAACTTCTAATCTTTTTCTTACTATTGATTTTAATCCTAGTATTGCATCTCTAGTAGAATTATTAAAGCTAAACTGATCCTCTCCGAATGCAATATTAATTTTGTTATATAATCTTTTATATATAATTTTCAGTAATATTTTCTCGCATGCGTTAATAACGCTATTGAACTTCTCACATGCGTTTGCGTTGTTAACTTTTGGTATAGGGATTATTATTGACTTTACGAAATCTACTGGGACTAGTCCTGTTTCATATATTTGACTGATTAGTTGGAATAATGTTTTCTGAGCTTCATTACCAAGATTTTTTATTAATTCTGCCGTAACACGGGGTTTTATTATTTTTTATCACCTTCACCAACTCATCAAATTTTTCTCCTAGTATGATAGGACCTTTATTATCATCGGTTTCCTTACCTATCATTATTTTTCCAGTTTGTTTATCTTCTTTATACAGTATTTCTATGTACTTTTTCCATCTTTTTGTGTTATTTTCACTATAAATTAAAAGTTTTCCATTTGAATCCTTTATTGCACTATTCCGCCATTTGTTTTTTTGAGTTGTTTGTTAATTTCTTTATGTTATTATTTCATGTATTTAATAATTCTTCAGTTCTTTGACATGCTTCTTCGTAGTATTTCATTTTTTCTTCTCTACACTTTTTTGTAATTAAGTTTTTGAAGTATTTGTATTTCGCTGTTCCAATTATTGTTATTGCTTTTTATGTTTTCTTCTTTCTTCTATCAGAAGCACGATTTCCTCTGTCATCCACTGTTTTTAACTTCATATGTTTTCTCTTCTATGCCTTCCGTTAACTCCTCCCACTTTAGTTCTATATCCATGGAGTCGCTTATCTGTATTTTGTATTTTTTTGAAATTCATTTCTCTGCGTATTATTTCTTAGTATTTCTGTATTCCATCTGATTATACTACTTTGTATCTTTCCTACTCTTTTCATTAATAATTGTGTCTTCATTAATACAGGATTATGATCGCTTCCAATATCTGTACTCACCTTATTTTTATACCTTGATTTTACCAATATATAATCTATCTGGCACCCACCTCTATCTCCTGGTGCAACCCATGTGTATCGTCTTCTTATGGAACTTTAAATAATGTATTAGTGATTACCATGTCTTGTCGTTTACAGAATTCTACCAATTGTTTACCGCGTTTGTTTCTTTTTCATAATCCAAATTCACCTATTATTTTGCCTTTTTTTGCTTGACCAACAACACCGTTCCAGTCTCCCATTATAATGTTGTTGTCACTGGATTTTAATGAACGTAATATTTCTTCTATTTTTTCATAGACTTGTTCAACTTCTTCATCTTTTGCTTTTGATGTTGGCATATATACCATTATAACAGTTGTGCTCATTTGTTTTGTTACCATTGTTACTACGACTATTCTATCACTTATTTGTATTACCATTTGTACTAATTTTCCAAATTCTTTCTTTAGAATTATAGCTACGCCTGCGTTTCCATTTTGGATACCGGAGTAGATAATTCTATATTCGTCACTACAGAAATCTCCATTACCTGTCCATCTAGTTTCACTTACTCTTAAGATATCTATATTCATTCTTTTCATTTCAATTTTTACATTTTCTATTTTACCTGCTTGTAATAGTATTTGCGCGTTCCAAGTTCCAATTACCGTTTTCTTACGCTTGTCATTTAGACATCTTTCATTGACGGCATCCTCATAGGTACTCTCCACCCGGACAAATGAATGGGAATTTAACGTTCGGCATTTTTTACACATAAGGCGGACATCATATTTAGTTACTTTCTAGGAATAGTAAAGTAGTGGTTTTCCGTTACCTTTCACTACGGCTACCTAAATCCGTCGAGAGAGACAGTCATAAGATTTCTGCAGACTTTTACTAGACAGGTTCTCAAGCTGTCCATCTTCATCCTCGTGTCTCTTTTCGTCTGCTAGAGACTTTCCGCCAGTAGCCGCTGTTGGTCGGCGATTGTTTATTCGACTGATGTCTTATTCACAGCTAACCTACATATCTGTAGGCCATTACACTATCCCCACCTGTGGACCCGGATCCCGGAAGGCACAAAGTACCCCCGGGGATTTAGTTTATAACAAAGAAAATTTAAGTTTATCTGGAGGTGACACCTTCTAAAAATTGAACACACAATCTCCGGACTAAGCAGTATTCGGAAATTATCTGATGATCGAAAAGGTAAGTCTAAAATTTAAATAAGAGAATATTTAAGAATTTAAAAATTTAGTGTATATTAAAAAACAAGTTTTACAAGTTTCGCATTAATATTGAAAGCAGTTTAATTAATGTTTATAATTTAGTTGAGCTAATTGCTAATAAGCAAATTATCAGTGTTAATATAATTATAGTTTAAAAATTAATGTTGAATAAATAACTTTATAAAGAGAGAATAGTTATATTAGGCGAGTTAAATTAGTGAAAGCTATACGTAAAATAGGAAATACTCGGAAACTAATATCCGTGCTTTTGCTAATTGACATATTTCAATGTAAAGCTGTTGAAATATTTTGAAAATAATCTTATAATAAATTAATAAATGAAAATAAATTAATTACACATGTTTTTGTTTATTTTCTTTTTTAATCGAATTCTTCAAATGTGTTTTATAATTGAACAGTAACCATAGCATAGAGGTATCAAGGAACAATTTATAAGTTAGAGATTTACATTACAGTTACCTTAGGTTATACAATTTTGTACGATGGAGGAACGTGATTAATTTGGATAGGATGCTGAAATTATAATAGCTACTATACATCCTGCTGAAAGCTACTACCAACCCAATTGGGTGGGATACATTTCAGTTGTTGAGCATTTAAAACTTTTACTTGTTGAATAATAAGGAGCATGCTACTGTTCCTTTCTAAAATATTCCGCAACTATTGATTTCACGCCTTTGCACCTCCGACGGATGATACAACAGGAAGTCCTGATCGTTATTCATTGGCGTATCCTAATAACTTTCCACAATACTCAACTATGATTAGCAACCGTAGTTTCAACAATATTAATGTTGTTACAAGAGACGCTTTTAAGACTAACAAACGAATAGCATGACAGAATTACCATCGATTACTCCATGATCATAGATATAATTGCCCAAATAAGGCGAGAGGCACAATGTAGTACAGTTCGCTGACGTATTCTTGGCCGTTTTATTGATAAAACGTTTTCACGCGCACGACGTGGACGTGATACGGGGCGCGCCCAAAAATAACGGCCTGCCTCAGGGATCAGTGTTGTTCCCCATTTTGTTTAATTTATACATTTCAGACTTGCCAAGAACAATCGCAAGGAAATTCATATACGCAGATGATATAGCACTGGCAATCCAACACAACAGAATAAAAACAACCGAAACCAGGTTAAGGAAAGATTTGAAGGAAATAATGATATACTTCAATAATTAGAGACTCGTCCTCAATAAGGAAAAAACAGTAGTGTCGCTTTTCCATATTAAAAAAAATTATCCAAAATAAAACTTAATATAAAGGTTGATGATAAGAAATTTCTGAACGTAGATACACCAAAAATATCTTGGTGTGACTCTTGATAGAACTTTATCATTCAAGAAACACTTACAAAACACTGCAGCAAAAATCAAAACCAGAAACGGTATTCTCCACAAATTCGCGGGCACAACTTGAGGTGCAAATGCAGTCGTTCTCCGTACTACAGCACTGGCGCTATCCTTTTCAGTAGCAGAATATGTAGCTCCAACATGGACTAACAGCGCCTATACAAAGAGGTTGAACACTGAGTTAAACTCAGCCATGCGCATAATCTCAGGAACAATTAAATCAACGCCAACTGCCTGGCTCCCTGTCCTATCTAATCTAACTCCACCACATATCAGAAGGCAACAAGCTGCAATGGAGGAACGGGGTAAATATGATCGAAAAACTTTGCCAATCCATCAAGACCTCAATGCATCACAAATATGGAAATCAAGAAAACCTCCACATGCTACAGGACAGGAGCTCATTAAGAACAATTTTAACTCAGCAGATGCATGGAAGCAGGAGTGGGACAGAGGCAATCCAGATGGTAGAAAGCTGGTTGACCACCCAAACTCCAGACCACCTGGTTTTGAACTACCTCGAATAACGTGGACTCGATTGAACCGACTAAGGACCGGTCATGGTAGAACAGGCCAAATGCTAAAGCTGTGGTGCCTTTCCAATATCCAGAAATGCGACTGTGGTGTGGAATGCCAGACTATCGATCATATTGTAACAGAGTGCGCTACGAGGGCTCTACAAGGAGTCTGGGCTGAGATAAAGGATCTCACGCAAAATGCGAAGGAATGGCTCAAACGATTGGACCTGAAGTTATAGGACGAAGCGGATATAGATCCCGTGCCCAGGGACATACACAAAAGTAAAGTAAAGTACTCCATGATGTGTGTAAAAAATGTAAATTCTTTCGTAATCTTAAAGTATGAAATATGTTTTCAACCGTTTATCGATAACATTTGTCCTCTTTATGCTCTCGCATATAAATAAATATTGCCAAAAGAACCAAATCTTGTTCGTTCCTGCAACCTCGGCTGTGTTCGTAGCGGAAATTAGTCTGTAAGAAATATCAAGTGCACAATGTAGTAGAGCAGTCACGTTGTTCGGACAGTGTTGCAATTTTTCTGTTTCTACGCTATGCGACGTATACACATGTTACGGATTAACCGTGCTGTCCCTGAAGATCGACGCAAATTCCTTCTTTTACCTATTAAAAACCAGATAAACCGACTTATGACTTTAACGATTAATTTCTCTGGGTTCTTATCTGAGAGACATAGTAAAACGATGCTAGATAACTGTCTGATACGCTGGATAGAGTTTAATTGCACTATGGTATGATTTTCGCCCAGCATACTCTATAATTGACTGTCTAGCATACTTTATCGCTGATGTATACGAGTCTTCTATTAACAGGACTTATCTCTCTGAGTACTTTCTGGATATTCAGCTTGTTTAGGAAAAAATCCACATTCCTATTTTGTGTAATAGAACATCTCTCGCAATTATCTTTCATAATCTATTGATCGATCGCACTCTTGTCTTTCATCCTCTAAATTATTCTCATTATTCACTCAAAATTGTATATACTGGCCTCACTCAGGGGTCACAAAACTTTATAATATATTAATTACTTCTTGCACAATAGAGACCTCCCTTTATCAACATCCGTACGGGTTTATTCCTCGGACATTTAAATTTGGTTCATCTCTCGCGTATACTAAATTGTGATCGTAGCCATTTGTACACGTCACTCCCTTCACATATTGTTCTATAAATGCAAGAGTTATAGCTAATCACGCGATATGTATAGCAGTCGTACAAGTGCTTTTATTATAAACTATTATAGTTAAATATCTTCCTTTTTTTATTAGCCACCTACCTATTGGCTTTGAATAATAATAACATCCTTACAGCACTCGACAGCTATGTATACAGGTGTAAGGTTAACACGTTTTCTCATCTGTTTTGTTATCTTCATCTATGGTGTGTTTATGAGAAATTTGTGTTAACAATGGATAAAAGTTGTATCCATACTAAAACAACTTTTTTTTTTTTTTAAACGGTAAATTTTGCGCGTATCCGAAGGGATTGAATTTAAGATAATTCATGGAGACTATTGTTAATCATGATGATGGTACTGAATATATTGTATATTACGGACAGTTGTTTGTAACTGTAGCTGCGTATATCAAAATCTGATTATGATTACACCGTCTATCCCCAGGTAAGGTATATCTTCTATTGACGAGATGTTCGATTTACTTCTTATTGCTACATCGAACAACTAGTCATCGTTAATCTCAAAATGTAACCAGAGCTTTTCCCAGGTAACGACTGATGTTTGTCGCAGAAACTCGTATATCTGGAACAGGAAGACGTACCTGATTTGACAGTGCTGTCAGCCACAATATTAATATAAATCTCAGTGTAATTTAGAATCCGGAGAAATATTGTTGTCACAATCTATTAGAGGTTTGGTGAAATTCCAAAAATCTTTCACGAACTTGAGCCTTATTTTTAGAGGCGACTAGTCATTGTGGCGTTGATCTGTTAACGCTAGTGTCTTTTTTCTCATGTCTGCTACTTCCCTGCGTATTGCAGGCGAAACAATACATTATGCAGCGAGTTGTTCCGATTTTTTAAAAATAGTATTATGCCTTCTGAAAGAGAGTGTTCTAAAGTAACCAGTTTTTATTTACAATCTGTCTTATCTTATATACTTTCTAGTTAATATTCAGGTTTAAGTGAAAGGCACAACTCCGAATTTGGTTAGGTTTGGATTTAGAGATAGTTATCTGAAATCTCAACTGATCTTTGTAAGTGCTGATCTATCTGCATAATGGTATAGTGTTGGGTATATATTGATATACGCGACAACGTTAACTGTAATAGTCAGTGGCGTCGACGTTTATATTAAGCGTTAAATGAAATAGGGATTTTGGAATTTATCTGTACAACGGTTTAAGGTTTAAATCTATTAAAAATTTCGTAATATCACGAAGAGCAAATACATCGCCCGCATAACGTAATTAGACAATTGGATTAATAAGTCGCGTACTAAATAGCATAGAAGTTGTAATGCAGGCGCAAAATTTTTATCGATTAGTAAGGGTGATTTAAGTCGTCGAAATAAATAATACCGAATGGCGTGTTTTATTATTCTGATAATCATTAAATTAAAATCGCCGTCAATTGTTTCGTCATCTGTAATTTATTACATCTCCATCGATAGCTCGTTCCAAGCGTCGTTACACCGAGGATTATCGCAAGCGAACGTTTCCATGCCAGATCTATCAGCTCACGTAGCGATGAAGCATCGACGGTTTTTTTTGGCGACCTTCCATCATTCCCTTCAGAATCATTTTTCTAATCCTTCCTGTCCTATAATATATCAAGCAAAGGTTACTGTCCGTCTTTGTACAATGTTTCGAAGCCTGTGGTCTGGCTTGATTTTTGCAGTGTCGATAGGTTGGTCTTTTTTCGACTTCCACTAAACTCTGAACATTCGTCTTCAATAATACATTTCAAAATACACCGCCTATTCCGCCGCATACGGGAAAACAGAAAACACCAGTATATTCGTGAAACGCGCTTTTGTGTTCAGCCATTTATATACCTCTATAAAAACGTGGCAATCCTTTTTTTCTGCATACAATATGTTCGTTTGATCAATAAGTAGCATTGTTGTACATATAGATTATGATAGAGCGGTTCCTAATGGCTGCCATTCCTTGTTTATATACATTGAGTTTTATAAATTAGCGTCTACGGACAGAGTTCTAGTTCGATCTGGCTTAGTCGCTTCGATCGTCGGAATCGCACGCTATTCTGAGAGAGATCATCTGCTAACGGATTGACGTAGTTTCTCAGTCGATGAAAATGTCTTCTTGCAAGGTTTGCTATTATTTCTTTGACTTTTGAAATGCGTAGGTCCGTGTATATCTCATCATTGCGAACATCACATCCGTTAAAATATTTCGCAGGACTGGAATAGATTTTAAATTTGAATTGCTTGCTGTTTCCCAGATTTTAATATATCCACACCGATTGTAAGATTGTTTTATAAAGTAAAACTTTATTTTAAATTGATAACGGTAATTTTTTATTCATTAGTCAATGCACTTTGCGGTGTGTAAAGTTTAATTTCTTCAATTATGCAATAATGCGATGCTTAAAGCCGTTGGCCAAGGTGTAATCCCAGATATTTCACAACGCACATAATTTTCCATTCAGTTGGATCGACAAAGTTCGGCCTTTTTTCAGTGTAAACAGAACCTGTACGGACTTTGATTCATTAACTGAGATTCCTCATTATTTAAGCCAATTTTCCTCATGTGACGGATGATTTTTATTCAATAGCTGTATTATTATTAATACGACGAATTGATAGAATTGTCATCGGCGAACATTGATATTTTGTGGCAAATCGTTCGTATAAATCTGATACAAAAAGGATCCCAGCACACTACCCTGCTGAACTCGTAACATTATAGGGTACACTGACGAATAATCACAATCCACATTAACGTGCGAATATCTTTCTGTTCAAGTATGACTTAATTAACAGGTAATACGAACGAGGCAGTTAGTGTTTCACCTTGAGCAATTTTCTTCATGATATCGACTATTGTATGTGCTTGCTCTAATGTCCTGTGGTGCTTCTGATAGTCGGGTATTACTCCTTTTTTTCGAGAATATAATTTATTCTTCTGAATAAGATTTTTTCAAAGGGCTTTGAGAAAACTGACAATAAGCTGATGGGTCTAGTCGTTTCATGTTGAGATTTCCTGGTGTTGGAATCGGTTATTATTGTGGTGAATTTCCACTGTATCGGAAAGTAGCCAATTCGAAAGACTGCATTGAAAATGTGCATCAGCAATTAGCCTTAGCATTTTCTTTGTAATATTAGCTGCGATGAGATCGTAACCCGATGGGTTTAAATACTTTTGTAAGGAGATGTTGATATTAGTTACGGCTATTGGGTATTCGTAAAATATATAACGCTGGCCTAACCAATATTTTCCTTTAGTCGGGAAGTTTTCTCAGACAATTGTAACGCAAAAACCTGGTGGCAAATTGCCTGAACTGGTTTCATCATGACCTATTTCGTTGCTTCCTATTTTTTTCAAAGGTACCGGGAAAATTAATTTTAAAACGATTATTTCCAACATTATCTAAAGTATTACAACACTATAGAACAGGTCCATCAACTAACGAACGTTGTTTAAAGTAGCTTGGAAAAAATGAATATTTACATATGGGTACATTTTCGAATGTTCGGCAGGCGCTCGATAATTCCCGTTCCTACACCATTTCAATCTAATATTTAAATCTTATATAAAAGAGAGATACTTTTGAGTAAAAACAGTGGATGAATACTCGGGTATTTTTTTAGTAAAGGCCGCTGCAACATTATAAATCTACTCGTCCGACTTCCCTACGCTTGGTAATACAGAAGTAGCAAGGATGACGCAGCAATAAGTGTAAAAATGCAGCCACCGGAAAACTCTTGGCCAGAATGACGGCGCATAATAGGCAATGAAATTAAATAAACGTATATTTCACGAATCAAAAAATTAAACGCCCGCTAATTACAATAAACAATAACGTCATTCTAAATACCAATACTTTCGAATATTTAGGTTTGCTTTTGGACGTTACGCTGATTTGAGGTACTTGCGTTTAAAACAAGATCGAACGTTTATGTATTAAAACCAGAACTATTTCGCGGATATTACTTACCGTCCGAAAATAAAACTATACCACATATAAAACAGCTTTAAGTGCAATGTGTACGATATAGAGCTATGAAATAATACAGCCACATCCAAATCAGGAGTTAAGAACTATTACCTTGGGTCCCTGATACTTTCAAACTATACTGACTTAAACGTTATATTTGTGGAGGATGAAATCAAAAGACAAGCACACAAACGAATCCATTTGCTGTCAATGTGCCGAATGATTTTGGTGAAATACGCGGAGATTTTGTGCAACCCGCGTAAATTTAAGCACTACCGAGTACTCACACCTTAACGAAAGATCCGTTATCGCATGAAATTAATCGATAAATGATCACTAAAGTTGGTCAGTTGTGATGGGAACAATAATAATAAGAAAAAAAGTTTCTCCTAAAATGTTTAGCTTGTATCGTAATACTCGCGCGTTATACTTATCATCGTGTCTCTAATTGCAGGGGCTTGTAGATTTAACGAAATAAGCTTCTATTTTTACGTCGTACAGATTTTATTGACGGCGCCCCTATCGTCTTTTAACGGGTGCAACTTTAAAAGAATGAACGCCGCTAATTCCTTTATTCGCAGAGGTTTTACCAGGTAGCTGCGAATTTCTATCGTCAGATATTATTATTTACTTATTTCCATAGGGTATATATACGTAACAATAAATCTATTGTTATCTCATTTGATATTTGCTTTCAATAACTGTGATCGTCAAGTTATAATTAACATCGCGTATGGATTTTACTGTAATAAGTTTGGTAAATAATTTTTTATCCAATAGTTACATGGAAATATCAAAATCATATCAATTTTGGAATCCCACAACGTTCAGTTCTCGGACCTGTGCAACATTTTATGTTCCAATATACATTCTTCTTTTAATAACACTCAAGTAGACACTTACGGTTGTTACGCAGATGATCTGCTCCTAATATATAGTACCCATTTGTATAGAAAATCGACGTTGTCGTCTCATATAATTGTAATGAAGTTATTAATAAGCTTAAAACGATAATAAATGCTTTAAATCTCAAATTTGAGATTACTAAATCTCAAATTACGGTTGTTTCTGGCCGAGATAAAAGTTTTGATCAGGTAATATATGATAACATTAAAATTGACAATTGCACGTTTAGTTTTACTGATCGCATAAAATATTTGGGTTTCATCATAGATAATACATTAAAATATAATAAACATATACAATATATAAATAACAAAGTCAACAAATATAAATATAATAATATATTTAAAGCTATTGAAGGTAAATTATGGGGACTTAACTATAAATCTAAGGTAATTCTTTATAAAAGTTTAGTACAGTCACTATATACATTTAGCACTGGTGTCTATTTCAAACATTTAACTAAAATGCATAATATAGTTTGTAACTACTGTAAATTTCTTGTTGATTTAACTTCTTCTTATATTACTGTTTTTCTAATATAACCTTATATACTATATAGCGCGTATCTTACCTACTGATCTTTATATTAAAAAAAAGATCTTCAATTTTTAAAGCTAAAAAAAAAATAATTAATAATGGTGGCATAAGTAAAATACCTCTCAAACAGCCGGATATACAAAATTTTAAATGAATTTAGTGTAAGATACAATATTTTAGTAGAAGATAAATTAATAAATAAATTTGTTCCGAATGTAATAAATCCTTTTTAAAAATAAAAATATTATAGTAAATTACTACATAGATACTTTCTGATCATGGTTCTATCGGATATTACTCGAATAAATTAAATATAATTGTAGATAATAAATTTTGGAATTTTCAAGAGTAATGAAGTAGAAAATGTCCAACATATAATATACAAGTGTAACACATACAATCACCAGCGACAGTTATGTAGAATTGACCGTATACACTTAAACTGAATGAAATTATTTTATCGAACGTTTTCAATTTGGAAATATTTAAAATTAAGTATATTTATAGATAATCGCTACTAGTAGCAATAAGCAAAAATTTGCATGCTACTACAGTTTCGTTTCAATTGTAAAAAAAAAATATAAGTAAATAAATAAATAAATACAAAATTCATATATATATATACATGTATATATATATATATATATATATATATATATATATATATATATATATATATATATATATATATATATATATATATATATATGAGAAGAACAGATTGAAGATGGACAACAAGAGTCTGGTGTCCACGAGGGAAAAAAAGACCCCAGCGACGACCGCATATGAGATGGGATTACGAGTTCAGTCAAAAAGTTACCTAGAGCTGGTGAAGACCGGAAGAAATGGGGCAAAATATGTGGTTAATTCATGAAGAAGCTGGACTATGAAATATTGATTGATCAGCTGATTAAGATGATTTTTTTTTTTGGGCACTGCTGTGGAGTAATCACAACCCACTAACGTGTTGATAAATAGTTATTATATATTGATGTTACAATTGGTTAGGAATTTGTAAAAAAGGAGGAAAACACGGGAGTCATTAGAAAAAATTAAGGAAGTGATAGAGAAAGGAGGACGATAACCGATGGATATTAAGGAATTCAGGAGTGCGAGTTGATTAGGTGTGTGAAAACTGCAATTGAAAAGGATGTGGTTTTCATCGGCGATAATTTGTGAATCGGCTGGATGGGAACAATATGGGGGAACTGGAAATCCCAATACGAAACATGTGAGCCGGAAGACGATTGTGTCCAGAACGTAAACGGGTGATGGTTGTAATAAACTTTCGGAAGTTGAGGTGTATGTTGGACAAATTAAAGTACAAGGGAGTAGGTGTTGTGGCCAGATAATATCTAGGGGTGGAAGAACTAACTAGCCACGATGATCACTCGTAGGATATATCCATGTTAGCAAGAGATATCAGGTCTGTGGTGAAAATTGCCGGCACCAGAGAGTCGAAGAAAATGGCTTCCTTGGCCAGAGTGTCGGCAACCTTATCGCCATGAATTCCGGAATGACCGGGAATCCAGACGTATGATATTAAGATGCCGCGGCTGAATAGTAAATAAGTCAATTGCCGCACTGCCAAGGGAAGATAATTGGAATTAGGTTGAAAGGAGGAATGCTTCAATGCGAGGAGAAAACTTAGGGAGTCGGATAAGATTAAGTATAGGGAGGAGGAATGGTGATCTAAACGTGATAAGAATTGTATATTTTTAAGGATGCTTATGCCCTCGGCAGTGAAAATTGAATTGAACTGAGGAAAAATGAATGATTTGGAGATATTATATTGCGGTATATAGAATGCTCCCGTAACGGATTATATATATATATATAAGACTATCGTATATACTCAGACTTCGTATCGTACTTTTCAAAATCAACTTCTATAAATTAAATTATTTTCGTGTTAAAATTATATAACACGCGTTGTGCTAGGTTGATTTTAATTCGAATAAATTATAAATATGTTACTAAAACATATTTTATTTCAGGCACCAGTAAATATTTACATATATGTTAAATATATATATATATATATGTGTGTGTAGTAAAAATATGAGATCAGGCAGAAAATTAAAAGAAAAATTTCTTAACTTCGTAATCGAATAGACAATTGTGTTGAATATGCAATTATAATGTTGATTAAAACGATTTGTCGTGTTTTTACTTTCAATACTTTCCGGAGCTTATCATAATTAAATACAAAATTTAATATTTCACATCGAACTGTTATACTTTTAATTTACTATTCTTTATAATTCCAAACTTTTATCCGAGCTAACGAATGAGCTTCTCGATTTAAAAGTACTCGTATCTATATCGACGATTAACTAACTTTTTTTCCTAAGATGCGTGCGCAATCTAACGTCGGCATTTAATCCTATTTCCAGTACTTCGTGTAGCGATATTATAACACTGTTGCCAACTCTAATTATGATAACGTTTTTACACATTATCTATTCGAGCACATTCGGCATATTCACTTATTTACACGTATATTCGTCATATAATAAATAACGTTTAATAATGCACTCTTTAACGTTTTACGAGTAAAATTAAAGCTTTGAATAACTGAAGAAATAATAACGTGGAACATGAATTTTTAATTACTCTTTAAATTTATTTTTAAAGTTTGGATTCGTACGAAGATGTGCATACATACATATATACATATATATATATATATATATATATATATATTCTCGTAGTGTAACTATAGTGCTTTAGCATTCTGTTCGCGCAAGCTGATTGTTCAAACCACCCGGGGAAAGAGTGTTTTTCTTTCGGGGTCAGCTATTCGTCCAATTGGTTAGTAAATGGTACCTACCTGTTATAATACGACCATTTGGCAAAATAACAGGAATAATTTAACCGCTCACGATATTTTAACCGAATATTTCCTATTTAAATAATTGTGTTCGTCATTTAACGTGGACGTCAGTTCATAAGCAAGTCAAATGGAATTATTATTTTTACTGTGTGTGTGCGTTTGAATTTTTACACTTCCACAAGTCTCGAATGGTATTATTTTTATTATTTTCTTTTTTACGTACGTATATATCGAAAAGATAAAATTTGAAAGCGACTGCGATAATTATTTCAATGAGCAACAATCTACCGACAATTCCCTGTCATAAACAATAGCGATCGTAAAAGGAAAGAATGAAATGAAGAAAAGAGGCATGAAGATTAGAGTGGAATAGGAATGAAAATGTATATTAATCAGACCATTTCAACGAATTGCCTAATTTAGGTTTCAAGAAGAAAACTATTTATCATTATATTCCCCCTGACAATAGCTCAGCACTCTCAAGTAATTTGATGTGCAGCGCGTCTTCCTTTGAAAAATCGTCAGTGAACATTCGGTGTACCAGTGGTTCCTGTTGAAGATAAGTTTCACCATAGAGCCTTCTGTACTATGCCGTATACACATCCTTCACATATGAAACGTTCAAGTTCTCATGCAAAGTATTGTTCGATACAAAATAAGTAGCATATACCATTGTACTTAGAATTCCAGGTTGCGATTGCTGTATTTCGCTAAGGTTACTTATAGTCGTTATTCCAATGTAATTCTAATCCATATCTCTATACAGTAGCGATAACCGATAGACATATTCCACTCTTTATGATCAGGTATCGAATCAATTTCCATCCTAATTATAATTTAACTGTCTAACCCTAATTACGATTAATCTTTTCGTATTTCCAACGTGATCATACCACGTTAAACGTTTATCCATAAGCATTCCGTGGTAGCGAACGGAATCTGTTTGTGAAATTTGCGACTTAGACACTTTACACGTTCGTTGGTGTGAATAAAATGTGTTCATACTTAGTTGAGATGAACGAAATACGCCACGGACCTGTTCGTATATCTAGTCGATTAAGGTGATTTAACCTTCCCATACCCACACGATAAAGCATTTTTGAGGGGGCTCCAGATGATTAAAAGTGTTCCAATTAAAATAGTTTTGACTTTTTTTCCTTTTTAAATCGACGTAATACGTAAAAGATAATTATGGTAGATCCAAAAAAATGATATAACGGTTGTGTGAAGTTATAAAAACAATTTTAACTAATAACATTGATCATATCGTTGTATTGCCACATTCGCTGATGATACTGCTATTCTGTCAGTTGGTGATACAATAGAAAGTGCAACAACTAACCTGCAACGAGCCATACACAAAATTAGTAAATGGATGCGTGTTTGAAAAATCTTAGTTAATCACCAGAAATCAGCTCATGTCATATTCACTCTCAGACGATATACCTATTTACCAGTATATATTGATGGCATTGCAGTCCCCAAGGCAGATTCAGCCAAGTACCTTGGCATGCATCTAGACTCACGTCTGAACTGGAAGATGCATGTCAAGATGAAAAGAAAACGAATTTCTCATAAGTTACGGGAAATAGACTGGGTGTTAGGGCGATATTCAAAACTCAGTTTATTTAACAAAGTTTTAATATATAACCAGCTGATTAAGCCGATCTGGACATACGGCATCCAGATATGGGGCTGTACAAAGCAGAACAATCGTTCGATTATTCAGCGAGCTCAAAACAGCTGTTTGCGGACTATCACAGCGGCTCACTGGTACCAACGATATCGTGACATACATTCGGACTTAAACATTCCGTGGGTCGACGATGTAATTCGCTGCTTCGCAAAGAAACATACAAACCGACTTCACTAACATCCAAATCCTGAAGCATCAGATTTAATCCATCGGAATTGTGAATTAAGACGCCTTCAACGAACAAAACCACATGATTTATAATAATTAGATTTAATACGCCTTTAGCGAATAATATCGCACGACTTATTAATTTATAGTTCGTATGTATGTAACTGTACATATATATAAATATCTAAAGTTATGGGTTCTATTTTATAATTAATACTTATTTATCTCATAGATAAGATTGTATTATATTAACAATTACAATAAAAAAAAAAAAATATATCGTTTATGAGATATTAAGTTAGACAATAGTGGATCTAAACGTACGTGTATACATTAGGCATGAAAGTGTTAAGGAGATTTCTGAATAAAAGAATCAGTTTAAAAATAAAATATAAAATTCCTTATTTACCCGTCAATATACATAATATTATATATATATATAATATACACATCCATATGTATATAATAAATACATAAACAAACACATACATATATTATATATATATATATATATATATATATATATATATATATATATATATATATATAACAGAGTTCGACGTCTATTTAAATTCGGCAATCATAAATCCATTAATAGAGAGCTTGTCATCCATCCGGTATCGCGAAATCCGGCCTATACACGCGTTTCTTCTGTTTTGAGGGAAGAATATAATTACCTGCGCGCCTGAGTCAAAACGCCCGTTCCTCTCGTAACTTTGATTAATGGCACTCTTAGGCCTTTTAACGCATTAATGGCTCAGACGAGGGTAGGGTCTGAATGTGACGCGATAGTGTAGAATGAGTGACTGTTCAATGGCATAAATGTCGCTATAGTTAGGAGTTGCTAAATTCGCGTCTGAAATTCTTGTTCTTTCAATATCGAACGTATATTCGAATACACACACACACACACGTATATATATATTTATATATATATATATATATGTATGGTACATCTCGCCGAGGGGTGACGTATATATAGGGGGGGGTGAGTTTATCGCCAGTATGTGCTCTTAAATGATACGAAAAGACTAAACTTAAATTCTCCTGAGGTTAATATTCTTTTTTTTCAGTATTTCTTTTAATACAATTTCTACAAAACCCCTCTTCAATTACGCACACACACACATATATATATATATATTTTGTAACTATTATTATTATTGGATCATCACGTTGTATTGATTTTACTCAACTTTTCACTTTGCTTGTTTTAACGAGGTTTTAATGTTATCTAAAAAATTTTATTTTATTTGGTTTTTAAACTTTTATTCGTAATTTCTAAACGTTCCACGACGAGTTGTGTCCAACGTTGCCATTGTTAGCAGCATTAATCTGTAAATACTCGGATTTTTAAACTAGCTATGCCAGTTATGTGTTCGAAATGCGATCAAATTTTGGACGGCCAACGATGAACACATACAGTGTCAATAATGTCGGAGTAGTTTACGTTTAAATTGCTCCAGTTTGCAGGGCGCGTGAAAAAAAAATCGGGCACTCTTAAGAAAAATAATAATAAGAAACTTATATTTATGTCAATTCGACAAAAACCACCAAAAATCATGCGTGACGTGGAAAAATATAATTTCCTTATTTGACAGACTTAATGTATATATTAAGAAGTAAAGTTGTAGTAATATAATAATCTTATAATTACTAACGGGAAATGTTAAAAACGGAAAATTAACTATGCTTCGGGGCTCAGGGAAGAATCGAAACTTCGAAATAAATCAAAACCCAACGTGTAGATTCGGCACAATGAAAAGACACAACACTTATTTAATAAACTCGCGATTTTCTACAAATTTCACAAAGAAAACGAACGGTCTGTGCGCTATGCTTAACTTGATGTGGCGATGACGCCATTGTTTTCATTTTGCAGTGAAGATTTGAATGAAATACCGTGCGCGCATGCGCAAGAGGACGAATACGATACATAAAAATAAGCCTACCTATGTGTGTATAAACCTTACGTTTACTCGCTCGTTTTACGCGTTAAGTGCACCCTGGTACATAACCAACACAACCTTACATAGAGACATGAATATTCCATATGTGTCGAATGTTATAAAGCAGTACGCTCAAAGACATGAGACTGGAAGGTCATCCTAATACCTTGGTTCAAAGATTGCTGAACACCTACAGTGACACCAGGAGGTGAAGCGTAATAAACCACTGGGCCTTGTTTAATGTAGCAGCTGCTGGGTGAGCACCACTGGGTGCTTCTCCGTCACGTTATTACATGGTCAAAAATTTTGCTAAATGACCTAGGGGTCAGATTGTAAAAAAAATTTGAAAAAAAAATTCCCATATAACAACGCGTCATTAGAAATTCCACTTAAAAAAAAACATTGCCGTGACGACTATCTGATTGGTTGTTCTTCAGAAAACGAGTCGTTTATTCTGACAACGAACGAGCTTTCAGACCAGTAAGATTTCAGAAACATCTTCGTTGAGAATTTGTCGCAATGTAAATAGGAAGCCGGGTTTCCAGACTTTATTAAATGCCTGTGTCGCATCGAGGAATACTGCGGAACAAACCTCGCGGTTCTTCGGGGTCGATAAAATTGCATCAATTATTCGGTAATTTAATACATTTCGGTTTTTTATAATTCTTTCAATACTATTTAAGATTAGCTCCTGCAAGACTTTCAATAGCGAGGAGAGCAAGCTGAGATTGGCCGGTATGATAAAACCTCAGTTCACGGTTTCCCTATTTTGAACAACGAATGCGAAGTCTGACGCTGTTCATTTCACGAACTTTGTACATAGTTCAAATGCACCGATCAGAGCATGGTGTGTCAAACGTGACAAGGTGGTTCGTAAAGGCATTCGCCTTTTTCTGTTCGGTTTTAATCCAGAGTTATTATTTATTACTGTTATTTAATTAAACGTAATATTGTACGGTTCTCCTGGGTGATTTAATAGTTTTTTAATTGAACTCCATACCAGCTTTTCGCTATCATCGATAATAATAATTGAACATTTTAATCGTATAATCCTTAATTTTATTCTGTAGTCCATTGAGCTCTTCGTACGTGATATATAAAAAAATGAGTAAGGACTACATTGACATTTTCTTCTTAATTAATTTTCTTATTTTCACGGGTATGTACAGATTTCGATGAGTTTTTCCTAATATGTGGCAACTAGTACAGTTACATACTCTACGAGACTAGAAAAATTTAACGACGCGTCAATGTCATTTCCGTCCTTTAATTTAACCTTCTTACTATAATATTTATAAAGATATTCCAATTAGTGCTGCGATTTGTGAGTTTCTGTTGGTACTGGAACACGATCGGAGAATAGATCAATGATTGTTCTACACTCCCTGCTATAATTTTAAAACGAGTGAAGACGTCTGGGAGTCTATTGCGATACCGCAGCCAATATATGGGCAATATTGGAGATAAACCAGAGAACGCCTTATCCGATATAGATACAGCTCCTTTTCAGATGGATTTACTATTCCATAACTACTTTCGGAATTATGATCATTACCGCACACGAACACATTGCCCAATTTGTTGAAAATTGAAGTATAGTCCATTTACGTAAAAATCTGGGTTACAGTAGATTGCAGCTACCGTTATATCCTTTGAAAATGTTTCATGTTTCTGTATGTTCATAACCTAAATATTCCACATGAGCTGTTCCACCCGGATGATGAACAGAGTATACTATACATCCGTGAACTTTAAAGCTCTTCTCATACATGAAGTGTTCAGTGATTAGTGCCGAGTGGATTTTATTGAAAGTTCCGATTCATTTATTTTTTGAGTAATGTCATTTGCATTCCTTCGTACTATCGTCAGAGAATATTGTGTGTAACTATATTGATGTTGCGTAACCTTTTTGGAATTATTTTCTCGATAACTTTCGTCAGGAGCGATATTAATGGATTGATTGCGGATTTAAATTCGTTGAGTAACATTGTCGACATCACTGAACTTTGGTTACTATTAGAACTACACAGTTTCTATCTGGATGGTCAGTGGATATGTGGTCTGGTTCAGGTAGGTTTCTGGTCCAATGCTAGTCTACTAGGGTCTCCATTAAAATAAGTATTTCTAGTATCATCCGGAAGATTGATGTTTACTTGCACTATAGCTCGATGGATGATTACCGTCGCACAAGGAGCATTCTGCCGGTTCAGATGGAAATTACAAAGTTTAATCCCAGTGACACAGCGTAACTGTAAACGGAAACAAGAAATTGTTACCAATCCAGGAGCAAGAATCCATTAAGAATTATAAATCTCAAATATTGCAATGATATTTCTCGACTCCATATTGTTAACCCAGTCTGTTCGGTGACTTCCTATTTCTCCTTGGATTATAAATTGTAAGAGCTTGTGTCGCTAACAATGTGTGTTCGAAATATACTTCAAAATATTCTGGTTTTATCCATTTTTTTCAATATCCTCTTCGACGTCGCCGTTTTCTAAGACTTTCCGGTTTGATATTTGAGAAATCCATAAGATCTTCGACTCTAGCTTTATATTTCTGTTGCTTCATATCGTCTTGTTGTTTACTGAGCGTGGTTACTTCTATACCGTACAGCGATCGAGGGTTGATGTAATACTGGAATAATCGTCGTCGTATACTTAAATTTAATGATCTATCTCATAGTAGATAGTTCACGTTGTTAAGATCGGGCTTGGACAGATTTTAACTTCGGTGTCCGGGTCTTTGTTATGATATAGCCGAGACATTTAAATTTATCTACACCCTCTTCACGATTTTATAGTTATATATGAATTAAAGTCTGATCAATTTTCTGTTTGCTATCGTTCATTTTGTTTTTTTCACATTATAATATGTAGGTTGTATAATTCCCCGACTGGGAGTTCAATTTATTAAGCAAGTACTGAAGTTCGTGTCGTCTTTACCCCTAAATCCAATCGCTGTACGCGTTAAGCTACAATTATCGTATTCCTTTTTTTTTCGTGTAGAAATTTCCAAGATAGTTTTCTTCGAATCCTCATTTTTGTTATCGTTTTTTTTTTAATCCGTTTACTAAGTGCCGCGGTACACTGACGTCATTTTCGGCACTCGCCATAGTTTTTCCCGTTGTTTCGAATGTTTTTGTTTATACAGTCGATGATTTAGTATTAACTTCTCGGTATTTATTTATTATATCCGGCGCATATTTAGAACCTTGTGCCTCTTTCTAGCATAATATCAACCGGCTCATAAGATATTCGTTGTCGTACATAATGGCTTCAGTTTCTCGTAGACAAATATTATACGCAACTACTGCGAATGCCTCAGATAGGATTCATTACTCTTAAACAGATATTTTATTATTATTCGTTCATTATTCATTCCGAATCGACGTCCAAATCGGCGAGGATCGCGTTACAGACTATTAATGAATGCTCGAATGCTAACTGGTAACGTCGAATTTATGTGGGTTCATCGAAAGCACGTAGTCAAGTTAGCGCCGACGGAAGCATACAAATTAACCGCTAATGTGCGTTACGTACGCTTGTGTGCGCGTGGTATTGCGTTTATATAAATAGGAATTCTTAACGTAACGCAGATTAAACGTTAGAAGATGAAATAAAGATATTTTTTTCAGCAAACATTAGAAGGCGATTTACGCTCGCTGTATATGTTAGACCAGGGGTCGGCAACCTTTTGAGTCGGAAGAGTCAAAATTACAATTTACAAAATTTCAACGTTTTTAAAGAGCCACAAAATTTTTTCTTGCCAACAATAAATAGTACTTGCATAAATAAAGTTTTTTGATAAAAAAAATAATCTATTTATTCATATATAAGTAGTGTTTTTCACAACAAATTAGATAATACATATTATTATTAGATAATTACTTACTATTTAAGTAAAAAATTAAAACAATTAAGCATTTACTTACAATGCTAACTTGTACTTCAATAACAAACAATCGAGCAAACAAATTCAGTGGAGCGATAGCGGTTATTTAAGTACGAAATTTAAACTTTAAATAATGTAACTTGTACTTAAAAATAAAAAAAAAACAATAACATATTCTTGAGCAAACAAATTCAATGAGAGCGTTGGCTTCGCATGGTTTTAGAAAGTTTGGATAAATTTGGCTCATAACTTGTTGTTTTAAGTTTCAAACACGACTCTAAATTTTCATTTGTTATTTGGCTTCTTACTTTACTTTTAATTATATTCATGCAAGAGAACGCTTGCTCGCACAAATATGTCGATCCGAAGATAGTCAGCACTCCAAATGCCAACTTCTTCACCTCACTGTAACAATCTGGAATTCCATGCGTCGAATATAAGTGCCTCAATTCGCGGTATTTCTTTTAAAGCTGCCCACTTTTGTTGACGTACGCACATACATTTCTGGACCTTCAACTGTTCCAAATTGCTTTTCAACTCTGTAAATTTTCCACTGCACAAAGCTTTATTTTTTAAATCGATCAATTGCGTTTGTAGAGATCCAATATCAATTCCAAATGGCTCAATGTGGATTTCGTTACTATTTGTGTTGAGAGGATTCACTATGAATGCTAGAGTGGTTTTGTTGGTTTTGAATTGCTCAAATCTGTCAGCAAATTCATCTTTAATTTTTTTTATAACTGTGCTGAAGTAATTCGTGTCAACAGATGCACTGGTTTCATCGCGATATTCCTTTAGAAATTGAAAATGAAGTAATTTATCGCTCTGAATATCTTCTGCAAAGAGAATTAATTTTTCTTCGAAACAAACCAATTCTTCTACCAAAACATAGGCTAGGTTCCCCTTTGCTTGCAGTTTTACATTCAGCTCATTTAATTTATCTGTGATATCCACCATAAAGTAAAATTTTTGCAACCATTTATCATTCTCTAATTCAGGGTGATTAATGCCTTTTTCATTTAGGAATGTATTTATTTCATTGAAGCATCTGAGTTGCATATGAAAGCGGACGACTCCGTCCAATTTCGATTGAATTCTCTATGCTCTCCTTCAGTTCTTCTCTTTTTTTTTTTTGCAGATGCCATGCTTGCGTTGAAGCTATAATAAAAAATTTTTAAATCCACCGATGACAAATTTTGCAATTATTAAACACGTATACGTACGTAAATACATACGAGAAGCTGGGCATAATGAAATATAATTTATCAAAAAACATTTTACAACGATATTTCGCAATTAAAAATACTTACCTAAATAAAATAAATAATTCTCTAATAATTTAATTATTAAAATAAATAATTTAGACACGAACCACTGTTTGTCTCACTTTCTCACGTACTAATTGAAGTCGTACATAGTTTCGTCGCATCTATGGTCGCCTCCCGTGTGTGGTGATCGCCGACTGGCACGAACGAACTTACCAGAACGTATTTATCACGGCGCAGTCTGCACATTTTAATTTTTTTTTTATTTTTGGCAAATATTAGATACTTAGTCGAGTAATTACCATTACGCCCAGCTATGCCTCCAATGAAAATTGCCAAACATATGAACAATCTAAATACCTACCTACTTTGATTCTCAGAGTTTGAAAATAGGTTTTTAAATAGCAATTTATAGGTACTTACACTTATAATTATTTAAACGCTAATTTTTAAATAATAAAAGCTATAAATAAATAATAACCTGTAATTTATTAAAAGTACTTTTTTTTTTTTTTTTTTGACAATTCTTATTGGAAAAAATATGTACAATATGTATTTTAAAAATATAATACTTATTATGTTACCTACCTTTACTTCATTTTTTTTTTTAAATTATTAATATATTACATACATACCTTAAAGTTTGAGAAGATAATTCGCTTTTAACTGTTCTACTGGAAACAATAAACTATACGTCACAGCAAAGCACTGGTGAAGACGACAAATTGCGCTATGCATCGAAAGCGAATTAAAACCGACATAGAAACATCCGACGACGGCTTCATTTGAGATCTTCCGACAGACTGCCGACAGAGACGACGCGTGTCACGGGGGAGGGGTGCGGTGAAAAGTGAGTACAAGTGGATGAGAAATAGAAACGGTGCTTAATCCTCGTTAATCAATTCAGAACGATTTCTAATTTTTTTTTTGATAAAATAAATAATATTTGTGTATGAAATTAAAGAGCCGCGGCTTCACATCCAAAGAGCCGCATGTGGCTCGCGAGCCGCAGGTTGCCGACTCCTGTGTTAGACGGAAAACTTCAGAAGGTTTGCGGATGAATAATAAGAATGACGTATCGTTCGTCATATATTCCCATAATGAAGCTCCAGAAGAGCATTTCATTTTGATCGAGGTTTTGGTCTTTTATGTTCAGTACACAAGTGTCGAACGTGTGTATCCTAATTTAATCGCTTAACCTAATAATTACGTAATAATAGAGCATTGCGGTTATGAATATAAACACATGTTCTGCCGCAGTCAGCCATCTCCTCACTTAAACCTATTGATACAACAGTATATTTCTCGACATCGTGCGTTATTACCATTTCCTTCGGCATACTGTTAAATAGTATACGCATCGAGTCACCTCATCGCTAACTTGTCAAATTTTTCCTGATCAGCTCCTGGCGACTTATTATTCGTGAATTTCATAATATCTTTTTGAAAACTGGTTATTTAAATTCGCGTGTCTATATAGGCGTATTTATTAATTTCTGACTGATTATTCAGTAATATCTTATAATACAAGACCTCACTGTTTTGCCCTTATTAAGGATAAGCTTCCACTTGTTAAAGTATTTCACTATTTCCTTCGGATCCTTTCTTAGTCTGGTTTCTACTTTGCCATGCTGTGTTCAACTTCTATTGTTATATCGTCTGTATAAATGAATTTCTTCGCTGTTGTTTTTGGTAAATCCGTATTATAAAGATTAAAAAGGATTGTTGACTAGAATGATCCTTAAAGAAGACCATTCTTTCTACTGTTTAATACTCTGTGGAGTTTTACTGTTTCCCGGACCTTTTTAAGGTGCAGGGAATTTCCATACTGTATCATACATAGAAAAACGGTTATACGCCAGTTATTCTTTCAACTTCCGTCTTTAATGTGTATGACAAGGGCATTGATTTGATGAACACACATCGTCTTCTTTTTTCGAAAACCTGCTTGTTCAATTAATATTTTCCGGCCTAATATACTTTCAATGGTTTACCTTTTCGTCAACACTGTAAACACCGCTGAGCCATACGATAGGCCTATAGATCTCTTGATCAGTCGGATCTTTTCCAGGCTTTGCAAACTGCTATTATCCTTGTATCCTTAAATATGGAAGTAAGAACATCAATGTCTATGACGTTGGTGAAAAGTTTGCATATCCATTCCTTTGTTTTCTTTCGAAGCTTGTACATAACTCTGGAAATATTTTATCCTTTCCAGTAGCTTTCACGTTTTTGACCCGTTTAATGGATCTTGTGATTTAAGAAAAATAAGCGAAGTTACAAAGATTTCATGTTGGTCTGCGATTCATTTTAAATTATACATTTTATATCTTACTTCCTCGTTAAATTATTTATGTATGTTAGTTCCATTTGTCGCTCTGTTAATTTTCTCGCCATTTCGTTTGGGTTCACCGAACATCCCTTTCTGGTTCTTGTTTCACCGGCCAGACAGCTTCTTCAACAAAATGTTTTTTTTATGAGATTTATGTCATCATCATGCTCTATCTTTCCCGTCTATTTTTGTTTTTAATGAGGTTCGTGGCTGCTAATTCATCTTGTTAGATTTTGAATTTTTCACACGGTATTTGCAGTTCTTACCCCAGTCTAGTACATATTGTTTTTGAAAGTCCCATGCTTATTCCGTTTAGCAATTCTTCAGTTTTCTGAACCTATCGTAATTAGAGTTCCTATCATCTGAATTTTTTTATAAACTTCTCTCAATTTCTAATCGAAAGCATACAAATTGTCGTATAAATTGAAATATTCGCTTTGTCACCGGTTTTAATAATAATTCAATTCAATTTTCAATGTTATTGTATTTCTATACATTATTACTACTCAGAATAACGTACATAACTGCATATTTAAAAAATATAAAATTATCCTGACAGTAAATACTGATAAAACATAAACACCCGTATACCGAATTCTGTTCTATCGAACTGTACGCGTAAAAAACCCCCAAAAAAAACATCCGTGCATCGGAGCGTATGGAAGAAGTGAAACCTAAAGACGTTTTAACTAAATTCGCTACAAAGTTTTTTTTTTAAATTCTTACGCATATATATATATATATATACATATATATATATATATATATATATATATAAAATATATATACAAACCTACCTATGTGTATAAGTTGACGCACCTAATGCTACAAAACGTTATATATATATATATGTGTGTGTGTATACATGTATATATGTATAATGGATATGTAAATATATATATATATATTCATATATCCGTCTGTTATTTTCGGTAGCTCGCTCGTTCTCTAGCTCATTTTGCGAGTTAACTCTCCATATATAAGGCGCCAATGAAAGTTTCACTTCAAAAATTACTTATAAACCCAAATAAAGGAATATCCACGTGTGCGCACCTGCGCAAACTCGCCCACTCCAAAATGTAAAGCGATATACGTATAAACTTATATATCTTAATAATATAAAGATACTTATCCTCCGATTTATACAATTGTCACGCACGGGTACGCGTAATTTATATCAAAACGAACCTGAAAATTATCTTGCTGTAAGTAGTAAGAACGCACCAGATTCGTAAAGATAACTTACGTGTTTACGTGATAAATTGGCGAACATTCCATAAAATTCAGTCCTACGTACACACATATCGTAGTAGACAATAAGGGAAATATTAGAAAACCGAGTTTTATCGTAAATTGAATAAAATGTTAAAAATACACTGATGTAGTACATTATATTCGTCCAATTATTATTTATCAACAAATAAAGCAAATATTTAGAGTTGTCTAACGCTTAATAAATTATCCACACTAACGAAAGCCTCTTCTGTTTATTCATTATGAATGGTACGAAAGGTATTTTCTTTATTTGAAATGTTTCAAATTCGGATCTCAATGTAAGAGGTAATGAATTAAATATACAACTTCGACCCGATGAATTATTTCCGTAAATTAGATATATTGCGAGATACGATCGTCTCGATTGTATTGGGATGCTTATTCGTGTAATAGAATCTCATCTCGATTAGTGTGTACCGTTAATTTTTTAGTTTTATTCTCGTTATATATAGCGTACATACCGGTATTACAGGATATAACAATTGCAATGTTCGCTGACGATACAGCAATATTATCGATCAATCATTCTTAGGCTGTGGCGAATAACAACCGCCAGCATGCTCTGGATCGTATAACCGAATGGACGAAGGATTGAAAAATTCGACTAAATATACAGAAATCCGTACCACTTTCTCTTTACGCAATTGTGATCCTCGTTACACATGGTCCGTATAAACAATCAGCAAGTTCCAGTTGCAAATTCTGTGGAATAGTTAGAAATGTATCTGAACACAAAATTAACTTGGAGAAGCCATATCGATCATAAAGCTATCCAAATAAAAGAAAAAATACGCCAAATGTACCGGCTCGTTGGACGCTAAAATGAAGCTGGAGAATTAAGTCCTATATGGAAATATAGGATACAAATATGGGGATGTACTAAAGCATCGAATCGTAAAATAATCCAGACAGCTCCGAATAAGTTTCTTCGACTAATTACCAATGTTCGCTGGTTCCAACGAAATGTTGCACTCCATCCGGATTTACAGATCAAACGGGTCAACGAAGTAATACAGGATTATGCTGACCAACACCGCAGAAGATTTCATCATCATCCAAATCCGGAGGCCTTGGCACTTTTGCTAACAGATCGTGACTTATTAAACGTTTCAATGACTTGGTTGTTACTAAGTTAACCATCGGGTTAAATCTTTGCACACGTTGAATAATCATGATTGCCGCTTATTTAAACTAAAGTTTAAGATTGCCGAAAGTAAGTAGCTGTTCTTTCTTGGAGCTACATTTAAAAAAAAAAAAATCTCGATAACAATTAATATTATAATAACATTTAATCCCGTTTGAGAATAAGGTTTCATATGCGGTACACTTAAAAACGAGAAAAACGATGTTTACGGCGAACCTAACTATAAGGAATTTAATAATAATATGTTGATGTATGGGAGAGTAGTGATTTTATGAATTAATAAAATTAAATAAAATAAAGTTTAATCAAAATTTTCTATTAACGCAAAGCTTTTCGACGATCACGTCATTGTCAAGCGTATACAATTGAACGTTCTATTTTATATGCTTGATATTGACGTGATTGTCGAAAAGTTTTGCGTTAATAAAATTTTTTTATAGCGCTTAACCATGTTTTTATTTAGTTTTATTAATTAATAATAATAGTAATCGAAATGAAAATAATAATAATAATAATATTTAATATTAATAACGCTTATTATTAATAATAGCAGCGATGTAAATATAATAATAATAGCAAATTACGGCGTTGGGAAAATGAGAATAAATAAAGAGAAATTATTGTTTTATGTGCTTAGACAATCTATACGTGAAAAAAGAAATATCCATTATATATGCACACAAAAAAAAATACAAAAAATTACATACATATATATTTATAAACGTTGTAACTGTTATACGTTACGTACGTTAGCGATAGTGACGATGGGAAAACCGAAAATACTTGTTAATTAACCGCAAAACAAGGTACGTTTAACACGCGATCGTTAATAAAAAGATTTTTAAAGATAATTAAAAAAAAATGTCTTCTACCGGGAAAAGTTCATATTTTTTACTCTGGTTTTCTTTTCGAATCAAATTCCAAGAAATTAACTACGTTTTAAAAAACGAATAACTTCGTAAAAATAAATAAAATAAAATCGCTAGCGGCCACGCACCGATAATTGACAATAGGGCGACGCATTTAAAAGAGGGAGTCGTGCGTTAAAAAATTCCAGATTAAAGCTAAAAGAACCGGGTTATCACGTTTGTAGTGTAATAGGCGTTAAATAATTTTCCAATAGCGAGTAATTACCCGTTTAGTGGACTAAAAAAAAAAACGAAAAAAAAAAACAAATCTCTCAGGACGGACAGAAGTAAAAGAACCGATAGAATTACATAGATTGCGCGAAAGAAATTTTTCGGACATATTGTAAGACGAGAAAATCTATGGTGGGGGGAATTGGTAAAATATGTGCGGCAAAGAGTGGGAGTGCCTATTCGTTGGACTGATGACTTGCGGAAGCAATTTAATACGGAAGCGGTAGCAGTCACTACAGGGTTAAAATCTGAATCCATAGAGATCAATCGCGGGTTATAATGGTTAGAAATTGACCGAATACGAAATGGATGGATAACGGTGTTTTAATAACATTTTCAGTTTTTATTGATAATCATCATACTCTTCCTATGTCTTTATTTATCGTATCTATATTTATTTACTTATCTTCTAACTACACGGGTGTACGTTATCTTCACATGTAACGTAGTCTCATTGTTAAGGGAAAAAATTATGCGTACATCATTGTAATATATATATATATGTATATGAAACGTAAAATTATTTCCCTTATTTCATCGGGAATTTCCGTACCCGAATTAGGATTTATTTATTTATATACGATTATTTCCGTCTATATACATATATCTGTATTGCAAAAATTCCTCATTCTTATTTACACTACTGTTTGTCTATCCATTAACAAGAAATTCAACCTTTTATTCCTGTCCTAAATATATACCATTTCAAGTCTTTTTCCGTCATCCTCTCGAGCATAACGAAAGATTCAGCTCCTATTTCGATTCCTAAAACTATCCAACATCCTATACGATATCTAAACTCCATTTAATTGTGTCGCGATGTTGCAGTATACGTGACACGTTAATGGATACGATACAATACGATAAATACGTAAGAAACATTTCGAAAGAGTTCGTAATAACTGGAACCCATTTAGATTATAATATAAGAATGACGATTACTATTTTATAATTGTAAGCGATAAAACGCGTTTGTTTTTTTTTTCGAGAAAATATCACGTACTCGGAATCCGTCATTAATAATACATTAAGCGGAAATATATTTTCCGTTAATAGGTTTTATTGCAACTCGTGGAGTTTGAGACGAAGGTGATAAGGATTTCGATGAACGTGATGTTCACGAGAAAAATTAACATTCTATGGAAATAAAGGGAAAGAAACCACTAACGGGGGTTTGAAGGGGTATTAAGAAATAAATTAAATATTTCATTTTTTATTTTTTTTTTTTATTTTATTTTTTTCGATTCGGCAACCTAACGCAATTAATGCTCATTAGCAAGAATAATGATCGACCGAGCTAGTTACATAATATGTCACATTTGACAGAACTTACACGTATCGCACAATAATTTAACAAAAACTTAAAGTAGCAGTTTGAATATATATATATATATATATATATGTGTATACATGTGTGTGTGTAATTTTCTATTATACATCGAAAATCAAAGAAAAACCTGTGAGAAGTAAAAAACATATAAATATGTACGCATATACATATCACACACACATATACACATATATATGAGTAATTGTATAAATACTATATAGTTGAGGGAAAATAAGGAAAAAATCTTACAACAATAAAAATACCGAAAAAGTTAAAATGAATTATTTATGTTCGATAAATTATGTAGAAAGCCGTACGTATAAAATAATGGAAATATTTCGCAAATACAACATAGATTTAGCAATAAGAAACGAGGCGTCAATTAAAATCAATTAGTAAAAAGGAAATAGAAGATAGAAATGTATATATTAATATAAAAAAAATTTCGGAGTATATATATGGTTAAGTTGTATTCAAAAAGTATACATAAGACAAACAGGCGGAAGAGTTCGCAATAAAATTGAAAATTCATATGTAAACAACGATGGAAAATCATTATTTGGAAAACAATTAAAAAGGAATATAAATAATATTAATCGAAATTATAGAATTTTATCACATATAGAAAGACACTGGGAAAAAAATGGAAATAATAAAAGGGATTAAAATAATTTATTAAATTCAATGATAAATAATTAGTTCTAAGAAGTATATTGTAAATTTCTACATCGAACAACTGTTTTTAATTATTTCGAATTATTTTTTTATTTTACCGGCTACTGTATTGTTTATCTATAAATTTTATATCGTCGGGTGTTTTTATTTAATCGTTGAATATATCGGAGTGTAGCCGTTTTATAAATTATAAATCAAACGAAATATTTACTGTGTATGCTTGAAAATGACATAACTGTCGAAAAGCTTTGAAATAGAAAACTTTTAGTGATTAACCTGCGTTATGATTTTGTTTGGTTTATAATTTTGTTTTTATTTACCGGCTATAGTTATTATTTTTATTATTTTCGATTTTGGCCAACTATGGACCACGTAAAAACAATGATCATGAATTTTTTTTTTCCTTCTCCAATATTCTTTCATCTTCAAGCTATTTTTCTTTCTTCCGTCCACATGTAACTACTGGTGTTCTTCTTCACGTTTTCAGCAAAACCTTTAAATGTGTTAATTTTTTCTCGGAATTTATTTCTATTGATTACATATTCACTTTTTATGTTCATTTCTGATATATCTTTTTTGGTTTCTATAAACCACATAAGTTTATTCTTTGGATTGCTTTCAAAGTATTCAAATATGGCTTCAGTTTGTCTATTCCATTCTTTTTAAGCGGACCGTTAAATCTTATTCTTCTTTTTCTCATTGTATATCTTTTCAATTGTTTCTCATATATTTCCTTTTTGCTTTTTAATACTCGTTGTCCATCTTTAATGTTCGGTCCCAGAATTTTTCTCATAATTTTCCGTTCCTTCTTCTCTATGAGCTCGATTTCTCTTCTTGTGTTCATATTCAGACATTCTGCTGCATGTAGACATTGCGGTTTAATTACAGTATCATAATGTCGTACCGGCTATAGTGTTATTAATAAAAACCAATTAAAAACAAAGTTGATCTCTAAAAAAAAAAAATGTTCGTTAACGCAAAACTTTTCGACAATTACGTCATTATCAAGCGTATACGGTAAACGTTAAAATGTATCGTTTATCGTATACGACTTGATGATAACGACGTAATTGTCGGAAGTTTTAATAAAAATTTTTTATTTATAAACTCACGAATACATCGTGTTATTGTTTATAAAAATGGTATATTGCTCATTGTTGATTGTGTTCTTATTTCACCACAATCACTAGATTATTTTACAAATATTGTTTTATCGCTTTTTCTCCGATAATTTTTTAAACTGCATAACTAAAGTAACATTTTTACATTTTATATTTTTATATTTTATTTATATTCACTCGATAATGGCTTAACAGCAGAAAAGCTTTGTGATTTTTCGTAAAGAAAAATTTTAATTATTTTAATTATTTTCTTGTTTATTTTTTAAAAAATTGAACGTTCCAAACTTTTCAAATTGTATAAATTTATAAAAATAATCAAAATAAACGCGAAATATGATGTTTACACTTAAAATAGACCAATATAATGATAATCAATCGGCCTCAAAATAACTTGACAATAAAAAAAACAGATATAGGGAATAGAAGTGGTCGATAAGTTAATATACCTAGGTCCAATTACCGAGAATACTGCCGGTGGAAAAAATAGTCAAAAGCGAGATGGGACGCTTAGTAAAAATCTGGCGTGATCAAGCGGTCAATAAAATAGTTAAAATTAGACTGGTCCGGTCATTAATATCTCCAATATTTTTATACGGTGCGGAAACTTGGACATTACACACCGAGCTGAACACGGACGCATCGAACCTTTCGAACGGTGATGCTGGAGACGTTACGCGTTCCGCAGACGGCCAAGAGAACCAACGAATCTACAATAATTTAATAAAAAAGGAGATCGGAGAACTTAGACGATTACTAACGGAAGTACTTATCGGAAACGGTTTTTCGGCCATCGAGCAAACGGATTGGAAAAGGTCGTCATCGAAAGGAATTGAATGGAACATCGCGTGGCTGTGTGCCTCTAACATGGTCGGATGGATTAACGAAATTTGTGGAGAAGAGCTTCTTACACGCAGCTTATAATAAAGATGAATGTTGCGAACTAATTCTAAAAGACCGCATTTCTGTGTCACGATGTCCTTGCTAGGGACGATACGATTCGGAGAAGAATTAATACCCAGAATAATGGCTGGTGAAATTTAGCATATATCGTACTCTCCTATAACATTAATCGCATTTTTTTTAAAATTTTTTTATATATAATTTATTTACACATACTAAAGTAAATATTAGTCCGGGTCGAATAACGGACGAATACTTTCTATAAATATGATCGTCGATTAAAAATTTTTAAGAGCGTACGGATAACTATGCGCCTATTATCAATTACACTACTGATATTACTGTTAAATGTTAAAATCCTTTCAGTCACGATGTCCATTATATGGTACACGTACGAAATTTTTTACTTTCTGCGTTGAGGCGAAATGTATCAATTTTAAAAATATTTATATAAAAATACGTCAAAAATTATCTCCAGTTCACATAGGAGCAGTTATTGTATAATAAACGCTTTAAAAAAATTATAATTTTGTGTGAAAATTTTATGTTTGAAATGTTTAAACGAGAATACTCCTAAATAGCGGGACGAAACTGACAATTGGGCAATACAGGATATTGAAAAAGCTGAATTGTTTGCACGCCATTTATCACAGATGTTCCAGACTCATGAGATACAATCTGATATTAACCTTTTAACAACTTATCAAGTTAATCAAACAATTAAGCCGTTTACTCCAATGGAGATAACAAAAAAAACTCCGGGATTAGATGAAATTTCACCAGCTGTCCTAAAATAATTACCACGAAGAGCAGTAGTACTGCTTACATACATATTAAATGCATGTTTAAGACTCAAGTACATACCAAACTGCTTTAAAGTTGCACAGATTATAATGTTAAAAAAACCAGACAAAAGAGCTGAAGAGGTTGGTCGTACAGACAATTTCTATATTACCATCAATCTCTAAACTCCTAGAGAAACTCCTGTTAAAACGATTATCAATACTAGTTGAAGATAAGCTTCCTCTACATCAATTTGGATTTAGACGGAAGCACTCAACAATCGACCAAGTGCACCGAGTAGTGGAAATCATTAACAATGTATTAGAAGAGAAGAAATTCTGCTCTGCTGCATTCTTAGATATTTCCTAGGCATTTGATAAAGTGTGGCATCCAAGGCCTGGTTCACAAGTACTCTACTACCAGAAAATTTTCGTCGCATATTGAAATCTTATTTATCAAATCGACAGTTCCAGGTTGCGCATGAAGAGGCAAGATCGTCATTCTACTATATACAAGCAGGTGTTCCACAGGGTAGCGTCCTCGGACCTCTCCAGTACCTGTTATATACAAGAGATTTGTCTATTGATAACGAAACAACAACAGCCACATTTGCAGATGATAGTGCAATCTTCTGATGCTACAAATAAATTGCAACATAGGCTCGATAAGATTAAAAAATGGACTACAGATTGGAAGATTAAACTAAATGAGCAGAAGTCTGTCCATGTCTTATTTACGTCACGACATGCTGATAATACGTACCAATTAGGAAAGTAAGTCATTCCACAGATTGACCTGGAAAGTTCACGTTAAAATTAAGGCTCAGCAGATCAAGAATAAAACACGTCAATTATATTGGTTAATAGACAGGCAAAATCGGAATTAGATGTTTCCTGCAAGCTTCTGCTATACAAGCAAATTATTAAACCTATGTGGACTTATGTGACCTTGCTCTGTGGGGCTGTACAGCCAAGTCGAATCGGGATATAATACAGTCAAAACATCATCTTACGCGCGATAGTTGATGCTTAATGACATTCATACTGATCTTAATTGTTCATTAATGATGCCATTAAGCAATTCGCTGAATTGCGCAAGCAGCGTTTGGAGAAGCAAGACAATTGCTTCACATTAAACATGGAATTAGACGACTCGTTTGTCGCCAGCCCATAGATTTAGTCTTGTAATATGTAAATTTATGTAAAATGGATGCGTAGCCAATGGGATTCCACACTCGTTTTGTACTTAGTGGTTAAGTTAACTATTAAGTAATCATTAAGTTAAATATGATAATTATTTAGCCAAATGGCTAAGATTGTATCTTAGTGATAGCCTAAAGGGCTGTATATAAAACAAAAATTAATATTAAGCAACAGTTACATGTTGTCGCCGAAGAGAACTCCCCCCAAAAAAGTACCACTTTTCCTATTCCCGTAAATTATATCCTCGACTAGAAGTTACTCATTCGCCCGTATAATTATGTTTTTTAAAAATACAATATCGATCTCTATTTCACTACGCGAAAGTAAAAATTCAGAACGGATCAATAATGTGATTTTTCTTTTAGTTAAATCAGGATAGACAGAGAAAATTAGCTTCATGCGGGACGACGCCCCTAAAGCTATGATTTGTTAGGAATGTCGTTTTTAAGCGGTCGTAATATTACGTTAAATGAACGTTCATAATGGAAACAAATGATCGTGTTTCCTTAAAAAGCGGCGACTGTTACCGCTGTATAAAAAAACGGTGACTGTAACGTCGATTTTTAAACTGATGTTTATTTGACAGTTACCTTTCAAACTTTAAATTATTCTAATTTTTATCATATTCGTGATATCAACGTGGTGAAACAAAGCTTAGAACGAATCCGATAATATAAGTTGTACGAATTTCATCATTATCGTTTTAATAGATTTTGAGTTAAATCGGAACAGACAGACAGACATAATTTTGAAAAATAGATTTTCTGTTATAGCCCAACGCAGTGATTATAATTAAAATATTCGCAAATCGCACACACTACAATTTTATATATTAGTATAGATTTACGTCGTAAATTAATTTTCTCCTCGTGTAAATAACGTGTTCGCTAAAAATTTGTTATTATTATTTAATTATTTTTTCGAAATTTCCGAATAAATCAACGATTTTGTCAAACGAAATGGAGAGAGAGCCAGTTGTCGTAGAAGTACGCAATAATGGACAAGCGATCCTTTTCGACTGAGAAATGTGTCAAATGCAACGACCGGCCGAGGATTAACATTTCATTTCGACTATCATCCGAATCGGTTGAGGGCAAGATTTCGTTTCCTCTCGATAACAACGCAAACGTTTACTCTATGTTCTATATATAGATAAGAGAACATACATACGCAACATATTCCGTACATAAATAGATATATATATGTTTTAATATATACCTATATTATATCTAGGGAGAAAGTACTCTACGCAGAGTTTAGGGGTCGAAATTAGTATAACGTCGGTTTAGAAGATGAAATTGTTGTCAAAGGGGAAACCCGTGGTTCGGGAATAAATGAAGGCAATCTACCGGCGAATTGTTGGAATTTTGTTTGCTTTCGTCCGTCATTAGGCACGACAACTTTCGCAATAAAGTCCCGCTTTAAAGTTTTACCAATCTCGCCTATCGATTGACATGTATACACACAAACACACACGCATATAAATCTATATAGATGAATGTGTGTTTAAAGAAACGATAATAACGGACGATAGCTAGAGATACTTTTTTTTTTTTTTTTTTATGACCTGGCTGTATATATACCAGTTGGCCACAGAAAGAACAAAAAATAAATAATCGATAAATATAAACGGATGAATTAAAAACTAAAGGAAGAGAAAAATGTATATGAAACATTAATATAACAAGAGAGGAAAATCAAAAGGAAAGATATAAAAGATGAAAAGAAAAATTACTTCCAAAACTAAAACCAACTGTCAAATTAGAATATGATTAATGCTTCATATGCCGTTTGTAACTACCAGGGTTATTACAGCATGAGGAGACGTGTGTCTAGTTTATGTGTGTGCTAGGAGTTCGCTTTCTCTGACAATAGTCAGAATTTTATCTATTGATTGAGGGTTGTTTGAGAGGATTTTGTGTATCGGGCTGTATATTTTGTGTTTTAACCTGTGTGGTGTGAGTGTTTGGCAGTTGTAGATTAAGTGTATGACTGTTGGTTCTGTTAAATGTCCGCATACAGTTTGCTGGTGGATGGCTTTTGGTATACAGATAATTGTGTGATACGGCTGTATGACCCACACGTACACGGTTTAGGGTATCATATTCTTTTCGGTCACCAGGGTTCTATGGTTGGTTTTATGCTCCTCAGAAAGGTTTTCTGTGAGGTCCAGCCGGTAGTACATTCTTGTTCATGAATAATGTTGGTGGAGGTGGTGAGTATTCTGGTCTGGTGGAAGTACCATAAACCGAGCTTCAAGGTCTACTTTATCACTACCGCGCAATGTGACTTGGGATCCGCAGAAAGCGGATTTTCCATCCTTCCTTATGTAGTGCGTGCAGATTGCGTTGGATTTCTAATTAATGAATTTATACTATTAAAACATTAACATCCAAAGATAACGAGGATATAAGATTAAGGTGAGAAAACATCGAGAGAGAGAATAACTTATCAAGTAAATCCATATATGTTCGAACTATCCACAGATAAAAAATTACATTTTATCCTCTTTATTTGTGGATCGTGTTCTTTGCTACATTCGCTATCAGATTATTTTATAAATAACTGTTTTTTTTTTCACTTTGCTATTTTTCGTAAACTTTGTGTAAGACTTTAATAAAACGAATCTCGCACTAGGTCGTTATCGACACACACTTCGAAAGCACCATACATTTAGAATGTCGTGGAGTGTGTAGAAAAAAAATACACCTAGTCAGTGATATATATATCTATATATATATATATATATATTTGTATAGGTATAATGTGTTTATTAAATCAAATGTATGCGATATAAAATTAAAATTAAAATCAAACTTTTAACTTACTAGTTCTCGATATATGCGACGAATTTCTGGATTCGTTTATCGAAAAAAACTTAAATATAAAAACTTAAAGTCGCGCTGTAACTTTATAAACACTTCGACGAACGACGCCAATTTAATTTCGAGTTAAATTTTATATATACATACATACATATATATATATTTATTTATTTATTTAATTATTAATTTAAAAAAAAAACAAACAATTAAAATTGTCTATAAGTAATTTTTACGATTAATGCGCACGCGGTGGTAGCGGAACCAAAAAAGTGTAATCAGATGTTATAAAAAACGAAAACATATTTTTACACAAATATGTACACATGTGTTTTATCACTAATATATATATATATATATATATATATATATATATATATATATATATAATAAAATATTTATATATTAAAAATAAAAAAGTGGGAGTGATTGGTGAAGCCTGTAACAGCTACATTTATTTTTACCACTTAAGAACGTACATAAAAACTTCCAACACAGAGAACGTTCGCGCACCGAGTACTGGCACACTTTAAACTGCCGGCACTTTTTCCATACCACTACAGTGGCAAGTACGTGTAAAAACAAACTAAACGGACGATTGTTCGTTATTTAATTGCGTCTTCTTCTAACATACAGAAGAATCATCACGCGATCGCAGTTTCGAAGTCATCCGAATCTCTCCTTTAACCTGTAGAGTGGCCTAGAGATTAGTGATAATAATAATATTAACGATATTCTACATAATTATCATCAACGTCCGTATAATAATAATAATAATAATTCCCGGATAACTTGTTCCTACTGCTCTTACTAACTTACGAACTTAACGCTGAAAATTACACGATACATTAGAACGCTTGTTTACTCGTCGCCCGATCAGTAGAACTTTGTTACTTCGCAACTATTCGAAAAATAATTTTAAATATAAACATCCTACGTTAATTTTAAAACTCCGTTAATAGCGGCTCTAACGCACCGGATTGACTAGTTCGTTTAAAGATATTTACGTATACACACATTCATACATACATACTTATAAATAGATAGGAAAGAACTATAATCCGTTAGTTTTGAAATTTGAATGAATATTTAACGAGTTCTTCAGACTTATTTTTTTCCCCACTATTATTATGTCGTTCATCGTGCAGCATAACACAATATATGCGTTGAAATATATATATATATATATATATATATATATATATATATAAACTGATTAACGACGGACATTATTTAAAAAAGGAGAAAAATATCAAAAATAATCACTTCCTCTCTCTTTAAACCATCTCCGACTAAAATTTGACCATCAACATATGGACACCTCTGCCAACTCTGTAGATGTTTCGTTGTACCACCGAATCGGCTATCGGTGACATTTTTCTTCTACGTGATTTCCGATGTTCGTCGATGATACCATTCGAGACAAGTTGGGATATATATTCTACCTTTTCGAATGTCTAATTTTAATTTTCTGAAGCGTATAGTATATAGCAGTTCCTTGACATTTTTCGCAGCACATCTGTGGTAACTTCGAAATACGGCGATATATATCTTCTTCTTCATTTGCCATTATCAGTCCACTTATTGAGTTTCATCCCGCCAATTTGACCTGAACTTTTGTATTTCATCTATCCACCGTATCCTCGATCGTCCTAAGGCTCGTTTGCTCTCAGGTTTCCACGATGTTGACGCACTTATCCAGCGGTTTTCGGCTCTAGCCACATGTCCGCACCATCTCCATTTACTATGTTTAATAATACTCATTGCATCTTTAACTTTTGTTGTTTTCCGTATGCGCTTTGTCGTCCATTTGTCCATCCGAGTGATCCTCAGCATAGACCTTTCCATTTTTCGCTGATTAACTTTTATTTTTTGTTCCATTTTTTTTGTTGTTAGTATCCATGTTTCACTAGCGTATGTTAAAACTGGCATTACGCACTGATCGAACACACGCCTTTTCAGGCTTAATTTTAACTTCCTTAAGTATGCTTCTAAGCTTTCAGAATGCCATCCATGCTAATTGTATTCTTCCGGATATTTCATTTTCTAAGTCGTTGTTTACTTTAATTAATTGCGTCCTAAATAGACGAATTTATCAACCATTTCCAATTTTTGTGTGTTTACGTGTTTATATTTATATCCTTGTATTTATCTCTTACAAGTTCATTGCACATATATTTAGTTTTATTTATATTGATTTTAAGCCGCGATATATATATATATATCGAGCGCTTCTATTTTCTAAGCGTGTATGTGAGAATCCAACTTTCCATGCCGTTGAATAGTACTGGCCATATTTCTATACCGTTGAACCAGCCATACATAGCACCGCATGATCAGTAGAACTGCAGGTTAATATCTCTCATATTTAGAAAGGTCTTGCTCGCTTTTTCTATGCGTGATTGTATATTGATCGGTTTTCTTTCTCGTGAAAATAGGTTCCGAGATACTGAAATTTCGGAACTCTATCCGCGACTTATAATTTTTAACACTAGCATCGTCATATTGTTTCGCTTACAATTATTTGAAGGTCGTATTATTTTCTTACTGCGGTGACTCGGTCAACCATTTCTTGTAACTTATCAATGTTATCATCGTCTGCATATCTGATCTTTTAAATAAAGACAGATTAATTACAATAACCCCTTGCGTTAGTGACTATTAGGCGAGTCTTAATTTATAATGGTAAAATTTAGCGAAGAGAATTTTTCTTTTTAGATGGAAAACTAGCGAACCTAAAAAATGACGAGCACGCGATTAAGCTGAAAGGAAGATAAACAGATGTCGTTCAAATGTTTTTAGGAAAAAGAAGGGCAAAGCTTTTTGAAACAGCTTCGAAATGTTGCGTTGCAGATGATTTCTACTCCAGAAATGCTTTTCTATAGCAGAGAAATTGAATGCAGCAGCCAACATTTGCGCGATAAAATAGATATATTGTTCTCGGTGAGACTGTAATGCGAGCAAACAGGTTTATCAATAAAAAATTTAACCGGGTTAGCTAACATCGCGTCGACACATACGAGGAACAAATTATTATGCTAAAACGATCCATTTTAATACACTGAAAAGAGCTCGCGCTAAATATCACTATCCTCGACTTTACGCACGAGTTCCGACCGTCTGAATTTAATCCCAATATTTGGTAAATTGACTTCGTAATCGAATGACCATCTTTTCAATATAGAGTTTTCCTCGATAATATGTCCAAAGAATTTTATCATTCTCCTACGGACTATAGAGAGTAATCTCCGATTAGGATGGATATCGAACTAGCGTAAGGTCGATTCAATTGAGATAACCTTCCGTAAGCGGTCATTTGATCCGCAAAAAGAAAGAATAATGATGAAAATTTCAGGGGGGCGACTTTTTCTGGAACGAGTGATCAAAATGAAAATGGACACCGTTCGAAGGCCGAATGAAAAATATGGAATTGACACGTTTCAATATATTATACAGTCAATTCGCACTGTGCTCCTGTCGTAACGCAGTCGTCTAACAGCTGAATGACGATACCATTCCAATCCATAGTCGTACCCGAGGTATGGTACCAGATGACGGCTCTTTCGATTTAGCGATGTGTGCGCTCAGTAACAGGGTAAGACACAATAACGATGATCATGTACACGCGTGTATAGCGTGTTTATCTGTAACTGGTGCGTAAATCTACGGGGAAATCTTTCCGTCTTAAAAGTTCACGGAAGACAAAGTATTGCGAGATTGTTAGCCTGTTCGTTTAGACTGCCGGAATTGAGAAAACGGGAAGTTCTGTCTTATTACGACAGAAGTACTTTAGTTCTACTTCTGGCGTATTTCCTTTATATATATATATATATATATATATATATATATATATATATATATATATATATATATGTATGTATGTATGTATATACGTATGTATTATGTATTTGTTAGTATAATAATACACTTATATATAATTATTATCTGTGTGTGCACTTTTGTAAGTCGATGTATACGGATTCGCCGAAATTAGTTGGACCGAGTCGGTTTGAAGATAAAATTGTCAAAAGGAAAGCTGACCCGAATCCGGGACTAAGCAAAGAGAATCTCTGGACGAGTTACCGGAATTCCGTCTGTTTACTTTTGTACATTGTCATTAGAAGAAGTTTCCTAATAGAGTCTCTTCAACATTTTCTGACAATCTCTTTTATTCCTTCGCTCGTAACATCTTCCTGATCTTGTTATATTTTCGAATTTGGACACGCGGCAATTTTTCGTATTTATACATCGACGCGACCTTTTGCGTGTGGCGTTCTTCATAAATTATTTAGACGTACTTTTAAAGGGTGATTTCTCATCTGGTAGTCTACTATCGCGAGAAAAGTCGAATTTTGAACTTTTAGGAAATAAATACTGAACTACTTTATTGCACAGGCGAATGTATTGGTAGATATATTTACGTGCGGCAATATCGAACTGCTGCATTAATTCCTCGTGCAAGTAAAGTAATGCTAAAAAAATAGTCAATAATAGATTACTTACTTTCTTGAGAAGATAAAATTCCTCAAGAGCAAACAGGTTTTGTTGAACAGTACAACAGATATATTTAATCTAAGACAGATAGTAGCAGAGAATTCAACACGGCGGCGTACATTTGCTTCGTCGATTACAGCAAAGCTTTCGACTGTGTAAATTGGAAAGAAATGTTTAAAATATTTACAACAATGGGTGTACCAAATCACTTAGCGGAAATAATTGCAGACCTATATAAAAACAGCAGTATGGTAGTACGCGTAAATGGAGAATTAACAGCACCTTTGGCACCAGAGAGAGGCGTGAGACAGGGCTGCATCATATTACCACAATTATTTAGTAATGAGAATCGCATTAGAAAATTGGAACGGTGGTATTTCTACAGGCGGACGCAAAATATCAAACCTGAGCTATTCTGATGACACTACCCTGCTAGCGACATCAGCGACTGAAATGGTCAAAATCATACAGGAAGTAAAGTGGTCAGTGAGAAATATATACCAAAATAATGATAACGAACGGATGTGGCGAAGAAAACACAATAACGACTTACTCAAAAAGTTTGAAGTGGTAGATCACTCTATACATACTTGGGTTCAATAATCGAGTGTCAAACGGAGGTTCATCGAAGGAAATAAAGCGACGAATAGCCTTTGGAAGAAACGCCGTATACCGATATCAGCACAGAAATACCCTCGGATACGAGGAAAAAATTACTGAAGACGTCGGTTTTCCCAATTGTATTATATGCGGCAGACACAAATGAAAGAAACGGATAAAAGGCGATTCAATGCTTTCGAATTATGGACGTGGAGGAGAGTCATGAAAATACCATGGACAGCGCGCGTAACTAACGCTGACGTAATAGACGAGATAAATGAACCAAACAGGCTCGGCGCGACTTGTGTTTGGACACATCGCAAGAGATGGAGATAATAGAAAAGGCGGTATTGTTAGGAAAAATGCCAAACAAGAGATACCACCATTACGATGGATAGACACCATAAAACACCGACTGGGTACAATAAAAAGAGCTATATCGGTGGCACAGGACACAATGGAGATGTATTTGTCACATAACAGTCATACTGACTAGGACAAAGAATAGGAAGACTATTATTAGACGGAACATCGGATCGTTTTCAATCTAGGAAATTAATTTTTCTATTTGACCTTTAAAACGTCGCATCGTCTACGATGTATTTTGCAGAATAGATTAAAAATAATGTACACCGAATCGAGTACCGAACCGATTTTACATTTCTACTACCTGTTATAAGCTCCGAACTAATTCCACGAAAAAATAAAGAAAAAGTTATAAATAAATAAAAAACCCAATAAAATCAGCTTTTCCCGTTTGTATAGTCTCGTGATTTCATATTTTCATCAAAATTGGCGGTAACGATTATTTGTTTTTTTAGCAAATAATTATCGACGTTTCTTTAATGTTGTAATTTGTTGAATCAGTTTTTTAAACTGTGACATCGTCCTGAAAAGGACGTTCGTTGCTGACTACGGTGTTGTCCTGTATTTACTCATTATTTATTTCAGTAAATTTCGTTAGTTTTGAGTTTTCCTAATGCATTCAGTTTTTAATTAACAATCGATAGTCTCACGTATTATTAATGACAAAATTAATGTACTTTGTATTTTATAGGGTCGTTTGAATACGGCAACACTAATTAACAGTTGTTTCAACTACGCACCGCTTGCCGTCCGCTCAGAAATTAAAATACCCGCAATATCCGAATCAAAGTATCATCGATAGTCAACACTTCCATTTCTTACTGCAACATAATATGCAACGAACAAATCAAAAGAATAAAAACCCTAATTTATCTACTTCCTATAGAAGTATATAGCATTATTATCAAACTTCAGTAAAATCGATGAAAAATGTATTAATAAATTAAAAGAATTCGTAGAAAATAAATGAATAATTTGGCGATATACAACATTATACAAACATTATGTATAAAAATAATAATTACCGTATACGCTTACTTACTCTTGACAGAAGCCTTTGAGAGTTTAGATTTTGCTTTACTAAACAGGATTACATTACGGAATGTTGAATGTAAATAAATTATTTTGAAAAACGTTATACCATCTTACAAATTGAAAATTGTTAAAAAAAAACAAAACAGAAATAAATATGAAAGTGTGCAACAAGGGTCTGTTTTAGGACTATACTTGTGGAACATACACACAAGTGCATAAAAATTTTCAAACAATGTAAATGCATTTTGTAGATTATATTAGTAATCGTAATTGCTGCTTAGGCGTAATAATAGATAACCTAAAATTTTATTCACACTTCCAATAGACTACTAGCAAAATAAATAAATTTTAAATTATATTTAACAAATTGTATCCTAATAATAACAACCGTTTAAATTCTAAAAAGGGATTATAATATTATAAAATAGTGTAGTATTACCGAACATTCTTTACGGCAGTGTCATATATATATATATATATCTATATATATATATATATATATATATATATATATATATATATATATATATATATATATAAGCTAAAAATAAAGAGATTTCAGATTAAAAAGCTATCAAAGAACTATAGCAATTGATTAAATCCTACAGAACTTAAGATATGCGGGTCATTGCAGGAATCAAACCATTAAGTTTAGATACAGAGAAACATATATTTTTCATAAAAAATAATATAAATTCTGATCACGAATTCACTAATGCAAAATATCGACATTCACAGAACTTTTAACGTTTAAACAGTTTGTACACTTATTAGATATTATACAAAAAAATTTCAATCAAGGTGGAATGAATATAAATAGCTAAAAATCATTTCCCACGTATTAAAAAAACATTCAGTAATACATCCAACCTAAGTTTTTTAACGTACAATTTATTACCGGCCCCACGGCTTATTTAAAGATAATCCTCGATATCTTATCGTTCGTTCTCATTGTTGCCTATTTTGTCGAAGGTAATGGAAAAATTAATGTCGAAAATGTAGCAGTCGCATATCCAGTCGACTAATATAATTCCGCCACACCGTTTCTGGTTTTTAAAACACCATTCTACGATTAATCAATCGGTTAGTGTATTTGAAAATAATTTAGAGACAAAAGAAAAAAGTATTTACAGAGGGTTACGAAAATGCCTACTCAGAAATAGCGCCAGTTTCAGAAGGTGTCTCTCAAGTACCCTGTTGTGCACGACGCTGTACTTGTTTACAACGCAGATTTCTCTGCAACAGAGAATTGTACGTAGCTACGTTTGTGGATGGTACAACGCTTCTTTCATCGGATGAATAATCTGAAAGTAGCTAGAAATAACTTACAAAGGCTGTTACCAAGACGTAGACTATAAGGTGAAAAATTGTGATAAACGGGAGTAAATCGGTAAATATCCAATTTACAAAAGGAAAGTTGAAGCCCCACGCGTTGAGTTCAATAACATGCATCTGTCTTGCGAATAACGGCTGTTTGTTTAGGTTTGCGCCTAGATAGTCCCCGTTGACTTGGAGATAAAAAAAAGGAAAACCCAGTTTTCTGGGTTATCAAAATACTAAGTCAAAAATAGCGTTCGATATATTCCGGGCGCTTATTTTTATCAGTATTCAACATAAAAAGACCCGATATCCGTTCGGACACTTTGGTTAGTGGATTGCTAGATACTGCCGATGATATAGCAAGACTTAATATTCAAATGTATTGCTAAAATGTCCTTAATGGACACGTAGTAATAGTATATTATTAATATATATACAAAAATAATTACGTTCAACTACCTCGGATTAGATTAAAATAAATAGAAAATCGAAATTCCTGATATGGAATCAAATAATTAAGTAAGCGATTACACTCCAGTAATACAGGAGTCATTACGAACGTACGTAGAAAAATTAAAAATTAAAATTGATGGTAAAAAAATTGAATACGTATACGAAACAATTTATTTAGAGCGAAGAATAGAGTTGAGGAATATTAATAAAGGAGAGGTGCATAGAAGAATATCATTAGTTCGGAAAAAGTATTGGTCCCTAAAACATATATTTAAAAGTTAATTTGGGATTAGAGCGAAAAGTGAAGTATTGAATAATTGTGTGGTTTCAACGCTGACATATGGTTCGCAAATCTAGTTAGGCAACGAATAAAATGGAAGAGAAAAAAATAGGAAGTGTTCAGAATGCGATGTATATGTGTCTATGTTCGTTAATGAATGTAAGAGAAAAAAGTGGGTAGCCCGGACATGTTGTGAAATTGACGGATAATAGATGGAGATAAAAAGTTGATATACGAAGAATAAAAGAATAGTGGGTCAATTTTTGAAGTGGAAAGAGAGGATAACTTAATTCATATAACGCAAACCCATACACAAGAACCGGTTTATACGTCGACTGGTACACGCATACAACACAATGAAATGTCACAAATTTATACTAACCAAATCATGCAACCGGCTAGATTTACTCCGTCATTTATAAGTCCGCACGATATGGCAGGACCATCAACGGGTATTCCCACTACGCAGCCCGTATTTGTTATCACACAGTCTGACAAAAATTTACAATACTTACAGCCAAGTTATAATTACGTAGATAATCAAAATAGTATCAACAACCAATATTTCCCTCTCTTACACGAAAACAGTTCCAAAGGGGAAAGTGAAAATGCCAGTGGCGAAGAAATCGTTATGAGTGAGAATAATCACGAGAATGATTGGCAAAAAGTTAAAGTGAAAAGGGGGAAAAAACGGCAGTCAGTTATTGTTAAGGATAATAATAAGAAACAGGCTAAAATGACACGCAATAGATACGAGGCCCTTTCAACTGACGATGAAAATGATACCGATGAAGAAAGCAATACGGAAACAAATTCAAAAAACATTCCTACTCCATCTATTTCTAAACCACCTCCTATTTTCGTACATGGAGTGCAAAATTTCAAAAAAATGCAGAAAAAAATAGAACTAGTAATAAACAAAGCTGATTACTATGCAAAAGCGCTGACAGATCGGGTGGTTAAAATTAATGTACGCTCTCCGGAAGAATACCGCAAGTTAACGCGAGTCTTTAGAGAAGAAAATATTAGTTTTCGCACCTACCAAATGAAACAAGATAGAGCTTACAAAGTTGTGATCAGGCATTTACACTTTTCAATCGATCCAATGGTCATAAAAGAAGAATTAGAATCGCATGGGTTTAAAGTTCGCAATGTTCATAATGTGAGGCAGTATCAGACAAAAAAACCATTGTCATTATTCTTCATAGACCTAGAACCAACAACAAATTGTCGAGAGATATATAATTTAAAATCACTGTGTAATACAATTATTAAAATAGAATCGCCAAAAAAGAAAGCATCAATGCCTCAGTGTCTGAACTGTCAACAATGGAGACATACGAAAGCCTACTGTACACGAGCGCCAGTATGCGTGAAATGTGGAGATGGACATCGAACCTACGAATGCAAAAAGAACCCACAATCACCTCCTACATGCGGACTGTGCGGTGGATCTCATCCCGCGAATTATAAAGGTTGTGAGATATATCAAAAATTAGTACAAAGTAAAACAAATCTCAAACTTAGAGCGAGTCAACCTATCAAACAAAATTATCGACGACCATCTGTAAGCTATTCACAAGTTATTAATGCTAACACCTCAGGCCAGATGAATAATACTACAGCAAATATGAACCATGTAGGAATTTCCGGGCAAATCTCCGACAGTAATAGATCGTCGAGTAATCTAAATGTAGAGGGACAAAATGTGCCTATGGTGAACTTGGCGGAGTTTCTGAACGAATTTAAGGCAATATTCCGCCAGTTAGCTGAACAAAATAGCATGGTGTTGTCCATGCTTACCACGTTAGTTCAAAAACTAATCAAATAATGCCCGGGTATCTAAGGGTTGCTCAGTGGAACGCGAATGGCTTGAATAATCATAAAGCCGAAGTTGAATTGTTCTTAAATATTAATTCAATCGATGTAATTTTAGTTTCTGAAACTCACCTTACTGATAAGGATAATTTCAAAATAAATAATTATAACACGTATTCGTGTACACACCCCTCGGGAAAATCGCATGGTGGTTCAGCAATACTAATAAAAACTGACATTGTACATCATGAATTAAATCAGTTTAAAGAGGAGTATTTACAGGGAGCTAGTATTAGCATACAGATGATGGGTGGCCAGCTTGTGTTATCAGCTGCTTATTGTCCGCCACGACACAAGACAACGACAATAGAATTTAGCAAATACATAAAATATTTGGGTAGTAAATTAGTTTCTGGAGCTGATTGAAACGCCAAACATACAGCGCGGGGCTCCAGGTTAACGATAACAAGAGGGCGTATGCTGAAACAAGCACTGGAAAGTCATAATGCTAAATATATATCAACGGGGGAACCGACATATTGGCCAAACGACAATGGTAAAATACCGGATGTGCTGGATTTTTTCATTACAAAAGGAACTGCTAGTTATTACTCAGAAATTAATTCTTCTTTCGATCTTTTTTCGGACCACTCTTGTATCATTTTAACGTTTGGCGATTCGGTTATATGTCGCGAGAAAAAAATATATTTGTGTAACCACAAAACAGATTGGGAATCATTTAGGGAATACTTAGATACCAAATTAAATCTAAAAATTCCATTAAAAAGCGAAATTGACATCGAGAATGCCGTACGGTATCTAACTAGAGAGATACAAACAGCAGTCACGCTGAATACTCCAGTTAATACCTAAAAAAAAAAAGTAATAATTATCCGCTATCAGTCCGAAAGTTAGTCTTGGAAAAGAGAAAGTTTAGACGAAGGTGGTTCCAAACAGGGAATCCCTGGGATAAAAAATTATTCAACAATAAAGTAAAAGAATTAAAAATGTTACTAGCAGAAATTAAAAACAAAACCCTCAATAGCTATTTAAATAAACTTTCACCCCTAGCAATAGATGACTATGTGGAAGTGCACCAAAAATATTAAACAGTCCAATACACATATTCCTCCGATAAAACATGATAACGGATCATGGGCGAGAGATGATAAACAGAAGTCAGATTTGTTTGCTCAGCACCTGGTAACCGTGTTTCAGCCAAACATAACGGCTAGCACGGACAGGGAAATATACGACTACATAAATAGTCCATATGAATCATCTTCTTCGATTAAGTTAGCCTCACCTTCTGAGGTGAAATGTTTACTTAAAACGTTGAAAAAGATATTAAGTCCGGGTTTCGACTTAATAAGCGCTGAATTATTGAATGAACTTCCGCGAAAAGCTATAGTATTACTGACTTATATATGTAATGCAATATTTCGCGTACAATATTTTCCAGTACAGTGGAAATTCGCGCAAATTATAATGATTCCGAAACCTGGCAAAGATCCGTATTCTGTTTCATCTTATCGTCCGATCTCTTTGTTGCCTGTTTTGTCGAAGGTAGTAGAAAAATTAATATTAAAAAGATTACAGCCTTACATACAATCCAATGATATAATTCCGCAACATCAATTCGGTTTTATAAAACACCACTCCACCTCTGATCAATTACATAGGGTGGTTAGTATAATTGAAAATAGCTTAGAAACCAAAAAAAGTATGTACCGCGGCATTTCTCGATGTTCAACAAGCTTTTGATAAGTTTGGTACGATGGTCTATTATATAAACTGAAATGTCTATTGCCGAAAAATTTTTACCTGTTGTTGAAATCATACATAGAAAATCGGCACTTTCAAGTGCGTTATAAACATATCTATTCAGAAATACATCCTCCTTTAGCAGGCGTTCCCCAAGGTTCTGTGCTGGGCCCCACGCTGTACTTGTTATACACGGCTGATTTCCCTACAATGGAAAAAGTAAAGCTGGCTATATTTGCGGATGACACTGCACTGCTCTCAACACACACGGATCCGAAGATAGCTAGCAGTAACCTACAGAAAGCTGTTACTAAGGCGGAGATATGGTTTAAAAAATGGAAAATTGGAATTAATGAAAACAAATCTGTCAATATCCATTTTACCAACAGAAAAGTTACACCCCACCCGTCAGGATTAATAGCACCGATCTGTCAGTGCGATCAACGGTCAAGTACTTAGGATTACACCTGGATAGCCGATTAACATGGAAACATCACATACAGATGAAGAAAAAAGAATTAGATATTCGAGTTAAAAAAATGTACTGGCTGATAGGGAGAAACAGTGTATTAACGACAGATAATAAACGTTTAATATATACGGTGGTTCTAAGGCCTGTCTGGACCTATGGGGTGCAACTTTGGGGTTGTGCTAGACCATCAAACCTGAAAATAATACAAACGTCACAAAATAAAATTCTTCGGATGATAACCAAGGCACCCTGGTATGTAACGAGATTTACGTATAGATTATGTGGCCAAGGTCATAAAAGTTCACGCTAAAAGACACGCAAGAAGACTTGATAGCCACCCGAATACTTTTGCTAGAGGATTGCTTGATACCACCGGTGACATAAGGAGACTATAACGTCAGAAACCGCAGGATCTCGTTTAGGGTCGTCGTAATCGGGTAGGTATCGCTGGATACTTGTCCCCTCATGCTCAATTCTTTTAAACGTACTGCTAAATGTCCTTGGTGGACAGCTCGCAGTATTATAAATAAAAAAAAAAAAAAAAAAAATATATGAAAAACAGTACGATAGAATTGCTTAGGACCGCAGGGAATGGGCGAGGTTGAAGAAGCACTTTGCTCGTAATATGAGCTTTTAGTTTTAGTTATTGCCGAATTTCTTATATACTAAATATCTAATGGAGGATTTTATTAGTATTAATCACTCCTGTAATATTGACGAAATATAATTTAAAAGAAAAATAGATTCAAAAGATAAATTAATTTTTAGCATAGTCAAATATTGGTATCGAGGTCAGGCATCGACATGTCATAATTGAAAATCCATTGCAACGGTTAGTTTAAAGTATCGGGCACTTTGAAAATCGGAAATCGGAATCACCCATCTCCAGTTTGTCTTAAATAGTTTGATGGGGGTTCGAAAAATTTTAATTCCGTAAGTAAACAATTAATTTTTCCTAATTTATTTATATTACAACAATTTTTTTGTAAGATTCTTTTAAAAACGTTTTCAACGTAAAACATAATTATCTGCAGGTTCAAATAATTATTACAACGTTATATCTCTCTCTATATACATATATATATATATATATATATATATATATATATATATATATATATATGTCGCGGTGGCGTAGTTGCTAGAGTGATCGAGCACGCGACATAGAAAGTTTTCATTATTATTTAATTCTTAATTATCACAGAGAAGGCAGTGGTACCCTCATATGTGCGCGCATCTGTGTCGCATATTTTTGTACGTAAAAATAAACGTACAATAGCTAGTCACGGCAAAGAACAATACCACGACGTTGATGATGATGATAATGATGATATAGTAGATTATATTTACTTTTATAATTAGAAATAATTCTTTATTGTTTTTTTTTTTTAGTACCTATATTAACCTTTTTTTTTCGGACGATATTAATGTAGTCGACGTTATAAAAAGTATGAGAAAATTCAGTTGAGATAACTAAATATAAAAAAAAGATGATGGTAATTATGATAATAATAATATCGTAATCGCGATATGAAGTGGTATAGTAGCATCTTTTTTTATTTACTTTTTTAATACGATTATGATAGATATCACCTCTTTGTGTGTGTGTGTCAAGAACAGTCGAGATTGTATAAGTAAAATGCAGTACGAGAGTTTAACATTTCAAATTTGTATAAATATACAGGAAACAACGCTTCAAAAATTCGAATAAGAAATTCTCTAAGCCTGTTTTTCATATATAAACGTCAGAAACACGGAATAGAATGCGAACGAGAGAAGATGGAAGTAATTTAAACCTCCGGTTTCTTTTGGCTGCTGAAGAAAAAGGCAACCCTTACAGATCTATACCTCGTAAAATATGTAAGTGCGATGCGAGGAAAATAGGATTGAACAAATTTGAAAACTGTGTTTTCCTCAACACTCAAGTTCTTTAGAATGAAAGTTTATTTCTATCCCCCGTTTCGATTTAGTGTATGTATTTTTTTTTAATGTTCTTCTAACGTTGGTATGTCTTTAACAGCTTTTCTGTTATGTGCATACGTATATTACACATGTACAGAATACATATATATATATATATATATATATATTATATAAATGTGGTGGGAGAATGAGATGTGTCAACGTTTATTCGTACAATATATATGTAAATGTAATTCAGGAAATCAAAATAATAATGAGAGTTAGAAAAAAACACGATGGGTTAACAACTACATAAACATATAGGATTTGTAAAATTTTGATATCTTCCAAGGGTGCGACACGGTATACGGGTCTACCCTGACTTACGTTTTCCAATAATAATAATAATAATAATAATAATAATAATAATAATAATATTAATAGTAATAATAATAAAATAAAAATAATAATAATAATGATTATTATGATAATAAGAACATTTTATTTTTACCGCTTCTTCAAATACTTTTATCGTCCACTTATCCCGAGGTTCAAAGATTCAATCGCAGACGTATATATATATATATATATATATATATATATATATATATATATATATATATATATATATATATTTGCATATATAATATAATATATATAAATGTAGTTAGAGTTCATTTTTCCAGACAGTGGTAGTCGCTCGATCTTCATCGTATAGTACTGATCGCACCGACTGAGGAGAAATGAATCGCTTGAAGCCGATTTGAAAAGCTAAATTGTAAAATCCATCGCTGACATTAAAAGGTGAAAGGGTTCGTTGGTCGAAAGCGTCACTACCGATAAATAACGTTACGACTTTTTAGCGGCCCCTCTGGGTTTTTTAAGTTTGTTCTTATAGACGCTCTAATAGTTGCATATATACGCAAATATACATACACTTATTGTTTACACAAAATAGTTACGGCTTCGTTGAATACACCGTTATTGTAGAAATGTAGGTTTAGATTATAAATAATCGCAAAACGAAGCTTCTTACTAACAATGCAGCAGACAAAATTCGCCTTAATGGAGAAAAATTGGAATATGCAGCAATTTATTTGGTCCAGTGCTTATCGTTTGACGATTGGATAGACAAAGAATTGACATCGTGGAACAAACTTTGGAGTTTCAAAGGAATTCTAAAAAATAGAAGGTGGAAAATTAACCTAAAAGCGGAAGTTAGTATTAGATTCGTCGTACCAGTTTTACTGTATGGTTGTCGAACGTGGTCTACGAAAGCAGCGCATATTCACAAAATTAGTCGTGTGCGGAGAGGTCTATTCTTGGAATTAGAAGAAATAAACGAATTCGTTCGGAAACCATAAGGCATAAAATCCAAATGAAGGACTTGGCGAAGATGGCAGTCAGCCTAAAATGGAACTGGGCTGGTCACATGATTCGTTGGGGTGGTTTTGGTCGAGATTACAATAAAAAAAAAGAAGTGATAAGGTGGCTTCAGAGAGCGAATGGGTTCTACTTGTTTGCGATTAAGCTCGGATAGAACGGAATGGAGGAAAACGTGCCGATTAAACGGTATTTATAACGATGTCTATTTATTATTATTATTATTATTATTATTATATATATATATATATATATATATATATATATATATATATATATATATATGGGTGGCGAGCATTCGACAAAAGGCTTTATTTATATACGATAAAATATATCAAACATGTACAATATATAATTAATAAAGTCAATAATAAAACGCTTGGTGATAAATTACGGGGAATAAACTATAAATTTATTATAATTCTGTATAAAGATTTAGTACAGTCATTATACACATATTGCGCTGATGTCTATTTTAAACATTTAACTAAAGAACAAACGCGTAATATAATCTGCAAATAAATTTCTAATTGATTTAAGTTCATATATTTTTGTTTCTAATATAAATACACGAATCCTATTGATGTTTATATATATATAAAAAAGATTTTAAATCTTTAATGAAGTCGTCGGGATAGCCTAGTTAACTAGAAGTACGGAAGGTACCCCGAGTTCGAATACGATCGACGATGCAAAAATTATCATCAGATAATGAAAATGTAAATAATCCTAATATTATCGCGTGGAAGGTAATGAAAAACCAACACGCCCAAAACCGTATGCGCGCTAGCAATAATATAGTACACTACAAAAACGCACGGGGGGCTGTATTGCGTCGTGACAACAAAGCTGATTACAATCAGTTCTCCCGGATGTATGTCTACCTACGCTAATGCCATATTATGATTGTCTTCTAAGCTACTTACACTGAAAAACAAAATATGTATAGGTAAGTAAACGCCTACCTTTGATACGGAGACGTCGCTTAAAAAAGAACTTTAATGCTAAAAAAATAGTCGTACCATAAGGAAAATAGCTCTTAAACAGTTTGATACACAAATTTTAAATGAATTTAATCTAATATAAAATATATTAACTTAATAAATAAATTATTTCCTAACGTACGTTTCAAAAATGAAAATATTACAGTAAATTACTACATGACTGAGATAATTTCTGATCATGGTTCTGTGGGATATTAATTAAACAAATAAATATAATTGGGGGTTAATAAATGTTGCAACTGCAAAAGTAATGAGGTAAAAATTGTTCAACATGTAATATATGAGTGTAGCAAATATTAAAACCAGCGGTAATTGTATAGAATTGACTGTACACTTAAATTGAATAAAATTTTTTTATCAAACCAATTTATATTGTTCAAAATTATATATACATATACATATATATATATAATGTATATATAATACACATAGATAGAAATGAATATATATATATATATATATATATATATATATATATATATATATATATATATGTGTGTGTACTTGAAAACTCATGTGATAATGTAGAAAATAAAACAATTATTAAAGTTAAAATCATTAAAAATGGATGGTAATTAATTTTATTGAGAAATAATAATGAACAATTTTTCAAATTAGTTACCGCCCGACGAAGTTTTACTTTATCATCATTATTGCTTACTATTATTATCACGTTATTTTCGTTATTTGTTTAATTATTTATTATTGTAATTATGATGCTGTTTGTCGCACAAGCTACATATGTGTGATCCATGCTATATAACGAAATATCCAGAGATCTAAAAATCAGTCTGAATATCGTGTTGTGTGTAGATGGTGTTTGCAAGTGTGTCTGCGCATAGGATTGTGTTTTGTCGTTAGCGCATTATATAGACGTTTTATTTCATGTATATGAATTACTTTTAACCAAACAGAATTTTAAAGTAAATTAGAATTTGAAATTTATTATTAATTATTATTATTTAGAAGACGGTCGCTCCGTAGCTGCTGTATATTTTGATTTGCGTAAAGCATTTGATACTTTAGATCACATCGTATTTTGTTTAAAAAACTGTATGCTTGCGGATTTAGGGATACTATGCTACGCTGGTTTCAGTCTTATCTCCAAAGTAGACAGAATATGACTAAAATAGGGGACGTACTTAGTAGCGATAATCACAAATTCGGGGTGTGCCACAGGGCAGTATAATATTTATTTCCGATATACGTTAATGATCTTTTTTTTTAGTTATCCCGATGACACAGCAATAGTCATAGATTCCCGTTTTCGTGATATTTTACAAAATTTAACGCAAGTGGGCGTTGATCGAGTTTGATATTAATGGTTGACTGATAATCGAGTAATTGTAAATCCTGAAAAAACCAAATATCAAGCGTCTAACTTATTTGAAAACACGAAAATATGTCTAGATAATAGTTATGCAGTGCAGAGAGCATATGAAATTAAATATCTATGGATTACGTTAGATTGAAAATTAACATGGGATAAACAGTTGATTTATAATGCTAGCAAGATACGGAAGTTGAATTATTTGTTTTATTATTTAAAAACATATTTTTCTCTAAACCATTTACATAATTTGTATATAACTTTATACCAACATGTTCTTACCCATGGTATTATACATTGGGTGGAGCAGCAGAGTACAACCTAAATCCATTGTGTTCACTGAAAAAAACAGTTCTTAGAAGTATTTCTAGTAATATTTTAAGTGCATCCATTTTAAATTTGCGGCAATTATATGAATTGAACATTCTGAATTTTGTAATAAAAAGGTAAAGATTACTTCAATGTAGCAAGTGTAAGAGGGAAAACAATAACTGCTGGCACAGATGAAGCAAAAGTACCGTGCTTTAATAAGTCCCATTGCCGCATGCAGGTCATTTATGCCGGGGCTGTGGCTTACAATTTAATTCTGAAATCTGTAAAAGTAGACTTGGCCTGTCATGCTCTCACAACATTTAGAATCCAGCATAACATTCTTCCTTCCTTACCTCAACTATTATCTGAATCTGCCAATGACATTCATAATGTTTTCTGTTCCTGGATTCATTGAACCTTTTAAATCAGATCTAGGGTCACAGTAGGTCAATGGGTTCATATGGCCAGCTAGTGTAGCCGGCACTTGTATTATCAAATAACAATAATAATAATAATAATAATAATAATAATAATAATAATAATAATAATAATAATAATAATAATAATAATAATAATAATAATAAGATATTTAATAAATTATAAGCATAGTCGCTGTAGAAGTATCGTTTCTTAGGTTTTAAATAAAGGCTGCAGCAGCTGGCCTTTGAAATATTTAACTCTAATTGTCGTTATTGTTAATTAATTTATTTATTTAATGTTTTCGCTTGTTTGTTTTCATATTTTTATTTTTTTTTTTTATAATTTTATAATTTTATAATTTTTTATTCTTTTATAATTTTATAATTTTTTATTCTTTTATAATTTTATAATTTTTTATTCTTTTATAATTTTTATAATTTTTTGATCTTTTATAATTTTATAATTTTTTATTCTTTATAATTTTATAATTTTTTATTTTTTATAATTTTATAATTTTTTACTTTTTATGATTAGAAACTTCAGCATATGAAATAACATGACGTTCACTTTTTGTTTAATCGTTATTATACCTTATTGCTAGTTTATCATTAATTTATTTTAATTTTTTAACATTTTGATCACCAATTAAAGAAGATTAATATTTTACACTCAGTTTCGGTGTTATTTAAGTTATGTTTTCTCGACTTTGATTTTTTTTTTATTTTTTATTTAATCGCTATATCATTCTTGCTAATTTACCACTAAATTTTTTCTTACAGAAGATTTGTATTTTTATATATTCTGTTTTAATCTTTCCTTTTAAAATATTTTTAACATTAATTTTTTGTATATAGAAGATTAATATTTTAGGTTCGCTTTGTGTTATGCTCTTTTTTGGGTAAGCCGGTATTACATAACTTAATAAATTGAAAATTTAACTATAACCGATTTATTTTTTGTATTCTATGTGGCTTTTAATTAGTTTCATTATATTTATTATTGAAATGAATACAAATAAAAATTTGATTTTAATTTGAAATTGATTTGAATTATTATTATAATTGCTACATATGGAGGAGCTACAGTGTATAATAAACTACCGAGAATTCTAAAAATAAGTCCCTTTTTATTAAACAAAAAAGTTTAATGAACGGGTGCATTATACTTAGAATTTTTTTTGGCCTAAAGTGAATACATAATTACTTCGATAAGTTTTATGCTTTGTATTCTCATATTTGAACTAGCAAAGTTTTCTTCTTCAGCTGTATGAATATAACATCTTAAACTAACTAAACGATTTTTGTGTGAAACACGTCATTAGGTATTATTTTGTCACTATTATCTTCATCGTTATTATTATCAACTAAAACGAAGTATACGATATGCACAAATCAAGATTCAAAGTTGTGGAAAGATACGCAAATATCGCAAGGCAAAGGCAACAAATTAGTTAGAGTCGATGATATTAAATATTTAGTGTTTCAGCTGGATAGTAATCTAAATTGGAGTGTTCATTCGTTATATTTATCTAAAATGTTGAGAAGAGTAAATTTTTAAAGTGATACTTTTCTCCTGCGCACTTAAGTCTGGTTTACCTTGTTCTGTATCAGCCGGTTTTAAATCGCAAATATGCGTGTTAAATAGATTAATTTCGAATGAAAGTACAAATGTTAAAAATAAACTTCCATCTGTACGAGATTTATACATTCTAAATCTGTTGCACTATTTGTGGTCGAAATCTGTACTAAGTTCGGTATATCATTAAATAGAGGCAATAACAGGACGTGCGGAGAATATAAAGTGTCAGTTTCAAATTTTAATAAAACTGGAATGAGAGTCCAAACAGTTTATTGCTGGGCCGATAGAATTTAATGTACTGAAGTAAAAACAGACATTAATTACAAGCGAAGACGGAGGAATTTATTAATTACATATTATTTCTGCGACTAAATCTTGAAATGCTTAAAATTTAAATTTGTCAGCTTTTCATTATTATTATTATGACTATCGTTGTTGTTATTATTACAAAATGTTATTATTATTAATATTATTATTTTTTAAACTTCAATAATTGTAGGGTATGCAGTCTCATTTACCTCTGTGCGTATAGATTTTAACGTCAAATTGTAGATTAGTACACTTCATAGGTATATAAATGTTCGTGTGTGTGTGTGCGCGCATACGAACGAAGTACTGATATGTTTATAAAAATGTGTATATAAGTATTTACGATTGTTTGTATATATGTATCAGAAGGAGATGATCGTGTATATATAATAACATTAATGTCCCTTACGTATACGGTTTTGTGTGTGTATCTACAGTTATTTAAATTTATTTTGTGTTTTATTTTTATTTTTTGCGCTCATTGTGAGTACTTTAATTTGATTTGCGTGTAGAATATAATTAAATAATTTATTAAGAAGCGCTTTATAACTTGTTTATTACTTCCAATTATTACTGCCATGTATGTAAAATGTTGCAATTTTAACTTGTTTACCGGCGCTCGTGCAGTTTATACGTGTATAGTCGGTCTGTGTTTTATTTCATTTTATATATGTAAACTTTTTAATGAAATGTTATAGTAATAAATTGAATGGAATTGAATTTAATTGAATTATTATTATTGTAGTTATTATAATTATCAGGATATGTCAACTACCGTAGTATCATCTAAAAATATGTGTCCTTAATTACAAACGAAGTCTTCAAGAGCCGGTGCGTTATATTTTACTTCGAAATTTTTGACCTTAATTAAATATTAATCCGAAACTATTCTATATTCTCGTATTCGAATCGAGCGAAATAATATGAAATAATTTTGTACAAAGGGCGAACATTCCGCGTTAGGAGTTAATTCTGGTACGATATACATCTGGTTGTTCTGTAATTACAATAATTTCTTCGGTTAGGCAAACTTGAAGCGGTACATGTAAATGGGTATGCGCTTGAACATATGGGTTATACACGACGTTTTCGTACTCATTATACAGATAATGTTATTTTGTATTATAAGCACGACGACGAAATTCTCTAATGTCTAACTATTTCACAGCACACTCAGGTTCATACTCGCAGATGACCTGGCAGTTGCAGCTCAAGACACGACCCATGCAGAAGTTCAAAAGCATCTACAACTAGTAGTAGAGAAGTTAGATGATTAGTATAAGGAGAATGTTTTAAACTCAGGTAAAACGGAAGTGTGTGCCTTTCATCTAAATAATGGAAATGCAAGATGTAAACTGAAGGCGTTAAGCAGCTCTTATAGAGTAAGATCAAGAGCGATTGGAGATCTGTACGGAGCCAGTGATATCGCTCCACCATCGATACGTACGGAAGTAGCAGAAATGAGAACGAAAACACTAGCGCTTACATACCAGCGCCATATGCTGTATGAGAAATTACCACCTAAAGAAAGGCTAAAATCCAGAGAAGACTTTTGAAAAATCTTTGGTTTGAAGTCTCCCATTATCATCAGTATTTCCGATCATGAATCCGCCGTATTCTTTCTTCTAACTGGCTGTAAAATTTTTCTACTTCCTCGTCAGCATGCTGAGTTGTTGATACGTATACTTCTATAAGATTTATATTTATCAGTTTAACTTTTAATTTCACCGTGATCATGCGATCTGCGATTAAATTATATCTAACTACATCGTTTAAGTATTTATTAATGCTACAACTCTTTTTGGTTAAATGTTGAATATATTGGAGAGTAGATTAAATTTTCATTTGTCGAAACAAAGTGTTTACTTTCTCTCCAATTCGTCTCCGCTAGTTCCACTATTGCCGTGTCCATCATAATTTCTTATACTATGTTCAATTGATCTACTTTGTTTAGGCCTCTCACATTCCATGTAACCATTTTTAATTTAATTGTTCTATTCTTTATGAGTTTATTTTTGTTTGGCTTGCAATCAGTAGAATATTTTCCTGGAAGAGGCTGGTTTGTCTTCCCATGACCAGTCGTCCATTTCATAGAACCACAGTGCCGATCCTCGATCGGATCACGTGGCAAAGTTCGTTCTATTTAAATAATTATTCAACAGGTGTTCGTGAGATAATTTTCACGGTAAGGTTCTCCTCCTTTTCACGATTAGTAAGAGCCGCTTCTAACATGGAGTACAAGGATTTAAGTTTTGTATTCTATTAGGGTTGTCCCCCTTAGAATTTATATCAAAAACCTATTGGTGTTCTACAACTAGCGGTATTAAAGATAATCGCACAGAATAAAATGAACTATTTCACGAATTGTACAAGTTCCAGCCGACTACAAAACAATGCTGATAAATTCAAGATCATAATCAACAATAGTAGGGCAAGATTGAGAGAAACAAATATTGATAAAATTCCGTTTATAGGAGGTCAAGAATAAAAAACTGATAAGATACATAGGTGCCTAAATATACAACAGTTCGCCTAAGGAATTAAAAATTGATTTATTAAACTATAAACGTCGCTGTAGGAAAATGTTGATGATATCATTTATCCTAAGCGAATCCGAAGACTGAGCTTCAGTATCATGAATGATTCATTATAATTAGATAATGTCAATTAATACGCCAGCATTCGTATTGTTTTGAACATACAATTTCGGTCATACATACTAGTAAGTATTATTTCCTACATGCTTAAAATTATCTAATCCACATCGCACAATTGAGGAAACATAGATCGCATGTTTCGAAATATTTTTCTTCATATAAATCAACTTGATGTAGTTAATTTATATGAAAAAAAAAAAAAGGTATCTTAAAATGTGAGATCTATATTTCATTAATTGTGTGATGCGGATTACATGATTTTTAGTACGTAAGAAGATATAATGTTTACTAGTATGCGTGAAAGTAGTCGAAATAGTGTACAATGGCACATTGTTTACCTTAAGTCAGTTAATATATTTAATAATTAATATACTCGTAATACATTTTGTTCGTTTTGAGCATTGTGTGCGAATTGAACAAGAGTGATCATGATTTTATTTATTACATTTTACGTTTTGCCTTATTTGATCATGTTCTTTAAAACAATGTGTTGACCTACTGCTAGATTAAGAAGTAGTTATATTTTTTTTTTTTGCCCAGCTTGCGCCATTTGGCCAGTTTAATCCTTTATCCAGATTTTAAATCTCAATGCCACTACGTTTGATAAAATTATATAAACTGACAGAGACAGAAGACAGTAGGTCGGAAACAATCAATTCAATACTCACGGGTAATGTATGCCATTTTTGTACATCACTAAACAACATCTCATCTCTGTGTTTTCGAAACTTCGGACAAATCCAAATTTGATGCTCGATACAATTGTCAACATGGCACACATCGCATGTACCATCAGAAATTATGCACAATTTAGCTAGGTGTGAGGGGGAGAAATTATGACCAATACGCAATCTAAATAAAGTTGATATATAATCCCTCGAAATGTTTTTATGTAATTGAAACCATGGTTTACTGAGAACTGTATGCATCAAGGCGAAGTATTTTTTTCCTTTATTTTGACTTTCGGCGATGTAGTAATGTTGGAAATCAATTAGTACAGATTTTTTAATCTTTGGTAAAATATCAGTCCAATTCCATTTAATATTCTCGTAAGGGACACTTAATAGATTATAACGTGTCAATTCATCGACCACCTCATTTCCAGTAATACCACAATGAGAAAGGACCCACTTAAACTTTACTCTAGATCCACGATTGTAAAGCTGAATAACCCGATGTCTGACATCAAATTCTAACTTGGACATTTTAGGTTCTGGGAACTTAGATAATTGTAATAAGACACTTGAGGAATCGGATATTATTAGAATATTCTTTTCCCTCATATCTTTGACTAGGAGTAAGGTTTTGTAAATGGCAAACAATTCTACAACAAATGAGGAGCCTGCAAAGGATAATCTGTATACTTTCTATATGCCTTTTTTCCGGTAATATAATGCAGCGTTATTAACTCCAGAAGGGATAGTTTTAGCAATATTATTATCAAAGGTAATTAAATCAACGTCTAGCAAGAAAAATAAATTCTGAAAGTAGAAACGGTCGAAGGGATAAGAAACATTTTGGATGATTTCAATTTTTTCCCATTTATTATGTCCGCAGAGAAGAAGAGGTAGACTTTTATTTGACCAATATCTATTATGCCGCAGTCTCAGTAAACATCGAATTTGTTTATTAATCACATGGGTTTTTCTCTCTTTCACTTTGAGATAAAACTTGTTCGCTATATACTCCTGCCTAAGTTTTAATGGAGGTTCAGCCATCTCCGCGTTTAAATATCGCTCCCAAACATAATCTAAGAGCCTTATTTTGAACAACTTGTAATTTTTTCACCTGTATTTTGTTGAGATTTATGAAAGGCGCTATATAGTCCACATGAGATCTGATGAGGGATTGGTAAATCCGCAGACTTATTAATGGATGTGCTCCCCATTTAATACCTGTGATTGCTCGGAGCAGATTTAGACCCCTATCACACTTCTGCAACACAAATATTCTGCATTCCATAACAATTTGCTATCAAATACCACTCCTTAGTATTTAATTGTTGTATCAAATTTTAATGTTTTTTTTTCCCCAAACGAAGTAAAGGGGAGACACGATTTAATTTCCTGGTAAACATTATTCCATTAGATTTGTCTATATTTATAGACAGATGTAGATCTTGCAGAATCTCCTGTAGGTCAACAAGCGCCTTCTGAGCTTTTTTAACCACAGTTTCCACTGATAATAGCTATCGGCAAACTGAAATATTCTAACAGACTTATTTTGAACTTTTTCTATTTCGTTTGTGTATAGGAGGTATAAAAAAGGACTCAAAATACTCCCCTGTGATAATCCTTTACCCGAATAGACAGAGTTGTACTTTTTACCTTTATATCTGACTGTTAATTTTCTCCCATTGAAGTACTCAAATATCCAGGAACATATATTTTTATTAATACCAAATCCTACTAGTTTATTATATAATGTTGAAAGATTGACATTATCGTACGCAGACTTGATATCAATACAGATAGCAAGAACATATAGATTTCTGGTTAGGTTGATCTGTACATGTAAAGAGAATGAACTTAATGCATCTGCTGTACTGAAACCCTTTCTAAAACCATACCGAGAAAGTGAAAGTTTCTTAAATTTATTAGCTCACCATTCTAACCTAAATTTTAATATATTTTCTAAAGTTTTACCTACACACGACAACAGGGAAATCGGTCTGTAAGACCTATAATTATCCGAAGACCGACCTGGTTTCAGTACAGGACAAACAATGTGTTCTTTCCAAATAGGAGGAATGTATTTCAAATTTAGTGAATTATTAAAAAAAGCCAGTAGAAAAATTTTAGCTTCCTCCGGTAACTGTTGTAGCATTTTGTAAGAAATTTTATCCACTTCGACAGTAGAGTCTTTCTTATGATCTAAACTACGAAATAATTCCACTTTTGAGATAGCATGTTTTAGCTCTGGTATGGGGTTAATATGATTAACAAAATGTCCTTCCGGAATATGAGGATGACTTTCAAACTGTTTTATAAAATCATTAATCCATTCTGTGCTCGTAGAATTTATACAAGAACAAAATGGATATTTAAACCATTTAACCCTTTGCCATATCTACCTAGTGTTTAGACTGGTATTAATACTATTACAAAAATTGCGAAACGCATTTCTTTTTTGTACTTTTAAATATCTTTTCGTTTCAGCCTGTTGTTTTTTATATTTAATAAAATTCTCCATTGAAGGGGAAGCATTGTAAGTTGCTAATGCTTTTTTCTCCTTAGCATAGCATATCGATTACACTCGGCACCCCACCACCGATACCGGCGTTCTAAAGATATAGTGTCGGTGAATCTTTTAGGCGCTAACTTATTTATGGTTGAATGAATAACCTTCTCGATAAATTAGTATTGTTCTGATGGGGACATGGCACAGAAATTGGATATATTAAATTTTTGAATTTCTTGCTCTATTAAATGTCTGTATTTAGTCCAGTCGATCCGATTGTAATCTTTAACTAAAAAAACTTCCCGACTGCGACAAAAAGAAGTACTTGCTGAAATTATATCGGGTAACTTAATTTGTATAAAAACTGGAAGATGATCACTACTCATGGGATCTTTTCCTATTAGCCAATCAACCTTTTCACAGATACCAGAGGAAGCCAAAATTAGATCTAAATTATTAGGAGCCTGATTAAATCTAGCGATTCGTGTGGGCTGTTCTGTGTTTACAATATAAAGGTGATGTTCATCTATAAATTTCAAAATGACCTTCATAATTATGTACAGATGAACCCCAAGCCGAATGAAGACAATTTAAATCCCCTAGAATCAGAAAAGGATGTTTGTTCTTTTTCGGATTATGTATTAAATGGTCCCAGTTAACAGAAGTAATTTTATGTTTTTGGAGCGGCATACACCGCTATTAAGTTAAATTGAAATTTATGTGTTTTAAAAGTGATTCCCAAAGCTTGAACTACGTTCCCAAAATTCGGAATATTAATAGTAAAATATTCCGTTGTCAGTGAGTTATTGATAATGATAGCCACCCCTGCGCCCCTTCTATGTGTACGATCGCAACGTAGGATTTTATAATTGGGAATCTTAAACTGCTGATTTGGTTTGAGCCAAGTCTCACATAACACGCAGACAGACGCTCTTGACCTAGACAGAAACTCTACAAGTTCTCCCTGACAACCATAGAGGCAGACCTACAGTTCCATTGTATTATTTTTATGTCTTTTAAGATATCGATTGTTGCTGGGAAAGATTGTGAGATGGATGAGGTTTAATAATAACAAGGAGAACTAAAGTAATATACTATGTAATATAAACATAATGTAACCTAAATTTAACTTCCCTGCTTAGATAAACAATTTTATGATATATACATACATACACATATATTATTTATTTTATTTTTAAATATTATTATTTCATATTTTTAGATATTTATTTATTTATTTTATTTTTAAACATTATTAGTTATATGTATATGGTGTATAGCCATATATAATTTTCTATGTTCATTATATCAAGATTTGTACGGTGTATTTGTATATATGTTCGTGGACTGAACGCAACGTAATCGTATTAATTATTTATATTTTCAATTTCTTAATTATTATTTATCGTTTAGAACGTTGTTCCAGATCGCGTAATTCAGAGTGTTTCATCATCATATTAAGGTTATATTTATTTTAACGAAGTGGTTACAAACTTTTGTTTGTTCAGTATATCGACGCTCTGGTATGCACATAGTCGAATATCACGCGAATTGATTTTTGTTTATTATGTAAATTCTGTAAAAAGTGTAATTTCTAATTTAAAAAAATATATTATTTTCACGATTAAAATCTGTTAATCAAAGAGGTTGCAGAATGGCAATTTTCGCAATTCTAAAGACAAAATGCGAATAAACCGGTTGTAAATGTGAAATAATTAGAATTATAACGAGGAATCGTTTTTAATATCATCCGGTTGAACTAAAAGATTCGGGTCGCATTCCTTCGATTTTTTCGTAAAAATAATTTAGCGGCGATACCGGTTATATCTTCTGACATCGAGAACGTCTAGATTATCTCGACGAGTATAATTAAATTTCAGGTAATCGATAAAATCTGATTAACATATAAATCTATATCGCAATAACAGACATTTATTTGGGAAAAACCCGACGAAAAATCATTTATTTTTCATCGTCGCTTGGACAGATTCGACATGTGGAACGAATATAATAAAATCCTGTATATCGGATACACACAACATTGTATATATATATATATATATATATATATATATATATATATATATATATGTACATAGAAAATAATAGTAGATTTTGAATATTTTACAAAAAATAAAAAAAAAATAGTATTACAAAATTTGTGCCAAATAATTGCGTAATAGATAATTCGCAGTTCAACGTAAACAGTTTTAATTGATTCTGCTGTTGTTTGACGCATTTAGTAAAATTTCATAATAACTAATTACTCTCCCTTGTAGTTGATAACTTTTTAAAACATGTTTTACAAATTTCTATTTTCAATTTAGGGATAATTCGTTTTGTCTCTCAATTTATTTTTTTCAGTTCAGTTTTATCGGGCCATATAACGTGAAGCACCTTTCTGTAATTTTCTTTAATCTTATTCGGGACTTCACTCGGAATATCTCAATTATATATATATACCAGATTTTTCTTTCGGCATAGGAACGACGTAGTATACTACTTTATTAAAGCTAATACATATATATATATATATATATATATATATATATATATATATATATATATATGATTTTTATTTATGAAAGTTATCTCATTTAGTCCCTTTATTGAAAATTTACGAATTACTTCATTTGTCAGCTGTAAGTTTTGTACGATGCGATTAGTCGATAAGAACGCAGGATGACAGTGGTCCGTTAAATGATTGAAATTGTTTTCCACTTGTATATTACCTCCGCAGGTGGTCTTTTAATTCGGACTGTGCATACTTGCTAATGTACCGGACTGGAAGATTCGATCCCAGTTTTGTAAAGTGTTTTTCATCGTCGTGTAAACTCCTAATTATTACGGATAGTGGTACTTCGCTTCTTCGTATAGTCGATTTTGTACGTAAAAATAACGTACAATGGGTTGGTCACGATGTTCGGCAACGATCGTTATAACGATGATAAGTATATTAGTTAAAAAATATAATCGGATGGTTCAATAATTTTTCTGCACGCGACGACCGTTACTGTCATTATTTATTACTTACCCTTCATACAGGATTTTAGTCTAATCACAACACGTGTGGTTGGCATTGTTGCGTTCATCAGGCGTGATTCAAAACAGAGCCATGACCCTTTTTGAACTCCAGCTAGGAGCTGTCGTGTAAATGCCAAATTAAAAGATTGGACAAGATTCTACGGTGGTCTTTTATGATTATTATTATTTCTGGTGATTCGTTCCACCCAAAAACATATACATATATATATATATATATATATATATATATATATATATATATATATATATATATATATATATACATGTGGAAAAAAAAGGTAGTTTTATCTAAGGGTAGAGTTAGCTAATATATATATATATATATATATATATATATATATATATATATATATATATAATGTTTCATTCGCCTGCGCCTTTCTTAGGTATTCAACATGTGCGTATTATATACATTAATATATGTGTATGTATTAGGATAAAACAAAACTACTTCATAGAACTCCCAATATATACCGCGCCAATAGAAGTTTCACATCAATACCGTTGTTAACATGTTTAAAAAAATTAAAATTTTAGATCAACAAAAATAGTATTTAAACTAGTTTACGATCCCTGACAAAGCGGTGCTTTTGCTAGTATACAGAAGAACCGTATTGAGGATGCTTCGAAAATGAAATTTTAATTTTGAACCGTCCTAACGGATAGGGATGGTGTCTGCAATAACTTAGTGTTACTGGCGAAGTAAACCGGGACGCACAAAAAAAAAACAAACATATTAAACGAAAAGGGAATTAACGTTTTTAATGGTCCGCTTGAATATTCCTCCGAAGCGTTTCCAGTGTGTATATAATTTGCCTAAGTGATTGTAGCTCCTTTCATATTATCCTGCATACATGTGGAAATTGTAAGTGCGAATACGTGTACACATATATAAAATTATGCACGGGTGTTTATGTATATATATATATTCACATATACATTTTTTCGTATATATACATACATGTACTTAATAAGAAACAATTTTTTTTCTCTTAATCTGTGAAAGTATATATATATATATATATATATATATATATATATATATATATATATATATATATATATATATAAGGGCTTGCATGTGTTTGTGTGCGTCGTGAAATATTGAAAGATTTCTTTTAGTCATTGACGAAAACATATTCTTACATTGTTTTGGATTTATTCCAATTCAATGTTTCATAAATGAGTTTTTATTTTTTCAGTTCGACCGGCGATTCGTGTAATACGCGCGCCAATACATTCGCCTTATCCCCGCATTCCTTCTCCATTTCCACATAAGAATCCAACGTGTGTTGAAACGGAAATTAGGGACATTAGAAAGATGAACGCTGTTTAATTTTAATTTTTTTTTTTTCGTTTTACGAACATTTCAAGTTGTTAACCATCTTTCTCACTCTCCTTGAAAGAGTATATATATATATATAATATTAGTATATGTGTGTGTGTGTTTCATATTCTTCGTGCAACGTGCAAGTTTTTGTTGTTCAAAATTCTAAATGAATCTTTCGTAGAATTTTATTCTGTAGTGCGGGATTATTTCGTTAAATTTTCCAGTAAAGATCGCGCGTAATAAAGGTAAGATCGAGATCGTTCTTTCGATTTTCTTAAAGTAACATAAAAATAATGGCGTATAGAGATTTTACGTTAACGTTCCGTTTGTAATTATTATTACTTTCATTATTATAATTTTTTTTTTTTTAATATGTTAAAAGTCGATCGTAATCGCGAACTCGATCGAAATGGCTCCAAAGGTGATGTTAAAGTCGGCTTATTACGATAGCGAACGATCGATATTAATAATAGCGATAATAATAATATCCGATATACTATCGACTTTTGTAACATGTTCAGCATATGCATCATCAGGTAAGGAATATCAACATACTTAAACTATAAATATTAATCGTTCTTTTTTTATATATTAATTTAATATTCATTTCTACCGGCGTAAGTTTTTTTTTTTTTTTGAACATCTAGAACTAACTACTATATTCATTTATACTAGATTTTAATATTGACAGAATCGTGATTTTCTAAATCTGCCCATCAGCACGATCTCTTTTCACATTAAATCAGGTTTCTCATTTTTAACCTCTTTCGACCTACCGGTTGTTGTTGTAGAAGATTCCACGTGCTTCCAATCTGGACAAGTGATTGGCGACAGTTCGGTTTATTTCTCGCGTTTGACTTATAGATCTTAATTCAGTTTCGATACATACCACGGTGCTCCCACTAGCGACCTCAGTATTTTGTTTTAATAGCGCTGTATTCTATTAATACGACTTTTGGACGCACATACCCATAATTCGGTACGACCATATCGGTTTCAGTACCGCGCGATATAAAAACGTTTTATTTGCAATCTGTAATAGTCCGAGCAACCGATAAAGTTGCCTTAGTTTTAAATTAATCTATTATTTTGGTTTTAACATGTTGAAACCCATTTAGTGTTTCATCTAGATATACTCTGAGGTGTATATTTGGCATACATAAGATGAACGAATAACATTTTTCTGTAAAATTTTATAACTTAGTTATAAGTCGACGTAACAGTTAAGACGTGTTTTGATTAATGACGAATAAACGGAAAATTAGAGGCTTTAAAGAAAAAAAAGTTAAGGTTTATCTAGATAAAGAATAATTAATAAATATTAAGGAAAACTTTAAAATATATTCGTAATTACGTCATATATGCTCTCGACTAAGGAATATCGTTAAAAATTACATTGTCAATTGGATTATACGTTAGACGCCGTTGAAAATCAAAACAACCCTGAACGTTGGTTCATTTGTTAATGTTCCTCGCGTTAACTGAACTGTTTTAAACTTGAATTTTCTTCACATCTATTCCTTCGAAATTCGTTCATGGATAATCCTCTCGATTATTCTGTCACGCGTTCCACGTTACCTATTTATTTCAACTCTTTACGGTATCTAGGAATTTTTTACGTAATATCATAAATCGCGATCGATTCCACTCTATCGTTAACCACATTGACTAATATTTTCACGTTACCGTTTAAAAATGATATCAATAGTTTACAAGTAATTCTCCACTTCACTGTTTAAGGTATTAAGATTTTTTGTAAAATTAAACTTGAACTGGTTAAATATTTCACCTATATAAGATTGCCACTTTTTCCGAAATATCATTTTCATTTAACTCTTTCATTTCATCAGCTCTTATTAATTTATAAAAAAAAAATCAATTGAAAATTAGTTAAATCACTAATATTTATTTTCTTATAGAAAACACAAAGCTTTTCGGCATTTACGCCATCATCAAGTGAAACATTTTTAAAAAATCATAATTTTAAAATATAAATTAAATATAATTACTTAAAAATAGTTGATGGTGATTGTGGAAATATACTCCAAAAATGCTGTTCTGCTTCTGTTCTGTCTATTTTTTGAATTGTTGAAATTTAACATCAATATATTTCTTTATTAATTTTGTTTTTTTATATTAATTTTTTTCTTCAATATTATTTTCCGGATTCTGTAAAAGTTGTATACTGGTGGAATTTTAAATTTTTCATTTATCTGACGTTGCAATGTTTTATAAATTTTACACCGTCTGGTAGAATAATATAAATCCTTCTGCTTCTTCGAAATGAATAATGCATATTACAGCGAGTATTAACTTTTCCTAAATAATAAAGGTCAGTTTCGGTAGATGAAAAATTTCTCGTCTGAGTTTTATCGAAACGAAATTCTTTCAAATTATCTGATACGTCTACGCTCGTCACCGTATGTATCATCTAAGCATCTATATCTTCGGAAAACCACACCTGTACCGACTTCTTGTAAAACTTCTTGACCTAACCGAAGTCTTTCATTTACGAAAATATCATTTTGTTATATCGGTTCGTCTATAAAAAAAAAAACCAATGAAGTTATTAATAAAAATCGATGAAATATTTAATATCGAATAATCAGTAATACATCATAATAAATAAATTATATATAAAAACGACGAGAAAAATAATTTATATGTAAAAATTAAATAGCTCATTTTTTATTTTTTTTTTTAAATTTGAACAGTACGGAAATAATGTGAAATTATTAAAAGGTATGTTAATGATATTTTAATAATATGGACTAATACTGATAATGATAATATTTAGAACAATTTTTTACCTAATCTAAATAACTATAATAACAAAATTCGATTCATATTGCAAATAGAAAAAAAAATAGTTTTCGGGATTTAAAATTAATATTATTAACCAACCATTTGTTTTATATATATATATATATATATATATATATATATATATATATATATATATATATATATATATATATATATATATATATATATATATATATATATATATATATATATATATATATATATATATATATACATATATATATATATATATATATATATATATACATATATATATATATATATATATATATATAGGAAACCTAAACAACAGACGCATTAGAATCTAAACATTTATTCCACCCAAAAGTGCATAAATTAGCCAGTTTAAGGAGTCTTATGAATAGAGAAACAACAATTTTAACAGACAGTGATAAAGTGAATAAAGCAAAAGCCTCTTGATGAAACAAATAGCAATCAGTAATAAATATAGTCCTATTATAAATGAAAAAATTTGGAAAACTATACAAAAAAATCATAAAAAAAATAAAAATAATTATTTAGTTTCAATAAATTATGTAGGAAGTTATACTTATAAAATATAGATTTAATAATAAAAAATAATAGCGTGTTGTTGAAACGAATTCGTAAAAATGAAATAGAAGATAGAAATATATTTAAAAATTCAAAAATGTATAAATTAAATTGCAATCAATGTAAAAAAGGATACATAGGAGAAATAGGCAGAAATTCAGGATAAAATTTAATGAATACATTTAAATCGACGAAAAATCATTATTTAAAAAAAAAAATTGTAAAAAATTGAAACACAAAATAATATTAACTAAAATTATAAAATTTCACATACAGAAAAGTATTATAAAAAAATAAAATTATTTTAATTACAAAAATTAGTTAGTGATTTTACTAATTTTTGTAATTAAAGTAATAAAATTTCACTACATTCCACAATCTAAAAAAAAAAAAAATTACTAGAAAAAAGGGAAATAATGAAAGGAACGTATAATTTATTAAACTCGACAAAAATTCTGATGATGAATAAAACGTATATTATAAATATAATCACTTTTACTGTTAGAGGGAAAATTTCATGAATTTTCTAGCTATTTAATTGTTCATGTAAAAAATTAATTTTATAATGCTGATTTGTTGACTGTGTTTATCACATTCACTACTATCAGACTATTGTATAAATGTTTTTTCATTTTATTATTTTTTGTAATTAAATTAAGCATCTCATTTTGGTTTTTCCCCTTTTTTGTACGTTTTTATAAATTGTATATTATATTTAATTTTTTCTATGTTCGCTCGATAATGATTTAATAGCCGAAAATCTTTGTGGTTTTTAAAAAAAAAAAAAAAAAAAAAATAGTGATTTTACCCGTCACAGTCACACATCAAATTTTGGCGCAAAATTATAAATGTTATATAAAACGTTTAATATACCTACCATGCTGCTTGTTGGGTCACTTTAGATAATTTTCAATTTGAATCGATGATTTTCAATTTAAATTGATATTTTTAAAATTAAGAGATTTCATGTCAATCAGAAAATAAATAATTTTGTTAGCGGTGAAATTTATAAATGAGTTTCTGACTGAATAGGTTAACACTACTACTTTTTTTTAATGATGTATGAATTAATGACTGATTTTTAGTATGTCTCCTGATTTTAATTTTCTTATTTGCAGTTCTTTATCCGTTTCTTTTATAATTTGTAACACGTCGAGAAAACTTGTTAATTTTCTATTTTTTTTTTTTTTTTTTTTTTGAAATTATTATTTTTCTCTAAAAAAGCAAATTTGGCGCGATTTCGAATCCCCATCCAGCTGCGAAATTACTTATTTTTTAATTAACGTCTCGTTGAAGGTCACTTTTAAAAAACTTTCGAAGCAGAGTTGACATTTGTTAGTAAGCTTCTGAGAGGATTTTTCTTTTTTTTTTAAAAGAAACGAAGCGATACGTGTCAAGTCGCGGAAAGTTCTTATCGAATAAACTTTCCTACATCGACAAATGAACTTTAAGCGAATTCGTCGTTGAATTTAGTTTTCTATAGCGGGATGATGTTAGAAACAGCTGGTGATAGGGGGGTTTGGAATATAAATTTGGAAAAACAAGTACATTAGACGAAGACGTTTAAATGTTACGGGGGAAAGTTTTAAATTATTCCGACAGTGTAGCTGTGAAAGAATTCGAAACAGCGAGCACGTCAGTTGTTTCCAACGAAAGTACAACTTTGATCGGTTTTATTTACGAAAGTCGCATTTATTACGTCGATTTTAACGGTGTTGGTTTACACCGACGTCCGACGTTTATAATAATGTAAAAGTATGTCTTATATATTATATATATATATAGATAGATAGATAATTAAGAGCAATGCAGCACTCATACTCGGAAACGAGGGAGGAAGATGATGATGAATTCGTAATTGTTAAACAATGAATCCAGAATAAGCGACAATATGCTTAAAAATCTTCCTAAGAACTCTATTAATAAAAATCTTGACCTCCCACTAAAAGTGAAGGAAGTTCGTGAAGCAATTAATAGTTGCAAAAATAATAAAACACCCGATTTAGGATGATATCCCAACTGATGTATACGAAATAAGCGGAGAAGAAATGGTGAAATGCCTCCATAAATTATACACACGCATTTGGAGAGATGAAATAATCCCGACAGATTTCAAAAATGCGGCTTTAATCGATATTTATAAAAATAAAGGCGATAAGTCAGATTGTGGAAATTATAGGGGCATCGCGCTTCTATGCTCCGCTGGAAAAATGTTCAGCAAGGTGCTACAAAGACGTAGCCGTTCCTCAGTGGTTTTCTCCCTAAGGAACAGGCAGGTTTCCGACAGCAAAGGTGCACAACAGACATGATCTTTTCTATGCGACGGTTAATGGAAAAAGCGAGGGAGGAGAACACAAACCTGTACATCGCCTTTATCGATGTTAAAAAAGCATTATGTTACAACAGAAGTTAGGCAAGTTTGCGTACTTGCACCAATTCTTTTCAACTTTTACATGAGCATAGTCTAGTAGTATGCCTTAATGCACAAAACGCAGGCGTACATGTAAATTTCGATGGCGCCTTATACAATATTACCAAGTATAAATTCAGACAACTAAATTTTTTGAAATTAAAAGTTTACAATATGCCGACGATTGTACTTTAGTGTGCGAACGGAAAGAAGATCTGCAAAATTCACTCACATGCCTACAATAAACTTATCAGGCATTTGGATTAACAGCAAACTGTAAAAAAAAAAAACAACAGAAATTTTACATACGGCGATCGACAGATCCGACTTTCTATCTGGATGAGAAAAAGTTAACGAATACAGATTATTTTCAAATATCTCGGTAGTCTATTGAGAAATTAATTACAAAAACACACACGCGATGGGTTGGACATGTCGTGCGAATGGAAGAGAATCGCACATCACAGCGAATGTTCTACGGCGTTCTAAACTTGGGAAAAAGAAATGTCGGTAGACCAAGACTTCGGAAGACGTACTTGCTAATGATTTAAAATATAACCGAATAAACCCGAGAAAGTCTGACTGGGAAAAAACTGCGCTAATAAACAGAAAGGAATGGTCGAAAATAGTAGATCAGCGGTTACAAACGTGTCTAAAGAAAATTCCAAATCTAGGCATGAATACTGCAGACCAGCATCAATGGTTCGCTTATAGTGACTGCAGTTTTATAACGAATTGGCTTATTGTCGCATACCCGTCATAAACATCGATAATTAAGAGCAATGCAGCACTCACACTCGGAAACGAGGGAGGAAGATGATATATGTGTATAATATATATATATATATATATATATATATATATATATATATATATATATATATATATATATATATATATAATAAATTAAACAATAAAAGTATAATCTCTAATAATAACAAATATTTTCTGCAGTTACGCAATTTTCATGTAAAAATAAATATATGTAAGATATACACTTAACTTTTTAAAAAAAGTAATTTGCATCCGGCGCGTCTTGTTCAAAATTACAATGCATGTTAATAGGTAGTACATATTGTTACCAACAATTATTTTAGCTAAACACCAAAGACTAAGTATATTCATAATATAGATGTTTGTCCTGTGTTTCTTTTGTTTTAAGTACCTATATCGTTTTTATATATTGCTTCTCTTACTGCTATTCGTTAAATATCTATGTATTATTGTTTATTTTCATTTGTTTTAACTGGAAAATCCCGAAAACGTGCGTAATTAATTATTAAAATTACTCATTTTAATTTCATTATTTACGCCGTATAGCGAGACGCCAATTACAGTCAGGAAATAATTATAGAATAAAAATATAAACAAAAATAAAACTAGGCCACACTCACGCAACACTCTAACTAACATAAATAACATTAAAAATGGAAAAACAAATTACTAATATTAAAAAATTAGTAATAATGTTTCTGATGAAACACAATACTTATATACAAGTACATATCTGAACAAAACAAAAAAAACAAACAGAAATACCAATAATACACCCATCATATAAACAAGCTCTTTCTCAACACGTGGATATCTAACATATACTGATTAACAAGTGAAAAAAACAAAAAAAGAAAAATAATCACGTGCACTACAAATTTCGTAATTAGAAAAAATTCCAAAGGAAATTTTTTTTATCAGAATACAAGAGGAATGTGTCGCTTTTGAAACGATTAGACAAATTAGGACACGTTTTAAGACACGATGGAATATTGAATGATATTTTTGAAGGAAAAATACCCGTGTGTATGCCCAAAAGAAAACCCGAGACGGGCAATGATGCAATCAAGAAAGAAGCGAACATTAAAAGCTACATCGAACTGAAAATGTTAACGGCTTAACGGAAAAAATTAAGGACTCGTACGATAGAGGCGGACCACTTCAAGGACTGATACACTTATATTAGAATTTTCTTCTTTCGTATGAATTTAAATTAGAACTACACATACTCATTTTAACATATACATATTGTACGTTGTCGGGATAGCCTAGTGGCTAAAGCATGGATCTCGATACAGAAGGTAAAGAGTACGAACACGAAATTATCATTAGAAAATAAAAATAATATGGAAAACCACCATGCACAACGCCATCTAGTAACAATATAATACACTACACAAACACGCGGGGCCAACAAAACGATTACAATCAGTTTTATCTGGTGTGTGTGTGTGTGTCTATCTACGCTAACGACATATTATGATTGCCTCGTACGCTACTTACATTGTACAACAAAATATGTATAGGTAAGTGGTCGCCTACCTCCGATACGGAGACGACCCTTAATGATGATAATTTGTATATATATATATATATATATATATATATATATGTATATATATAATGTATATTAATGATTTTTGTTTACTGAAGCATTACGGTTTTGAAATTTTGGGAAATGTTGGATTTTTATTAATGGAAAAACCATTACTACGAATATGCCTACGAATATGCGGTGTTAATTGGAAAATAATGTAATTTACCTATTATAAGCGACAGGTTTACGTTATTTCGCGCCTAATCGTGGAACGGACGTTATTAATAATCGTTAATTAACGATCGAAGAATATTTGCCCACCCCGGACGTTTTATCCCATTCAGTCGCGCGGTATTTCCAATACGTTAAATTATCGTAATAAATTCGCGCGAAAATATCTACATATACCGCGGTTAAACTAGAATCATCCTAAATAGTCATACGGTATAGAAAATATTACTTTACCTTTTACCTATCGTTTCATATACGGGGTACACGATCTTTTAACGGATTAAAATTATTCCTTTTATTGAGAGATATACGCGGACTATTCGGATTCTGAAAATATCGATTTAACGTATTTAAAATGACACGCGATCAAAAGTTTCCTCGAATTAGTGTATGCAACATCGTGTAGAGTAACGGAAATGCCTAACGGTTACCAATCCAATTAAGTCCTATGCCACTTCAAACTTCTCTTACATTAATGATAATGATAATACAATAATATTGAAAATTAATATATTGTAATAGAAAATTTTGACTTACTTCCCAATATACGATAATTGTATCTTAAATTTAATATTTTCCTTAAAGTTCTAAACAAATGCTATTCTTATTACTAATTTAACAAATTATATTTTTTTGTTTATTTATTCTATGGCCTAAATTATTGAACTCATTAAATTTACCTCTTACTTGAAAACACGTGTCCGCAAAATTACGTAATTTTCTGTTTCTGCTATAATATTTTTAAATATGTTTTGCAGCTACCACATGCCCAGTGATTAATTGTACATTATAGTGATTAGGGGTGAACAGTTCGTTTTTATGTCGTACACTTAAATGTGCTAAAAATTATTTGTAAGCTAATCCATGATTTCACATTTTTTGATATTGTAATATATTATATTGATTTATTATAATTTTAAACTGTTTAACATTGATTTGTTTATTTTCATATATAAATTTATTATTAATATATATTAGTTGATTAAATTCGTGTTCCGCTTTAATATTATTTTAAATTAAGTATAAATTGATATGTTTATTAGTCGATGGGTATAATTCCTGCCACCACTATTGATGACCAAACGTTCGTTGTTTTGTACGCTTTGATCATTCCGATAAATTCTTCGATATGATCTTATTAATGTTATAAACTTCTTAATTTTTAACATAACCATATGAATACTACTACAATAAATTATATTTGGTATTATTACAGATTTATATAATATAATTCCTTTTTTATAATTATTTCTGTTATTATTATTATTGTATAATTTATTGAATATGCCTAAGAATTTATTTTATTTTTTACATTATTGAAATGATTATAAAAAATTTTAGGTTATTATTCAATCGTTAACCGCAGATACTTTATACTTGTTACGTAATTTAAATTAATACCGTACTGTAATCAATTTAATTTTTTCTTACGTAATTTTCTATTGAATAGTAATTTGATTCGGACCTTAAATTATATTCGTTTACATATTTTTCAATTTCCTTGTATGTAATACAAATGTTTTTTTTTTTTCTATATTAATTTCGTTTTTATCCCCGATGATCCTACATCGTCTACAAAAGTCATCTACATTCTCCGGTAACTTAACTTTGAAAATTCTTGAAAATACAATATTCCATAAAATACGGTCCTAACACCGATCCTCGCGATATTCCTGTCACTATCGGGGGTGTTTTTTTTACTAATGTCTATCTCTTATAAAAATAATTATTTAATATGTTTAATAAATTATGCTGAACACCCGAAATTTTCCAACAATGACATTTTTAAATTCAAACTATCAAACGATTTAGTTATATCAACAGTTACAACTCTGCTACATCGTATCCATTGCTTTTATATTTTTTAATTCTTTGAACTAACTTAAATACCGCTAATACTGCAGATTTATTTTATATTCTTATATTCTAATTTTTAAAAATAACTAAAATTATCTCCTCAAAGTTATTTTTAATTAATTACGCGGAAAAATTTTCAAAATTTTGTTCTATGACGTAATTTATAAAGTCGTAAACAACGTCGTCCTTCCAGAGGGACGTCGACGTAATTAAAAATGCGTATATAAAATTAATTTCTATCATTTCGCTAATTGTATATATATTTTTAGGAAACCAGTATCTCCCCATAAAATTTTAAACGTTTTAAAAGGTAATGATGAAGCCATACTAGCGAATGGCGTGGATATATTTTAATCCCCCATCCCCTAATAAAAGAAATTATTAGTATCGAAAATGTACCACCCAGTCAGATGAATGCTCCAGCGTATATTTTCTCAAATGTAGAAACCTAAAGTGTTGAACAACATAGTTCTTTAGTTCCTACTAGACAACGTAGACTATTTCAGAAAAAAGCGCAAGTTACGTATGAATCGAAAAAAGAAGATATATTATATAGTGATAACGAATGGCCGTTATTGCATCTTGACAAAGAAAAATCGCCTATATTTTGATCGATTTGTTTTTTTTCATGAAGCGATAATATATATGAACGTAACGTATAAGAACGAATATGCGACGAAAAAGAATGTCATAGGCGACTGTTCTGAAGATGAAATTAGAAGTTTTATCGTCATTTTTCTACTCAGTGGTTATAGTAGTGTTCCTAGAAGAGGAATGTATTAGGGACTTTCTTCAAATTTACACAGTTCTCTTGTTGCCGAAGCATAGATTTCGTTATATTATGTCAAACATGTTTTTGGAGTAATGACCAGATAAACAAAAATGATTAATTTGCAAAAATAACACCACCGATAATAGCGATAAACAATAAGTGTTTAGAATTTGTTCCTCAACAGCAGTATCGTTCTGTTCGATGGCTGTAAGGCAGACAATTCTGTGAAACTGATAACGTGTGGGTGAAACGTAATTAATCGTCTCAGTTTGACCCTATCTAATAAATTTTTTCAAAAAATGAATAAAAAAAAACATAAGAAAAATCAGGGTTAATTGATTAACATAGATTTTACTCGAGTTTGGTAATAATGCTATATAGCTCTAGTAGATAAATTAGGGCTTTTATTCTTTTTTAGGTGTAACAGCTTTGCTTAATTTCCACTCTCGAGGATAATAACTGTATTTAAACGGTAAGTAGCTTTCGGAATTACTTGTACGAAATCATTGAATACATCCATTCGATATTCCCGTCTAGTCTTGTTGACACTTTATTTGTAATTAGTTTTCGTAATTACGTCGACTTCTTCTTTAGCGATGGATATATTTACGTTTGAATCGTGCGGTTTGAAGGCTTTTTGGTTAATATAAAGTTTTCTCATCAGCAGCAGGGTTTTTTTTTGTTCCTATTTTTTTTTCAACTTTCTCAGTTAGTAATTTATATTTTAATCCATAGATATTATTATCATCCGGCAATTTTTTTCGAGATTTCATTTTTGTTTTTCTAATCGAAAACTTATATTCGTTAAAATTTGCTTTATAATTACGTTAATAATTACTTTTTGCGCGTGTACTTTTAGAATGTTTTCGTATAAATTATTCAGCCCAATAATTTTTCCTCGTGTAATTTTCTGTACGTTATTTCCTACACCGAAAGTTATTATATGAAAAAAATTGTGCGACTGAAAGGGTTAAACAGATTTCAGGAATTAAATCGCGATTAACGATGATTAAAATGATAATACTGCGAAAGTTAAAGAGACTATTGGTCAGCGATAGAATGGAAAATATACAGCGATAGAATTAGTTAATATAGTTAGTCGCAAATCGACTGAGAATATACTTTTACGATAAAAAAAAAAAAGGCTAAAGCGAAAACAAGTGTTGAAGCCTACAGCTGTTGTAATTTGGGGAATAATGGAGCAGAAACGAGAGTAGAATCAACTTACGAAGCGGAAATAAAATCGGTTACTACATATAATGAAGTCGTTATAGTAAAATTATTCACTGAACTCGTTAAAGGATGAACCGCTTTTTGGTCAAACGATGTTTTATTTTTTTTATACAGTCGATTCGAGAGGGAGTAAAGGAAGCAATTATCGAAAATACGTTTTGAAGAATGTATAAATGCAGAAAATGTAGCAAAAAGGGAGATATCGATCGCTTTGTAAATGAATGTTATTCGGTTACTCGGACTATCCTTACAACACTGACACGTCATTTTAGTCGACTCCATTATACGTATTGTTCGACTAAGTTGACTTTGTCGCGTATAAAATTTTGAGAACCTACATTTCCAAATTATCCTTAGGATTTGTCGGAGTAATCTCGTCTGACATATTTCAATTTTACTAATTTCATTGTTTCTAATCAATTAGCAGATAATATCGCTGCTTTCTGAAGCTTAAATTAAATACTAACGGTGTAAATATTTATTACTGAAAACATGTTGCTTTAGTTTGTTTTTAAGCAGCGAAGGCAGAAGTAAAAATAACGTTGATGCACGTAATCCGAAACTTCGGAAAATAGCCTAATGTAATGTAAATTACCTAATTCTCGTATCTGAACTTATCTCGCCAATAAAGCCGCGTTCACATGGTTCATTAAATAAGGCGCTATATTCTATATCATTCTGGCAAAACTTAAACATGTACTAGAGGTAAGAATCATAAATACAATAGATTTCATTGCGAGACACACAGGCAAATAAATCTAAACGAAATATCTCCCGGTTTTTGACTTGATGATAACGTCAAAAATTACGAAAAAAAATAAAAATAAATACCCGAACGATTCGTAACCCTATTATCATATATATATATATATATATATCTAAATTCCCTCGTGAGAATACTGAACGGATTTCGCCTTGGATTTTCCTAAAAATCTGCGGATTGAAGTACATCACAGGACGAAACAGCGAAATGTCGAAAAATGAAGAATAAATCAGGATTGAGAATATTAGGCAATGAAGAACAAGCGATCGATCGTGTTCCGCAGAAATATCGAAAGCGAACATTAATTTACAGGAAAAGATCGCATTTTCGTCTAATAATGCTCAATAATAGATCGTAAAAAACTGGATATTAGCAGTTAAGACGAGTGATCACAAAAATTAAGAACGCGCTGGTGAAGCTTTCGAAATGTAATAGACGGATATTAAAAATTCCTCGGATAGAAAAAGTCAGCGATCAAGAAGTTCTTAATAAAGCGAATAAAATGAATTATTAATCTGTATTCGAAAAGGAAACCGCGATACCTAGGACACATTCTGAGAGGACCTAAGAATGAAATATTGCGGATTATTATAGAAGGTAAAAAATCGTTGTTCGGAATAAGCGATTGGTGATAGTTCAACATGATTTCTACAGAGTACCGAAAACGTTATCTTTATAGGACAGATTTTCCATAAGTATGTTCTATTTTTAATTTTTCCCATGAACTAGAAGATTTTTTTTTTTTTTAATTTATTTAGTCTATTATATAATTTCTTATATAGAATGGAAAAATTATTACTTCGGCTCGTATATTACGACAGGAGTTTTTAATTTTAATAAGAAAATAGATTAATACGATCGGATTATTATGTTTGGAAAATAATTGAAAGAAAGAAAAATTTATTGTTAACATAATTATATACACAGAAAAAACAGTCTAATAATAGATGTTTTATCGTTCGGAAAATTATGAATTTTATAAAATCATAACTTAAATATACGCGAAACTGAAAACAGAAACTTATTAGTTAGCTGTTATTTCGCCAGAAAAAATTCCGTAAAAAACCGGCATCGATAAAATTTTAATTAATAATTTAAAAAAATAATTAAAGTAAACAATTTTTTGTATTAAAAAATATTAGCGTGAATTAATATAAATAAATTGCAGGAATTTACGTAAAAATTATATTTTATCATATCAAAGTAAAATGTGTTTTATTCGTTTTATTTCTTGTACCTGTATCGTAGAGATTCATAAATCACCGATTAACGTTTTTATCAGACGGCAAGTATCGAAAAATTTTAAAGTACCGTTCTTAATTGTTTCTATAAGGATACAGTTTAAGTTGTCGCGCATAGTTTTAACGCGCATATACCTGGTTTCATTTGATTTTATAATCGCTGTAGTTTATTTATATAACTCAGGCTGGTGTTAGACCAAACAATGTGTATAAACATTTCAGGCGCGATTACTTGTTTGTGTATTAATAACTTACTTATTAGTGATAACGTTGATCGCCTGTTAAATATTGGAAATAGCACGTCCACTTTTTTGTGTACTCTAGTGATGCATTCATTTATATGCTTTGTAAAGGTTAGTTTGTTATCTGGTGCAACAGCCGTGTATTTAACGTCAAGTTTCCAGTCAAGTCATTTTTGATTTTAATATAGTTGTTTAAAGCGGGTTCAATGATATCAAGATAATTAAAAATCTTTACTGGGAACAGTCAGCGAATATTAAAATCAAAAATAAATACTCTGAAAGAAGGATCAAAATACAGAAGGGTGTAAGACAAGGATGCCCGTTGTCGCCACGTTTGTTCAACGCATATGTTGAAGAAATAATGAAGAATGACGTGTTACAGAAAACTGGCTGTAAAATAAACGGAAAAGTAGTCAACAGCATAAGCTATGCGGATGACAAGGTTTTAATTGCAGAAACAGAGGGACAGATGCAGAAGATGCTGGATGCAATCAACAATGAAGGAAATAAATTTGGTATGAAAATAAATACAGGAAAAACCAAAATAATGAAATTTACAAAGACTAGCAGTAGTGACCCCAAAATAAAAATAAAAATCGACAACAAATGGATAGAAAATGTAACCTAATTTAAATATTTGGGAACAATAATTACAAATGATGGAAGGGATATCAAAGAAATAAGAGCAAGAATTGCAATGGCAAAACAAGCTTTCATGAATCTGGAAACCGTTTTGAAGAACAGGAAGTTGTCAATGGAACTAAGGAAAAGAATTGTACAATGTTACGTGTGGCCTGGGCTAAAATATGCGGCCGAAACTTGGATTATTAACGCAAAGTGCAGAATGATGTTGGACGCGTTCGAAATGTGGACTTATCGACGATTGTTAAGGATATCATGGAAGGACTTCATTTCCAACAAAAACGTGTTAAAGAAATGCAACATAGACAGGCTGATGATAGTACAAGATATCATGAAAAGAAAATTGAAATATATAGGTCATAAACTTCGAGAAGAGGGGCCGTTTATGTTGGTAGCACAAGGAAAAATACTTGGACAAAGATCAAGAGGAAGGAAAAGATTCGAATATATAACATCAAACACTGGATTCAACAAAGTCAGGGAAGTAGTAGCTGCAGCAAGATTCAGGAAAATATGAAAATACCAACATCCTTGATGCGCAACCTCCTTTGAAGGAGACGCAACATGATGATGATGAAAGCGGGTTCGCGTCTTGCGAATATTATGGTTTCAGTTTTATTATCGTTAATTTCGATGTTCCATTTATAACAGAATTTGGATAGTTTTACGATTGCATCGGTTAAACTGTTGCTAACGATATCTATGCGATATGATGATATTAATAATAAGGCGGTATCATCTGCATATAAGTGAGAGTGGACATCGTCCATAGTGGGAATGTCGTTTATTATAATAAACAGAAATGGTCCAAGAATGCTTCCCTGTGGTACACTCGCTGTTAACTAATTTTAGATTTATGAGTTTTAATTTTAACCAGAATTTATTAACTAGCCGAAAGGTATAGTTCGCTAGAGCAGAATGTGAATAATCTGTTTTCATCGTCCGGGAGTTGATATTTAAGAGATGTTTTCCGCTTCAAGATATTGTGGTGCATTTGGTAACCTGTATACAGAAATTATGACCATCCTTTAAAGTTTTTATTCCAATCGATCCAATTTGCTTCTCGTTTTTATTTTAGGCAAACGCAATTCATACTATTGCGTATAAGCGATTCGACACAGCTATTGGTACCTGAGTTACAATTTCCATAAGCGTAATAATATCTGCTCGCTTCTCACCGAATTGACATTCCAGCTAACAGTTTTAACACAATTTATTACATTTTTGATATTAAAGACTTTGTTTATTTTTGAAATATACTTTTTAAGAATATGCCGGTGATACATTCTGTAGTAGGAACACAAGAAACTGAAAGGGTAAATAAATTCAGGCACGTCACTGCGATTACAAACAACGATGACCGAGATTACACACAAATAACGGGATGAATTTATATGGTGGAAATATGCCTTTATTAACCTAAGTAAAGTTCTTGGAAATCAAAAGAAACACGAACCTTTGTAAAAGAATAATGAGATGCTACCTACGGTCTGTATTGAAATATGAGCGCGAAACGTGGATTGAAGAAAAAATTATCCGCTTTTGAGATGGGTTGTTATCGAAGATTGTTACACGGATATTGTGGAAAGATTAACCAACGAGGAGGTCTTAAGAGAAAATCAGAAAAAACATAGTACACAGTATTAAAAACAATAAAACGAAATATATAAATCTGAGAAGGTGACATTTACATTGCGATATAGGGGGAAGAATATAAGGAAAACCAACAAGTCTGGAATTGAGGACAACAAATCCACCGAGAAATTTACTTCGTAAGAACAACAACTCATTATGGATGCTAGAAACGGGCCGATGTTTTTTTCGCATGCAGCCTGTATTTATAATAATAAGTAGCAGTGAAAACATGTTATTATCAGAACTCGGAAGGAGGTTAGCCTCCCAAACTTATTGATGATTACACATTAAATTAATCTACAATTACACGATTATCAGTAATCAGGATCTATGTTGAAGCTGGATAGGATTGAATCTATGTATTCGATTAAATTTTACACAGTCTGTCAGCAGGTTGTTACCTAACACATTTTTGTGATGGTTGAGTCTTTCCTTATATCTTGAACTTGAGCTCTTCTTAAGCAGAAATTATCTTCAAGTACTTCGATATGTCGTCATTTTGTATAAACCCGGGTGCGTTAACAAACCTACGTAAGATGTTTGCTTGTGTCCTTTCCGTAAGAGCTATATTGGAGTTGTATGCGGTACACCCGTAGCTCAATGACATATAAATTGGTTTTATTATTGATTTATAAAGCAGAACTTTATGATCTAGGTACGTTTGGAGGTTACATGCGTATTCCTAGTCAGTAAAAACAAACAGATATGAATGTAGATGGATGCACGCAATTATAAGGGGAAGCGATTATGACGATGATATATATATATATAAGTATGTATGTATGTATGTGTTCGTGTTTCATACGCTTAACTTAGCGAAAGAGTTCTTTTTATTATTATTACGTTTTTAAACTGTCCCACAGAATTAACACGAACTCATTTTCTATCCGCGTATTAATTAGCGAATTCATTCCGTAAGCGTGCAGTCGCCTTCTAGGTTTAACGGACGCCATAACTCCGTAATCATAAAGTCTATCAAGGTCGTGCGGTACAGACTTAAATTTATTTCGTAATTGCTCGGAGGAGTGCTTCGATGAGAGTACGTCGAAGTTTCGCGAATAAAGCGATGTGGAGTTAACGACGATAAATTTCCAACTGAACGTGTATATTTATTTATTTTATTTAAAATATTATTTTTGGTTATCATATATATATATTTTTTTAAAATAAATTGGACAACAGTCGGTCGATTTAAGAGCGGAAAACGTGAAGTAAGGAATAGAATTTAATTTACGTAATTATTATCGATCTTTTTATTAATGACGAAAGCAATTTTTTTTTCTTTAATTTATTATTCCGAACTGACCATCGTGGTCATTAAGCAATTATCTATGACAAATTAATCAAACATGAAGGGGCGCATGCACACTCCCGATAATAACCTATGTAAGGTAAAGTGGCGTCCGACGCTTCAATCTCCGTAATTTATCGAAAGTGTCCAACAGATAGCGAATGCACTTGAGTGGCTCTCGAGCCTTGCTATACGTGTTCTACATCATATTTTTGAATTACATCAGCTACATACTGTATCTGTAAATCTTCGTGTAACGTTTGAATTTTTTACATACAAAGGTACCTTTGTTATCAGTATGAGTATTTTGTTCTGCGAAATTTGTTCGATTTTTAGGTTTGACGGCTTCGCACAACCCAAAATCTGCACTCCGTATGTCCAGATTAGTCTTAAAATAGCTGTGTATATTAAAAGTTTGTTGCCTATTGATAGCATTCTGCCTGTGAGCCGGTAAATTTTCTTGACACGGATATCTAATTCTCTTTTTCTAACTTGTACGCCATGCTCTGTCTAACGACAGACCTAATTACTTGACAGCTGTTCGTACAGGCAGGTCTATTCGTCTTAAAAAGGTAGACGTGCTATTTTTCTGTCTGTAAAATTGACATTTACCGATTTATATTCAATGATTCCGATATTTCATTCGTTAAATCGTATTTCTGATTTGTTAAGATCTTTCCGTAGATTTTTTATTGATATTTTGGGATCTACATATGATAACGTAGCCACCCGTACACCATTAGTGGAGAAAAAGTCGGCTGTATACAACAAGTATAGTACGGAATCAAACACTGAACCTCGAGGCACACCTGCTAAAATAGGAATTTCCGAATTTTCATGTTTATATCGTACGTGTGGAAGTGTCTGTCTTTTATGTACGACTTTAATAGCAAATAAATGCTAGATGGAAATACGCATTTTAATTTGTGTAGTAATGCCACGCTTTATCAAAAGCTTTTGTATATCGATAAATGCTGTAGCACGTATTTTTTTTTTCTCTAAACTATTTTTGATTTCACTAATGCTCAGCTAGTCGACAGTAGAATGGCGATATGTGAGAAACCAAATTGATGTAAAGATATACTATTAGTCTATATGGTGTGGCTGTAATCTTTTTAATATTAATTTTTCCACTACCTTCGATAAAACAAAAGCAAATAAAATTATCAAGTGTATATATATATATATACATATGTAAACTTTAAACCGGTGATTGAAGGTTTGTACCAATCGAAACATCTACATTAAGGAAGGCTCGAAATGTAATATACCAATAAGATACTTTCTCTTATTTTTTCTCTTCTTTTCACGAAGGTTGACCGATCCCCAATCGGAATGTCATCGTATCAACGGCTGATCGGAAAAGTTCTATCGAACAGCAGAATTAAACCAGAATCTAACCATAAAATATGACGTTTTCGTCTGAATCTCTAGTATTAACATCTAAGAATATTTTTAGGCTGATATATTTCGATCTCCTCGTGATGTGCCCCGAATATTTTTCGACGGTATGCGGGAGTTTTTTATCGTAGAAGATTAAACATCTATATAAATTTTTATACTTCAGCGTAATAAGTATTTTTTAGAATTGTTATATTTCACGCCAAACAAATATCTTTCCTCCGAAAATAAATAATTTTGTTAGCTGATGTGCCCCACGTAGGGAATTCCGCGACTTACACAGTTAAGTTTTCCATAGCGTGATATTTTCAAGACATAACGACGGCAATTCATCTCGAGACTAGAGTTTACTGTTCGGCTATCTATTAATTCTCTGTTTCAATTTTAATTTAGATTTCACATTTTCTCCAAAACTCCTTTCGTTTCGCCGAATCCTATTGCGTGTTTCAGGTGGTGAAGTATAGTTTTCTTCCGATACACTTCCCAAATACGCGATGCGTAGGGATTGTTTGATGTGTTCGTTATTCATTTTGATCGAGAGTTGAATAGGATTATTTTTGTTTACGTTATATTTCTCATTCGTATACATCAATTTTTGTCGCATATCTAAAACGCACTACAGTTCCTTATTGCCATAAGGTTAAGCGATCATTCGGATATCGATAATTTTTTGAAGGTAACACTTTTAGTTTCAATTTCTCGTAATTTTATTTCAGCGAGAAGGAAATACACGGCACAGACTTGCCGTATTTTCTTTAAACGCTACTTCCGACAAATGTGTATTACTTATACGAAGTTCAGTCGTTTGATTCCAATGCCGAAAACTGATTATCCTGATATCATTCTTACGTGTAGGTATAAATTTATCAAGATTCACGTACTTTCTAGTATAATTCACAGCATATGTATAGACTTTAACGTTAATGTATGGTTATTCAATTTTCGTAATCAAACCGGTTATTATCTATTTTCGTGTGTGTGTCATCCGGAAGGGCGTGTAAACAAATTAGACGATAATCGCCATTTTGTTTCGCGTTACTTCTTTTTTTGGGGGAGGATGATCACAAAAAAGTAGATTTCACCCGTTCTCCTAGGATACATCGCAGAGATCTTGTTGAAAGCGTTCTTCACTATTTATGTACCACTTTCATCGGTACTTATTATACGATCGGATGCGGAAAATTGCTTACAGTCGTATCCACGTCAATTCTAATGACGATACTTCGTGAAAAATATTATTAAAAGCACATCGAAAGATCTACTTTGAAACGAACAATGTACTCGATGGTTTGCCGATGTATTCAAAATCATGGGCACCTTCATTTTTCAATTTTCATCGCGTTACCGACTAGTTACAATGGCAATTTTCAGTCAATTACGTTCTCTGCGAGTATAATTAGAATGGTCAGTTTTAATTTACCCGGATTCGTTGTTCTCGTCACTTTTTCTAGACCGTGAGGTTCTCCGCAAATATTGTTTTCCTCAATTTTATATTGTTTTTTTTTTTTTATTTAATACGTGTCTATTTACAGGAGTTTCTGACAAGCTTTGCGACTCTGTTACTTATTTCTTAACGTAATATAATCGTTTTCAGTATTTCTGTAGCTGTATCAATCCTTCATCACAATTAACATAGCGTTAATTGATAGGTAGTCCATCACTAAAAAAATTATATCGATATGTTAGTTTCATTTTTTTCTGCAAGAGAACACGCGCTTTAATTATAGATAATATTACCACACCAGTATCAGCTGGAGATTTCCACGTATTCCGAGCACGATACTTTAAAAAAAAGTAATGACAATCATTAATTCTGTTTCAGCACAAAATCGCGTTAAACGATTTTCCCCGTCACTTCGTATTTCTGTTAACAAGACCACACTTTCCAATGAATTCTTCTTTTTATTCGTCTATTTTTTTTCATCTCATTAGTTATAGGTGCGAAGTAGCTTGTAGATTTCGGTAAAAACACATAATTTGGTCTAATGACTTATACGCTATGAATGATGTTCAGCTGGTGTTAGGTACAATTTTTCTAATATATCTTAACACACTTTTCTAATTGTATTCGTGTGATTCATTCGGATAAAATTTAATCATATTCATCATACACATACATGCACATGACTTGTGAGAATATATCAAAAATACTTCGTCATATCGCATGTTCACCAAAAAATTCTAAATATACCGTATGTTAACGAAATACACATAAACAGGTATAGAAAGTTTTTCGATAAATTTCATCCCAGCAATGACCGTACATCTTGACGATTCTACAGAACGATTAACAAATAGCAGATGATGCAAAGATGTACTTCCAAAAACTCAAGATTTGAAGAGTTCAAAATGCAATCAATTCCTTAATTCTGAGTTTCAACACCTGCAAGGTTGTTATCACTAAAATAATCTACTCATCTTATTGGAGAAATTTGATTAATAGGATTTTTATTTCACATTTTCTTCACCGTTATTTACAGTATTCTGTTACCGGCAAAATTAAAAAAAAAAAAAAAAAAATTATTTAACATAATAACTCAAGAGACATTTAGATTTTTTTTTAAATACTTAAATTATATATATATATATATATATATATATATATATATGTATATGCGTGTGTGTATGAGTGTGTACTACAAATAGTAAGACGTTTCTTAAAAGTTTTATTGTACATAAATTTAATCGGATAACCACGAGTTTCATATAATTAATAACTTTTTAAGCTATCATTACGCGGAGGAAAAATCTATAAATTAAATTACAATGAGAATAGATTCATCATCATTGAAGTGCAATAAATTCATTTCAATTCAATTCAAATAAATGTTTTAATTCCGATTCACAAACTTTTCACATTTCCAACGATACATATAAACATGATAAAATTTAGACGATAAATGTACTACCAGTTTAAAGTAAATCACAATGTAATTATAATTATACTTACATACGAAAATTCTTCGGCTATCCGTATGACTTTACGATATAATTTATTATATATGCGCGAAGTATTGTGTAAGAATGTTTTTTTTTTAATTATTTATAATACTGCGAGCTGTCCACCAAGGACATTTAGCAGTACGTTTAAAAGAATTGAACATGAGGGGACAAGTATCCAGCGATACCTACCCGATTATGACGACCCTAAACGAGATCCTGCGGTTTCTGACGTTTTAGTCTCCTTATGTCACCGGTGGTATCAAGCAATCCTCTAGCAAAAGTATTCGGGGTGGCTATCAAGTCTTCTTACATGTCTTTTAGCGTGAGCTTTTACGACCTCGGCCACATAATCTATACGTACGACGCAACGTTAGATTTGTTACATAACAGGGTGCCTTGGTTATCATACGAAGAATTTTATTTTGTGACGTTTGTACTACTTTTAGGTTTGATGGTCTAGCATAAAAGTTGCACGCCATAGGTCCAGACAGGCCTTAGAACCACCGTATATATTAAACGTTTATTATCTGTCGTTAGTACACTGTTTCTCCCTATCAGCCAGTACAATTTTTTAACTCGAATATCTAATTTTCTTTTTTCTTATCTGTATGCGATGTTTCCATGTTAATCGGCTATAATCCTAAGTACTTGACCGTTGATCGCACTGACAGATCGGTGCTATTAATCCTGACGGGTGGTGGTGTAAATTTTCTGTTGGTAAAATGGATATTGACAGATTTGTTTTCATTGATTACAATTTTCCATTTTTTTAAACCATATCTCCGCCTTAGTAAGAGCTTTCTGTAGGTTATTGCTAGTTATCTTTGGATCCGTGTGTGTTGAGAGCAATGCAGTGTCATCCGCAAATGTAGCCAGCTGTACGTTTTCCATTGTAGGGAAATCCTCCGTGTATAACAAGTACAGCGTGGGGCCCAGCACAGAACCTTGGGGAACGCCTGCTAAAACAGGATGTATTTCTGAATAGGTGTTTGTAACGCGCTTGAAAGTGCCGATTTTCTATGTATGATTTCAACAACAGGTAAAAATTTTTCGGCAATAGACATTTCAATTTATATAATAGATCATCGTGTCAAACTTTATCAAAAGCTTGTTGAACATCGAGAAATGCCTTAGATACCTGGGCATTTAGTTTTTGAACTAACGTGGTAAGCATGGATAACATCATGCTATTTTGTTCAGCTAACTGGCGGAATATTGCCTTAAATTCGTTCAGAAATTCCGCCAAGTTCACCGTAGGCCCGTTTTGTCCCTCTACATTTAGATTACTCGACGATCTATTACTGTCGGAGATTTACCCGGAAATTCCTACATGGTTCATATTTGCTGTAGTATTATTCATTTGGCCTGAAGTGTTAGCATTAATAACTTGTGAATAGCTTACAGATGGTCGTCGATAATTTTGTTTGATAGGTTGACTCGCTCTAAGTTTGAGATTTATTTTGTACTAATTTTTTATATATGTCACAACCTTTATAATTCGCGGGATGAGATCCACCGCACAGTCCGCATGTAGGAGACGATTGTGGGTCCTTTTTGCATTCGTAGGTTCTGTGTCTATCTCCACATTTCACACATACTGGCGATCGTGTATAGTAGGCTTTCGTATGTCCTCATTGTTGACAGTTCAGACACTGCGGCATTGATGCTTTATTTTTAGTCGATTCTATTTTAATAATTGTATTACGCAGTGATTTATATATCTCTCGACAATTTGTTGTTGGTTCTGTGTAACAATGTGATACTTAAAAGGTGAACTCTTTCAAATTATTTCCCAAAGAAAATTAGAGTAAAAAAAGATTAAAAATTAAAAAAAACCCACGAATATAAATAATAATATTGATTATAACATTAATACTACTATTGCTGATATCAATAATTATAGTAGTATTAATATTATAACTGTTATTATTATTTTTATTATTATTTATATTATTATTATTATTATTTTAATTTTTATATTTTTTATTTTACTTATTCTTACTTTTTTTTTTTTTTTTTTGGATTGGGATTTATAATTAATTTGTCAATGACAATATATTTTTAATGGATTCTCAATTTCGAATTTACTCCGGGAGACTACTTTATCGTAAAAATAAATAAACGTTTGTCAGTGAAAATGTAGCAGCTGGGAACAAAGAAAAATAAACACGAGTTAGGTAAAGGGAAAAGTAAATATATATAGGGATCCCTGCGATGGTGGTAATTAACAGATAGGACGGAATAGGGGATGAAAAAGAGAGTCCCTTAGACTATCCTAGTGTGTGTAAAATAAGTTTGAACGGGTATAAAATAAAAATGAAAAATGAAAGACACGGATATAAAATTAGTGTAAAAATATGTACGTAAAAGAAAATGAAACATCATTATAGCTTCGTATTTTTCACATTTATTTATATTATATTTAATTATTCTCGTACGTTATATATTTAAAAATTGTATTGTTTTTTTTTAAATTTTCTCGTTTGGTTGTTTAATAATAATCAAATGAAATCTATTCAAATGAAATCAAATCAAATTTATTCGAGTATAACGCGATGTAAAAAATTTTCTAACGTATTTACAATTATTTAGTGCAAATATGTACACGTAAGTGCGAAAGTTTGAAGTACATTCTAGCATATACAATAAACATGCATGGATCAATTTGATCCGAGTGGCATAAAACCTGATGAATCGTTGGAAACGTCTGGGACATGCCTACAACCAGCACTGGGTTGATATAGACATAACGTGATAACGTGACATATATATAGTTATGGATCCCAGGAATTTGTTGAAGTCGTCATCCCAACGTGTAGACTTTTTCTCTTTCGGTACGGCAGGAACCATTCCTTTACTTTCTTCGTCCACCACTGATCTCTGTAATCTTATGACATGTCCTTCCCACTTCCATTTCAGCGCGCGGACTGAAGTCTCTGTTATCACCTATTTGTTTTTTAATCGTTTTTAATTTTACCCTATCTAGTTTCTTGATTTGTAATATTGATCTTTCTAAATTGTTTTGGCAGGTTCTTAGAATATTTTCCTGTCTTTGCGTCATCGACCACGTTTGGGAACCGTAAGTTAAGGATGGTAGTAGGCAGCTGTTGAAAGCTACGCTTTTTAAATTGGGCGGAATATTGCTGTTAAAAATTAATTTGATCATTCAATACTTTTTCCATGTTATTGCCACTCTGCGGTGTTAATTTGCTTTTAAATGAAATTACTTCACCTAAATATATAAGTTCGGTGACTTGCTCTATATTGCTATTTCCTATTGGTAGGAAGCATCTTTTTTCTCGACATAAAATTTTAGTTTTTTTTTGTTATTATTTCCCACTGAAGCGCTCTGTATAGGTTGGCACGCAACAAACGCAACTGGGAAAAATTGGGAAAGACCTTCGCTCGAAAGGGCCATGACTACATTCGAAATTAATTTTAGAAATTGATTTCAGTTGTAACAGATATTTCGAAATTGTTAATTTAGTTTCGCTAAATAAAGGTTATTATTATTATTATTATTATATATATCAATGCGTAATAGTCTATCGTACATAAATGTATTACAAAGACACGCACGCCCGCGCGTAGACGTCTACAAGGACATACTTATTCGCAATGCTTAATTAAGCCGACGTGTAATATGCTCTCACGCATGCCCACGAATATTAAGACGAGCATAAATAGTGGTATGCATTGTGGCAATATATATAGAATAATTTTCATTATTCTTATGCTACAATAATGTTTATTTTTGCTATTTTTTTTTTCTTAGTTTGTACGTGTGATTCACGGTAATGGTTGGGACTGTGTTTCGTCATACTGACTGTTGCCCTTTAATATAAGTACACTTTCAAAGAACTTACTACACCCAAGTTTGAAATACTTACATGTTTATGAATTTATAACCGAAATATGTTGGTTAATTATATAATTTTCCTATTTTTAAGCATCTATATACTTTATTTATTTATTTTTTCTAAATTTCTTTTATTATTATAATTTTTTCTGTTATTAACAGTACTTCGCTCCTTTGTACGTTAAAAAAATAATAAAAAAAATAATAAAAAAAAATAATAAAAAAAAATATTAGAGATAATTTTTAACGAGTTACAAAAAAATATAAAAAAATAGTGTGCATTGTGTATATACTTGCGCACAGTCTGAAAAAAATTCTGTTCATATATATTGGCGAATACGCAATAAACAATATTAATAATAATAATCCTAACGATATATTAATGATAGTAAGGCCGGTTCTAATTCGTATTTTATCGATGTAATCTAATATTTCTTCATATTTTACGATTTCAGCGCGGCAATGAGCGACTGTTCGTCAGAAGGTGAAGAAGAATTTCCCGAATTTGTAGGCAGTGAGTTCAGGCTTGAAACTAATATTGAGACGGCTTTTATTTAATGTTCACGTTTTATCTCTCGTTACGAATGGGGTTTGTAGAGTTCACGCTATTTTTACCGTATCTAATTTACTAACCGAATCCTCTCGTAATTTTTTTTTTATTATTTTTTGTTTTGTTTTGTAGCTTATTTTTTTTTTTTTTTTTTAAATTATTTAACATAATCGCGTGATATAACAACTTTTAGCTTTGAATTCGACGAATATATAAAAACGAACTAATAATGTATATATAAACGCCAACAATAGACCCACACTTTAATACGTATTATATTATAGTGGGAGAAAAAAATTTTTCTTTTCAAAAATGTACGCTACTCGCCTTATTATATAGGTCAGAGCGTAAGGATTAAACTCCAATTTGGAAATGTTGAAAAAAATCGGTTTTTGGAATTTCGAAAACTTTCAACTTCCTCTAAAAACTTCAATTTCGATTTTAGGGATAAAAACATTCGTTCGCTGTATTAATTCGAAATTCTTTTAATACTTAAATCGCGATTTTCGTAACGATTTCGTATCGGAATTTTTATAGCGATTTTACCGAGACCTTAAATATAAAGGGGAAATAATATTGTGCCATACTAATATTACCGATAAACCGCGACTTCCCATTTCAACACTTTGAAACTGCATATCCGCACACTATATCTGCATATGAGAGAATCGCTTTTAAATCCACTATTCGGTATAGACCTACTCGAAACGAATGAAGTGAAATTTAAAATTTGAACGATTTAAACTCCTTTTTTCTTTTTAACGAGTATTCAGTGTCTCGTGAATATTACTGGATGTAGACATAATAATTAATTGACTAGATGCTATTAATAATATTAGTCTTGATGAAAAAGTCTGTAAGAATTTCCAGGTTGTAGACGTACGGGATAGCTAAGCACATCTCCTTAGTATTGAGCGTGTTTTCGGTAAGTCTCGAGTATATGATGGACGGTTAATGATGCTTGACATTCATCGCATACAGGTGATGGCTGTTTACCAAACAAGTACGAGTGGGTGATCAGCGTATGTCGAAAATATACTCTATTTATCGCTCAATTTAGTTAGATTTTGCCAATGAGTTTTCGTCATGCTGACAGGTCTTTTTGATTTTTCACAACGACCTCTCACTCGCTCAATCTACAGACTTTACATTCACATTAGACATTCTAGAGCCTGAAATGTAGTCATAGACACGTTTAAATGTAGGAGGGTCAACGATAGAAGGATAATTGCGATTAATGAAAAATGATTCACAAGGTGTCTTATATATGAGGTATTTTAGTTTCAATCGATTCGATGAACCTTAGATTTTATACAGGTAATTAGATAAAAATATATATATATATATATATATATATATAACCCTTTGTAACTATCCCGATATAAGATTTATGATTATATGCTGTGAAAGAGCGTCTCTAAACCCCCTTTTTTGAAAAAGTTACAACACGAAGGGAGATGGAATACTCCTGTTCGGCGTGGATTTTCATTACGAAGGGATGTTCCTACCTTGAAAAATACGCAGTAACATATATTATAGCTCGAGAAACTTTATATATATATATATATATATATATATATATGTATATATCATTAAGAGCCGTCTCTCTATCGGAGGTAGGCAACTACTTACCTATAGATATTTTGTTATACAGTATAACTAGCATCCAAAACAAGTATAATATGGCGCTAGCACAGTTAAACACACATATACACACGTGAGAGAACTGACGGTAATCACTTTGTCATCATGACAAAATGCAGCCCCGTGTGTTTTTGTAGTGTACTATATTATTACTAGCGCGTTGTGCATGGTGGTTTGCAATTGCCTTCCAGGGGAGAATATTAGGATTATTTATATTTTTATCTTCTAAGTAATGATTTTTGCGTCATCGATCATATTCGAACCCGGTACCTTCCGTACAAAAATCCGTGCTCTTAGCCAGACGGCTATTCCGAATATATATATATATATATATATATATATATATATATATATATATATATATATATATATATATATATATACAGTCCAATCCGCTATTAAGGGACACATCGGGCGGAAGTCATTTGTCCCTTATAATCGGTTGTCCCTTTAGAAGCGAATTTTTTAAAATCTCTTATTGAAGTGAGTGGGTGTTAGAATATATACAGTTTAGTAAACAATTAACATACTTATAACCTTATTAATGCGTAATATTTATTTATATGGAAATTAAGAGAAAAATACAGGAGGCATACATAAGGTAAAAGAACCTGACCTGATATTTGTAAAAATTGTTTATTTACTGTAAAAATGCGCTATAGTTGTTTAGTGTAAATTCTTCATCTGCTGCATTTGAACAAAATCTGCACAGTTATCTAATGATACCGTAGGAGCACCTGACTGCCCTTTTTCAGTACTACTCCATTTTTTATGTAAGTTCTGCTTATCTGTTTTTAAATGGGAGATGGTGTTTTTGGAGACGCCCATGATTTTTGCTAACTCTCGAATAGGCATATTGGGAGGTTGAATTTCGATTTTGTCTCAAATAGAAATTTTTTCCTTTAATGATAAACATTTACGCGACATTTTATTCATAAAAAAATTCACCAGAACTAAAAAAAGAGAAGAAAATTTTCGTAAGAAAAAAAAATAAAACCGCACGATGCACTACAGTTTTTGTAGAACTAAACTAGGAACATAATAAGCTATCGGAGAGAGCATAATTAATAAACGAACAGAGCAAAAAACAGTATCCTCAATGAGAGAATGTTAACACAAGGACATCTCAAACAAAATGAAAAAAAAACAAAAATATCACGTAAACAAAAAAACGAATTGTAAAAATGGCTAAAATATTTTACTCATTTTTATTCAATTTTTGTTTATGTGAACATTTTTGTTTTACGACCGGAAGTGTCATTTTATATCGGCTGGCTTATCGCCCGTCTCACTATTTATTGCCTTGAAAGTCTGTTAATCTTTGTCCCTTATAACCGACTCCTTGTCCCACTAAAGCGAACTAAAATAACCTTCATTTCATACGTTTAATTCGTGGTTTTGCTGTTTGTCCCTATAAACAGCTGTCCCTCTTATCCCCGAAGTCCCTTAAAAGCGGGTTTGACTGTATATATATATATATATATATATATATATATATATATATATACATTATTTTGTAAATATATTAAGAAACTTCAATCCTGCGTGTGTAGCCAATAAAACATTGATAGAACGAAATATGCTATTCAATAATGACGCTCCGAGTTATTTTTACCAGTAGATCAAATCGTAGGATTTGTAACAGTTTAGTCCACAGCGGCTATATTACAAAATTGCCAGCTAGTGTATGTGAACCACTAAGTTGCGCAGTGTCTATTATAGTTTTTAGTAACTATATTCATCTCGGGATATTGACTGTAATTGCGCATGTACCACAGAGCCATTACTTTCAAATATTTCCGAATGAGATCGCCATAATATTTTAATGTTACATACACCAACATCGCCTGCGAAAGGGGAATATCGTAGGTCTTCAACGGTTGACAACTACAGAGTAGTATATTTCTATTTTAACGACAACAGGAAAATTTTCGACAGTCGGTACGCATTATTAGTTTCAAGTTCACTTTCTAAGATCTCGATGCGATTTCTTTAGGTTCCAGGTGCCCGTCATCAAGGTGATCGTAATATGTGATACTGTGTAATGACGAATGTGATTCGCACTGATTTGTACGAGTTAATTTTATTCCTCTATTGACGCGTCTTGTAAAATTTGTATATTCGACGTATATATCGGTTAAGTCCCAGAATACCGTATACAAAACAACCCTGGATATAATCGAATTTAGACTTAGAATATCGGTTGTTCATTTAAAGTACAAATCACTTTGCGAACGTGTGATTTCAAAAGCTTTTCCGACGCTTAAATTTGTTGTTGTAATATAATCGATTATACGACACAAAAGCCGAGCTAATGAAATCGAAGTTTTACTATTGTAATATCGTTTTTAATAATATTAACTTATTCTTTTAGTCTGTGTAAGCTATGAAATTCTGAACTAATTTACTGATTCGTGTCCGTAAGTTAATTAATCTGTCCAAACGACTCGTGTTTTAAAATGTTTCCCCCCGTATATTCCCCATATTATAATTGATGAAGTTCGAACTTGATCTAGTTTGAATTTAACCTCTCTAATCTCTTTTATGAAAGCTGAAATTAATAATAACGATTTTAAACATATTAAAAATTTTTAGACGGCAGGTGTACATACAACTTCCTAATGATGATATGGACAAAGTCCCTGAATCATTGAGTATAAACTACGAAAATGAGACCTTTCGAATTTTCTTATCAGCTAATGAGCGGTAGTGTAGCCTATGAAAAACGAAAGATCATTCTAACAACAACTGCCCAGAAAAAGGGAAAAGAGAATAGATGGAGGTGTTAGGAAATAAACCCATTAGTTGCAATAGGTCAAGAAAAGGTTGTTTCGTAACCGAAAGCATTTCTAACTCTGATATAAACAGAAGTAACGATTTATATCAAAGTCAGACTGATCAGATTACTTCCAGCGACTTAAAAAACAATCTCTCGACTTTATCAGAAGCTAAATCAAACCTGACTGATCCACTATTATTAAATAGCAAAAGGTACAAACGCAGTTTATCTGATTACTCTACATCTTCCGCTGGTAGTGTTCAGAATGGTAATGAAAAAAAAAAAAACCAAGAGAGAAGAAAATAATGAGCAAAAGAAATTGAAAATCAATTTATTGCCGGCTTATCGATGCATAGAAAATAATTAAAAAAACTTTCACGGAACGTATACCCTTTAGAAAAATATTTTCATTAATCCGTGATAATAAATCTTCATCTGTCCAAGAACTGTTTAACAAATTTAATATCCCACTTAATTCAGTAGATACAGTATTTATCCAATTGAAGTCGGCTTATTCTGCCATTAATGATCATTCCACAAAAATACGAATAACAAAACTCACCAACAAAATAGGTGAGGAATTAATAGTTAAGAACAATGATGATATATTCCTTCTTCAATGGAATATCAATGGTTTGCAAAATAATTGATCAGAACTCCAACAGCTAATTGTAAAGAAAATACCTACCATTATCTCAACCAGCCTAGTCGATGTCTTTAAAATACTACAATCATTTTCGCTATGACCATACGTCAGGGTTACATGCGTCCGGTGGGGTAGCAACTTTTATCCATGAATCAATACTAATAACAAACGAGCTCCAAATAAATACGTTAATACAGAACGTTACTGTCAATATTCAATATTGTAAATCAACCCCTTTTCATCAACTTACTCCCTGTAACATGTATTTGCCCCTGACTCTAAACCATCATTTCAGGAAATAAATCAACTAATATCTTAGTTGCCCAAACCGTTTCTCCTACTCGATTACTGGGATCTAATAAAACTAACAGGATAGCGAAAATATTTGAAAAGTTGCTTTCATTTCCGATATCGATTCAAACTTTGACATCCCACAGATTTGGCAAAAATCAGTATTTTAAACAGACGCAGGAGACCGCCACCCATTATATCATTGAAAGATTCTGCAGGCCTCACGCAAGACCCAGAAGAGGTAGCAAATATATTATAAAACAAAACAGGAGCGCAGGACAATTAATAATCGAATCAGACAATCAGGAAGACTTCAATTCATTTTTCATGGAAAAAGATGAAGCGATGGATAGAATAGTTAAAAATTCTGCCCAGGACCGGGTGGAATTTCCCCATATTCCTCAAAAATCTGCCCATGGATATGAAAAACAAATATTTTTAATAAAATCTGAGCAGAAAATTGTTACCCTCGGCTGTGGAGCAAAGCAGTTATTCATATTTTTAAACCTAAGAAAGAGCGTACCGATCCATCATTATATAGACCAATCTCTCTTACCTGCGCTACAGTTAATCCGATGGGAAAACTTGTGGCACGTCGTTTATTGTGGTATTTAGAAAGAAATGAATTGATCCCTGAAAATCAGACAGGTTTCCGGAAATGTTCACTCACGCAACTGTATAATTTACAACAGGAATATTGAGGGCTTTCCGGCAGAAACATTATCTTATATAAATATTTTTCGATATACAGAAAACATGCGATACGACATGACGATAAAAAGTAATTCAATTGCTCCTGAAGATGGAATTGAAGGGTCGATTAGTTTAATTTACTAGAAACTTCCTTTCAAACCGTACGATCAAAGTCCGAGTAGGAAATAAACATTCCCAATACTTTATTATAGAAAATGGAGTGCCGCAAGTCAGTGTATTAAATACTGTTTTATGATCTTAATAAATACGATTGTAGATTATATTCCATCGCCAATTTCAACCAGACTATTTGCTGACGATGTCAACATTTACTAACAGACGACGTTCTTTACGCTCAAAATCTGTTATAGAAGTTCATAAATAATGTACAGGAGTGGAGCAGAACTACTGGTTTAGAGTACTCCCTTCAAAAAACTAAGTACTATTCATAAAAAAAAAAGAAGCCAAGTTATGTTAAATTTAAATCTAACCATCAGTAATCTTACGATGTACAATGAATTATAAATTTATTGGGTTACATTTGGATCTCAAAATGACTTGACGTAACCGCATAATTGCACTTGAACAAAAGTGTCAGCCACTACTAAATATAATGAAAATTATGACTAATAAGAGTTTTGGGCCAAGAAGTTCAACCTTACTTTGGATTTACAATGTCCTTATCCGCTCAAGACTCGATTATGGTTCATTTATATATTCGCCTGCTTAAATATACTAGATATGATACAAAATACTGGACTTAGGCTTAGGCTGAAGGCATTCCCAACCTCACCAACAGCTAATCTTCAGTATCTCAGCGGTATTCCGCCTCTCTGCTACCGAATGAAAATTCTTGCTATTATGTACACAAAGAAGGTAGCTAGTCATCAGCAGCATCCAAATCAAGTAATTGATAATTCGATAATTTCATGTTCAAATTCATTACAAAGTTTATAGATTTATTTTCGTTGTTTTAAACGTTTATTAAATTAAAGTTTAAATTATCTATCTGTTTCGGCTATTCGTATTGTTTGACAATAATTACAAATTAATTTATGAACAACCGTATTTTTTTATTTTTTAGTATATTCCGTTGTATTATCGTTGATAGATTATCGTTTTTTTTTTGTTTTTTTTTTATATTGTACTTTCAAAATATTTTTTAATATTTTATAAGTGTAACTTCCGAAGTTTGAGTCTTGAACTACACGCGGTAGATGTTATTTTTTTGTTAGTTTTCGTTAGGTATTACTTTTTCACATATTACTTTTACGGTTAACGTATATCTTCATTTATTATAACTTATTTTTGTCCGGAAATATAACACATATTTCTTCTTCTTTGGATTGTGATTACTTAGGCCAGGGGCACGGAAGGAAAGGTATTAAGAAAGTAGATTAGAGAAAATATGTTTGTGTTTGGAGAAAGAGGAGAAGTTTGGTCCCGGCGGACGAGATGTGTTGTATATATTGGGAAGATTGCGAAGAAGGTCATGGTGACGGAGGGCATATGTTGGAAGGGAGTAAAGATGTGAGCGATGGTAAGGGGAGTATTGCATGCAGGACAGGTTGGCCGAACTTCGCTGGTGAACAGAAACTGGTGCGTAAGACGAGTGTGTCCGGACCGAACGCGACAGAGGCCCATTACGTCTGAACGTTGACACTGCCGGGTTTGTAACGCTACGATCGTAATGAAGGAGGGGTGGCGAATCTTCCATTACTTTCGACTTCACCTTTCTCCAAATATCGATCGTCATGTCGTTGGTATGGCCGGAACCGGTGTTATATTACATGAATCTGCAGCCGCTGTGTCGGCTTCGTTGTTTGCATCAATATTGTAATGTCCGGGTATCCACGCGAGTACAATTTGTCCCTTATAAGTAAACGTTTTTTCTAATATAGTTTTCGCAAACGGATGCTGATGTTCGTGTCTATTCTGTAGGCTTCTAAGTGAACTAAGAGAATCTGTGCAGGTTAATCACGCTTTAGCTCCGATTCTGCTATATCAATTGCGCAAGAGATGGCATATAACTGCCGATAGTACAAAGAACGTAGATGAAAGTGGACATCGGATTGTACCACGTTTGTAAATGACGACGCAACCAGTGGAGTTTCCTTTTTTTTTTTGGCTCCATCCGTACAATACGAAAAACAATCTAAAATAATAGAGGTCCGAAAATATTTAAAACAGCATTGCCATGCGGTAATAGAATATTTAACAGAAATAAAATACGCTACTGGAAAGGTGGTAATGGACAAATGTAGAATAGCGAAGGAGGTGAAAAATTGGATCTGTACACTTCTAAAATACAGCCAAACACAGGAACTGACGCAAACGCGCAAAGCCAAGATCGAAATTCCGAAAGTATTCGAATGATAAATAAAGAAGAGGTAAGAAACGCACTCCGAGCTTTGAAAAATAATAGACCAGATGGAGGTCCTGGCAGAAAAAACTCGTTAAGTCTCATAGGGATTAACGACAAATATATTAGTATTATTAAAAAGTTACAGCACTGCTATAATGCGAATACGCTTTTGGAACAGAACAGGGAAACTTCAGTTAAAGCGAGGAGTGAGACAATACAATCTCATCGAAATTATTCATCTGCGCATTATTCAAGAGTCTGGATTGGTAGTTATTAAGATAGATGACCGAATACCTGAATCGTCTTCGTTTTACCGACGACATAGTGTTAGTAAGCTCAAGCGCAGAGGAATTACGGACGATGGAATCTGAACGCGCGCTCTAGTAGAATAGGATTCAAACTGAATTTAGGCAAAACGAAGACAATGACAAACAATGCAAGATGAATAATGATAACGATAAAAGGTTCAGGAAAACCGAAACTGCGCATCAGATAGTTGAATCTTATTCGTAATACACGGATAAGCGAGCGAACAAGACTAGATGACGCAGTGGAGCGGAAAGTAAAAACCAAATGGAGTTGGGCTGACCATGTGGCTAGGTACAGCGATAACAGATGTCCTAAAGGTGTTCTGCAATGATGGCCAATAGACAAAAAAATAAGTCAAAGGAGATCAATGGTTCGTTGGCAAAACGACATAATAAAGGTGGCCGGAAAAAACTGGATGCGAAATGCGCAAAATACAAGTAGATTGAAAGTGTTGAGGAAAGCGTTCGTCCGTGAGTGGATCGACAAAAGGCATAGATCGTGTGACTTATTTTTATTTTAATAATTTGAAAATCCCATTAATTATTGACGTTAGTGATTTTAATTTTATTATTTCTTTTTTTTTTACTATTATTATTATTAAAAAATCACTACTTCATAAATACGCACACAAATATATATATATATATATATATATATATAATATATATATATAATATATATATATATATATGTTTATAAACGTGCGTAAAACGTATGTACTCGTTTATAATTTGATTTATCAAATCGTCGTCGCAGTTTAACAAAGCGAAGTTTAAATATTCTAGATAAATCTCCTCTTCGCATAATCGTCGGAGATGGTCCATTTCGTGATACGGCGTCGACGATATCTTTATCTCTGTTCCTTACGTGAAGAGCATCTATCCTACTATCATCTCTCCACTAAACCTGTCCCGCTCGCTCACTTTCTCTACATAAACGAAAAACCGTTTAGAGAAAATTTATTAGGTTTTCCACAAGCCGAATCATCGGTGGTGGTTAAGCTTCGTTTATATGGGCGTGAGTTGTTTTCGAGCGTGTAACGAATAAAGGATGTAATTACGGAAGAAGCCTGTAAATGGAGTCTCGTCGGTTTTAGAGTTACCTCCGGCCGGAGCAGGGAGCCTTTGATGTACACGGATGATGTTGCGTTCGTTTAATAGTAGAGTTTCGCCGAGGTTCGGATTAATAACGGCGTAATAATTTCTACCTAAATAAACCTCGCGTTCAGATTAATTGCAGCTTTTGTCCGGTCTGAGTAGATTTCGGATAAACTACTTCGGCGAACAACATTAACTAAAATTATTGCTCCGCATCCGTGATGAAAAAGAAATATATCGCCAAATTTTAAATAATCTTCTTCTTTTAGTTACATCATTTACGAAATTATAAATAACTTGACCGATAATGAACAATAATAAAATAAATTATTCGTAATGACGATAACAAAAAAATTATAAGAAATCTAGTAATTCTTTAACAATTACTTCCGTAACGTATCCAACATAAAACTGACGCGATTGACAAAAAAAAAATATATATATTTCGTATATTTGTTATTTAGCTGCGACACATTAGTTTAGTCACAGCGTTATTTAATTAACTTATACGTGTCTAAAATTGACATAACGATTAAATTAACATTATGAATACTTAAACCTACCGAGTTATTTATTATTGATCATTCGCGAGCGAGTCGCAAAAACTGCTAATTCTACGAACATCTTCGGTAAAATTCAAATAGAAAATAAAATGAACAAATATATCTGTTGATCTTATATTAAAACGTTTAAAATACGAACCGAAATTTCCGTGTCCTGACAGCACTTGACTGGCATAGAAATTGATCTCTAACTGGTCTACGACGTTAAATCTATTTTCTATCAACTTAAAAGTTTTTCTGCCAAGCAAACTATTATATTTTCTGACATAAATCAAATATAATTACGTTAATTTCCTTAATGAAAGAATTCTCGCTATTAAATATAATTTATAATTCGATACTAAATTAAGATATAAAAGATTATAATACGTTAGTTTTAACTAAGTTTATCGTTATATATTTGAAACATTTTAAACTCGGAAATTAAAGCTGATTTAAAACGACTATGGTCAGTAGGCAGATTACCGGTAATAACTGGTGCTGCCATAGTGGACACAGTTCTATATAACGAACAAACACTAAGCAAAGGTTTCCTTTAGCCAGGATTTTATTGAACATATTTGAATTTAATTTATGTACACGCTTGAGCAATAATTAAACCTTTATTCTATTACTCCTTTTTGTTAAATAATGACTCTTCCTTTATATTTAATTCCGCCTAAATTAGGCTGAATTTTAAGGAGTCTGTAAAAAATCTTTTATTAGCTTTATCCGGAAGGAATTTTACATGTTTATCAAAATTTTAATTTATCATCCGGAATAATTCCTAGATATTTAAAGGATTTAACTACAGGTAATGGTTTATTATAAATTAAATCGATTACATGTTGAATACTAAGGGACTTAAGGACATACGTAGACAATCGTAAAGTTAGCGCGCGTTGAAGGTAGCTTCAATGCGAAAACATTCGTCTACTTTAATATCGCTGACTGAAATCGCGGTTTAAAACCTACTTCGGATTATCGTAAGCGCTGAAACCTGTTCTTTTTGTAATGCCACAAAGACGATCGTTGATGCTGGTGCGGTTTCGGTCTTAATGATTTTAGTCGAATGTAAATTTCAATACTAAATTATAAATTTTATGCCGGTGTTTCATTTACACCTGACTGCTTGTTAGAAGAATTACGGATAATATTCAATGGACGCATTTCGCGCCGAACGTATAATACAAAAAAATTTCGTCAACGTTAACCATGTGGATCAGCTAGTGCAATCTGAACAGAATACAACAGTCGAAGATACTTCTTGTAATCACATCCGCCCCATTCTAAGTTTCCAAATTAACCTCGCATAATGATTTGAAACAGATATAAAACTATTTAACAAAAACATAGCAGTAATCCCAATATTGTCAGGATACTCTCATTAGGACTACCAGACAATTCAACTAGAAGACTGAGAAGGAAACAGTGTCGTCTCCCGATTACCTTGTGCGATATATTTCTTTATTATATTACTTTAATTCGATACTTCTCTAAAAAGCCTTTTATAATCGTTACTTATATTTACCTAACATATTATTCTTTAATTATATCTACACCTATTAGTTATTTTATCGTATCGTAATCTAATGTCTCATTGCAGGTATTAAATTAATATGCTAAATTTATCGCAATTACCGTTATTAATGGTAGTTATTACCGGTATAATGAAAAAAAAATCCTGTACTGTGGACGTCGTCGCTGAAGAAAGTGTGAAAACTAGAAAAAATATATTTATTAGACGGTTCGATTCATCTTCTAACGTTATTAACGTGTCTAATATATTATTTCCGTTTCTTAATTTAATTTTTTAATTTTTCAAGTAATTTTCTCCTATTTTTAGCTTTCTTCCTATATGTAAGGTTATATAGTTACGTAATTTGAACGGAAATATAGCGATTGTTTAAAAAGCAAACTATAATAAAACTATTTAAAATCATCAAATTCGTTTTAAAAGACCCAAAGGTTTTGGACTATTAAACCATTTTTTAGTACGTATAAAAATAAAAATAAATAAAAAATATAAAAATAAAGTGTAAGAAAATACTTAATTTAAATGTACAATATTACGAATAAACGTAATATGAAATAACGCAACGCAATCAACCAAGCAGCAATGGAATCTATACATAACCGCATATAACTAGCTAGTCAGAAAAATCTTAATATAAAAAAAAAACACAGCTATAGACCAATTTTCTTAACATCCGTGCTGTGTCAGGTGTTGGAAAAAATCATAAATATTCGATTACAATACACAAGCAAAAACTTATCTAAAAATATCAATGTTCGCGATCAAAAGCAGACCTTCAATACCATCTTTAAAATGCAACCATCAAAGCATTTTCAAGAAAACAGCATATATTAGTCAAATTACATGACTTCAACAAGGCTTTTGACACGGTCAATCGTCCAAAAATTCTCCAGTAATTACTTAAGCGGAATATACGTGGACGTATGATAGTTTTAAAAAAAAATTTTTTGCACTATCGCAGATTCTTTGTTAGACTAGAAGATATCGTATCTAGTCCTCATGATCCCATCAATGGCATGCCGCAATGCTCGATAGTAAGCCACTATTTAATATTGCAACAACCTCTATTGTCGAAGAAATACCTCCTTTAGTATTCAATTCCCTATTTGCTGACGACTTGACGATATTTGTTCGATATGCAACGACTTCAGAACAGACGAAATAGTCCTCGCTAATAAGTTCAATAACTGGTCAAGAGAAAATTGATTATCTTTTTTCACCCGTTAAAACTAAGGTAATGTATTTCTAACATATTGTCCATTGTGCTCAACAGCTTAATATAATCTAATTCTACATCATCCACCAAATATTTAGGTTCGATATTTGACGAAAAATCAAACTGGAGAATGAACAACAACCATCTGATAACTGCATGTTCTCGAAGATGAAACCTCTCAGGAAGCTATTTCACCGAACATATGGCGCGGACAAAACATCTTTTTTAAGAATATACCGTTCACTAATGTAATCTAAATGCGATAACGGCTACTCGGCTTATTCACCAGCTAAACAATCAATACTAACATTATTATTCAACACTCAGCCCTAAGGTTAGAAGCGCTCTTCGGTCGATACATGTAAACAATGTCTTTTATGAAGCAGAATATGCTCCAGACCTACATCAATCTTACTTACTACTCCTAAAATTCTTCATTCGTATTCATACAACCCCTAATCTGCCCATGTCCATAACTTATGTACCTTCTGATCTTGCTCAACCATATTCAAAATCCATGCTTCATTCTAAAGTCAAATTCACCCTACACAATAAAATAGGTACTTCATTACCTACCTTTTACAGCAACATCCTTTTCCCAATACTGCCGGTCTCACCCCACCCTATATCTCTCGATCTTTCTCTCCTGGAAATACGTTGCCCTACTTTTCAAATTCGTTTACATTACTCAAACAATTATTATTTTAATTTGAAAAATGTGGAATATACAACAAAAAATAAGATAAAATATTTTGCAAATTGTAATTTTAAATTAATATTTTCCATTTTATATTTTTTAACTTTTTAAATATTCACTTGATAATGCCCTAACAGCTGCTTTGTGATTTTTACACAAGGATATATTTTAGTGATTTCAATTCATTTCTTGTTGTTTATATTATTATTTCACGTCGGTATTAGTAATTAATTGTACTCTCTTCCTAGATTTATATTAATAAGCGTGTTGTTCATGTATCGGTTTAATTTTATCTGTATACATATTTTGAATTTATAATTATTTCATAGGTAAGAACGCTGTAATTAGGATTCGGCTTTAGCCGCATTATACTGTAAGTAAATAAATAAATATATTACATATATATATATATATATATATATATATATATATATAGCATTTTAACTACATATCTATATATCTATATATTTATCTATTCATCTATCTACCTATCTATCTATCTATCTATATCTATATATATATATATCTAAATATATATATATATATATATATATATATATATATACATAGATATATATATATGTGTGTGTGTGTGTGTGTGTCACAATTGGCTTTATTTCTTATTTTCTTGTTTTTGGTTTTTTAATATAAGGAGTGTCGATATTATTATTATATACACATATAAGTTTTGTGTGAGGTGTGTACGTATGTATATTTCACGGATTATATATATATATATATATATTATTGAACATAAGTTCGATGAACCGACAAGATGATCGTAATGGAAGGTAAATTTTCAGTTCCCTCAAGAAGCCTAGAAATTATTTCCAGTTGAATCCAAGACGAATCCGTTGAAAGATTCGTTTCTTTTCCATTCCTACCGGTCCCGGAGTATTTCATACGAAATTCGTGGAACGACTTGTTTGGTAAGATTTTTTTTTTAAATTTACTTTTTCCCAAACAGTGATTGGGGTGAAGGGGTGAAATTTCTATTTACACTTATTTTTTTTATGTGTTCATTTATTTGTTTTCATTACCCGCGAGAGACTATAAACGACGCGTAGTAACTGAAAGGAAATTTAAAAGTATCGAATATAAACACTTTATTTATTATTGAGAACTGGTTTTTAATAAGTTGTTAGTTTTTAAAAGTCGCTACATCGATAAATGACAATAATTTTTTATTATTATTTTCGATTTTGGCCAACTATGGACCACGTAAAAACAATGATCATGAGATTTTCTTTTTCCTTCTCCAATATTCTTTCATCTTCAAGCTGTGCTGCGCTTTTCTTTCTTCCGTTCACATGTAACTACTGGTGTTCTTCTTCACGTTTTCAGTAAAACCTTTAAATGTGTTAATTTTTTCTCGGAATTTATTTCTATTATTTACGTCCTCACTTTTTATGTTCATTTCTGATATATCTTTTTTGGTTTCTATAAACCACATAAGTTTATTCTTTGGATTACTTTCAAAGTATTCAAATATGGCTTTAGTTTGTCTATGTGGTTCCATTCTTTTTAGGTGACCGTAAAATCTTATTCTTCTTTTTCTCATTGTGTCCGATATCTTTTCAATTTTTTCATATATTTCCTTGTTGCTTTTTAATACCCGTTGTCCATCTTTAATGTTCGGTCCCAGAATTTTTCTCATAATTTTCCGTTCCTTCTTCTCTATGAGCTCGATTTCTCTTCTTGTGTTCATATTCAGACATTCTGCTGCATATAGACATTGCGGTTTAATTACAGTGTCATAATGTCGTATCTTCGTATTTATAGATAATGACTTATTTTTATATATTTCTCTGATTACATTGAATGCTTGTTCCATCTTGTGTACTCTGGTTAGATTCGCTTCTTTATCTAAACCATTTGGTTGAATTATTTCACCTAGATATTTAAATTTGGTGACTTTTTTAACCTTTCCGTATTTTGTTGATAAATAACATGGTGCCGAAGGTTCATTGGTTATATAAACTGTTTTTTCATATGAAATTTGCAGGCCAGCTTTTTCAGCTACTTCTTTCAATGAATTTAACTGAATAACTGCATCTTCCAAATTATCAGCTAAAATTGCAATATCATCCGCAAATGCAAGACATGAAATCTCGATCCCAGATTTTTTCCTTCCTAATCTGATTGGTTCAATTCCGCAATTTTCCAGCAGTATCTTCCACTCCCTTATAACTTTCTCCAGAACACAGTTAAAAAGCACAGGGGATAGACAATTTCCCTGTCTTACTCCTGTTTTAATTTTAAAAGCCTTGGATATTTCTCCTCGAAACTTGACTCTGGATGTTGTGTTCGTTAAGGTTTGTTTTATTAATGTAATAGTCTTATTATCCACATGGAATTCTTGCAAAGTGTTGAGTAGTGTCTTCCTATCGACAGAATCGTATGCTTTTTTAAAGTCTACGAACGTGATGATTATGTTCTTTCCTCTTATTCTTTTATGTCTAATTATCGATTTAAGATTCATAATTTGTTCAACGCAAGATCGACCTTTCCGGAATCCAGCTTGATATTCACCTATTTGTTTTTCTGTTTGCCTTTCTAACCGGTTTAAAAGTGCTTTAGACAAGATTTTGTATGTCACAGGCAATAGTGAAATGCCTCTATAGTTATTGATATCATCTTTTTTTCCTTTTTTATGCAGTGGATGGATTAATGCTATTTTCCACTCATCTGGCGCCTTTTCTTCTTTCCAAATTTTTTCTATTACACTTTGCAGTTTTCCGATCATTTCTGGGCCTGCGATCTTCCACATTTCAGCAATTATTCCATCTTCACCAGAAGCCTTATTGTTACTTAACTGTTTCACAATCTCTTCAATTTCTTGATAATTAGGGGCTACAGATTCTTCATGTTTAGACGTTGTTAATTGTCTTGGAAATTTTTCTTTTGGCTCTTCACAATTAAGGAGCTTATTAAAATATGTTGCTAAAATACTACAGTTTTCTTTATCATTAAGAGCTAATTTACCTTCCTCATTTTTAAAACATAAATTAGGAGGCTGATATTTTCGGAGATTTTTATTGAATATTTTGTAAAAGATCCGAAAATTATTTTTCTTAAAATTCTCTTCTATTTCAACGAGTTGTTCTTTTTCAAATTTCCTTTTTGTTGACCTAATTATTTTAGCTGTTTTGGATCTTTGATCTTTAAATTGAGTATAATCGTCTTCGTTCTTCGTCGAATACCATTTTTTCCATGTTTTGTTCCTTGCCTCCACAGCTTCATCACATTGTTGATTCCACCATCTGTGTTTTATTGATTTTTTCAGTGGGGCTATTTCATGCGATATTTCAATTAATTTCGTTTTAATTTCTTCCCAGCTATCCGACTTTATTTTTGTATTCAGTTTGTTTTGAAATTCATTTTTTTTATACATTAACATATTTGTGTCAACCTTGGAAAGTTTAATATTCATTCTCAGATGAATTTTTTTCTCAGGAATGAAATTCATTTTGATAGTGGTTAAATAATGATCTGTTTCCACATTTGCCCCTTTTTTAACTTTGACATTCATAATTTCCCTCCGATTATTATATGTTATAGCTACATGATCAATTTGAAACTCTCCTAACCATGGGTTAGGTGATCTCCATGTCATTTGTCTCTTAGGCAATCTTTTAAAAGCCGTTGACATTAGTTTTAAATTAAACGCATTACATATTTCCAGGAATCTTTCACCATTTTTATTAGTTCTTTTATGGGCTGGGAACTTTCCAACCATTTTTTGGAACTTTTTCTCCTTACCCACTTGAACGTTAAAATCACCTAATAATATTTTCACATTTTTAACCGGAATTTTAGCCATCTCTTGATCTACAATTTCCCCAAAATTTTCTACTTTTGATGGATTTTTTCTATTGTCTTCATTTATAGGTGCATGGCAATTTATTAATGTATATGTTTTATTTGCACAGCAGAAAGTTAACATTGATAGTCTCTCATTAATCGAGTAAAAATCTTTTATTGAATCAAGAATTGCTCTGTGAACAATGAAAGCTGTTCCGAGATGAGGGGTATTCCTCTATTCATTGGATTTTTCCCATTCTTACCTTTAAAGATTCTATAACCTTCTGAATCTATTATGTCCTCATCCGTAAATCTTGTTTCTTGTACAGCCAGTATTTGAATTTTATTTTCTTCCAAAACGTTAATTAATTGTTTTAATCTTCCTACTCTTAATAACGAATTCACATTCAAGGTACCAAAGAAATATTTCTTCTTAGTTTTTAATTTTTTGCTATTCCTATGCATGTTGGTCCAGGCTCTCCAGAATATGATTGCCCGGTAACACTGTAATTCACAGTGGAGGATTTTCCTTTCGGAGTACCTCCTGGAGTATGTATATGAGAAGGATTTGCCATCATGCATTGTTTAATAATATGGGGGGAATCAGTACTTGATTATTAATCAAATACCAATTCAACGTTAAAACTGAGATTGTAAGTCCCAGAGTTTAAATTCAACCGCTCCTAACGTGGAGAACAGACGTTGACCAGATAGCCGCTCCACAGGAGGCAGACGCTTCTGGATTTAAGTTTTGTTTTCTGTCAGGGTTTACTCCCTTAGCCTTTGGATAAATATCCTAACCGCAAGGCAGCGGTTTGTTACTGAGGAAGTAACGGTTTAGGGTTTTTACGGCGACCCAAACTCGCCGAGGGGGAGACAGTCATAGGATTTATGCAGACTTTTAGTGGACAGGTCCTCAAGCTGCCCATCTGCATCCTCGTGTCTCCTTACCCTGTCACTACTGGAATCGTCTGCTAGAGACTTTCCACCAGTAGCCGCTCTTGGTTCGCGACTGCTTATTGGTTATTCGCAGCTGACCAGTATATCTACTGGTCATTCCACTATCCACCACCCGTGGACGCGCCTCGTTCTGGTTAGAGCTCCGGATCCCAGGAGGTACATAGTACCCCTGGGGGGGAAAAATGACAATAATAATAATAGAAAATAGTACTAATGTAACCAATCGGTATTCAACTTATTTTTTGTATCATTCGTTACGGTCCCAAATATTTTATTATCATTTAACGAATTAAATTCGTGGTAGATAAATTCGAGCATTCGTCGTAAAAACGCCGATTTAAGTACGAAAATTAAATTATAATTTTAAAATTAAATTTACTTTTTTTGTTTTGTTTGAATTTACTAATTTTATATTCGCTTATTTTGTAAAATGTTTTCTCGCTAACGAGTAGTAACGAAATTAATCGAATTACTTGATCAATTATTATTAATTTTATTATCATCATTATCATTATTATTATTGCTATAGTTTTCGTTATTATAATAGTATTTTAAAAATTATAGTAGTGGGGTGGTAAAACCAGGTGGCAGAGTAGTAATTGCACGGTTTCATTGCCTGACTCGGATAAAGCGTATACTAAGCTGTAATATATGAACTATGTTATAATAATAAACTTAAACTATGGAGTCTTATGAAATTTGGTAAACGGAGACGTGAAGAACTGGCGAGTTATATTTTATCTAGAGAATTTGAACCCGAGGTAGATAACTTTTTATTTTTAAATTCTCTTATCTGTACAAGGGACAGTTGTTCATTTAATAAAATGGCACAATTGAGTAATATATCTTCGCATTTCGGTATATCTAGAGTATCTAGATTTTAAATTTTTAACTTACCTATACTTAATTATATGTATATTTATATTTTCAGTTAAGTCCAGTTTCTTTTAGTCAGAAATTATTTTGTAATTGCAGGCTTGAATCTGTACGAGTATACTGGACATGACGTGTATTTACATAAGACTACTTTTTTTATAAAGATTATACGGATGTTACGTTCATTTAGCACAATAGCGCAACTTTTTTAATCGTGTAGTTCACAGCTCGCGCTCTAGTTGCCTAGTATATACGAACAGAAAGTTTGGAATTGGCAAGTGTATACTACAGTGCAACTATGCATGCAAAAATCATGGTGAGCGTCTATGAGTGTAAATTTTGTGAATAAGTAGGCACTCGTGTAGATGTGAACATGCGCGAATGTCTTTATACACTCTTACATTTATTTATGCCAGATTATTGCGCATTGATATAGAAAAATCTATATTGTATAATGTTTGCATGTACTTTAAACTTTGTGTAAATGTTCGCAGCTAACAGTTGTAAATACGTTTTAGGAATTTTGTAATATTGCATTATATTCAGATAAATTTGATTTCAAATTGAATTATTATTATTATTATTATTATGAATGTGTGCGATGTGTTTGCTACGTGAGTGAACGAAATATTTGTTTTTTTGTCATTACCGCCCAGATGTTTTATTTTATGTAACTGTATCACTTTGAATTAAACATAAATTTGAAATAAAAATTTTAATTTCAATTTAAATTATTATCATTCGAAATTAATACGACTGTTACGCTAAAATTGATTATAATCACTTTAGGAATTAGTCGAGTAGATGTGCGCATAAACTAGATTGATGAACAAAGTCGATTTCCACATATATGTTAATAACTTATAATTAATATAATATAATTAAAAACTCGCGTTAAAATACGTAATTAAATAAAATTGGTGTAATTGAACTATAGGGTCGTGGATTTAATTACGAGTAACGAGAATCTAATAGCGACTCGTACGAGCTACATTCACTGTATACAAATGGAGATAAAACATATTCTTGCCTAACTCCCTTCTTAGTAACAAATGGTTCTGTTTTGTATTGTTCTATCTATTCTGACAACGTTATTATTATATTTATATAGGTTTCTTAATAGTAGTACCAAATGTTTTTACCGATCTGATTCAGTGTTATCCATAGTTTGTCCCATATAACGTTATCGAAAGCTTTGCAGTAGTCAACGAAGCATAGAACTAAATGTGCCCGGTTCTTTTCAATTGTTTGTCTTACATTCATAATCTGTTCCCGTGTTCCACGTCCTTTCACGAACCCAGCCTGCTCTTCTGCAATCTAGTCGTCAATATATCTCCGTAGTCGATTATTAAGTATACGTAACATTACCTTACTTGTGTGCGGAATGTCGTATTTCGATTAATGTATTTTTAATTAATATATTTCAATTTTTATAAAATTTAATTAATATACAATTTAATTAATGTATTTTTAATTAATATAAAATTTAATTCGTGCATTTTAATTTTATATTTCAATTCATACACATTTTAATTAGTACGTTTTTAATTATTATATTTAGTTAATACATTTTAATTAATATAAAATTTAATTAACGTATACTAATTTTTATATATTAAATTAATTTTATATATTTTAATTAATTTATTTTTAATTCATAATGTACCACTCTCTACTCTAAACACGTAATAATGTACACGTGCATATTATGTATACACGCGTAATTGTTTTACATGTAAGCGGGCGGGGAGGACTTAGAATCAAACGTAGGAAAAATTCGGCAGTTGCTAACGACTTTTCCGCAGACAATTTTAAATCCGGATAAAGAGAAATCTTTTGTTTCAATCGTTATCGTCGTTTTTAAAGTACAAATCGCCTCCACGTGAAATGAGCCCGACATACAACGTAGGACGAAATTGTCCGGACCTTTTAGTTAAATTGTTTGCCGGCGCGAAGGACAGAGGAATAGAGATATCTCTTCCTCTTTCTTCCGTTTTATCTTCAAGAAGAGACAGTCCCTTCGGACTTTTTGCAATAATTCGGGTAGGCGGGTCCTTTTTATTTATTCGATGCAACATCGGCGGCTTAGTGTGACTGGCATTACTTTGTTTTTTCGGTTATCCCGAGCGAACGAACACGGTTCTCGCGGGGACGAAACATCCCGAGGATATTTATCTTGTTCTTTGTCGGAGTATCGACTCACACACGTACATTGCAAACATTGATATACCCGCGTTAGTTGAAGTGAATATATATATATATATATATATATATATATATATGTATATATATATATAGTCTCTTCGGTTTAACTAAAGGTTGTACAAGTGAAATTCCGTTTGATAAACGACAAAGTTAAAAGTACGTAAAAGGTTAATTATGCTTTTGAATAATCTGTAACGAAGTTTTTTTTACACCATCTTAATATTTTGAAAATAAGTTCGAACAATGACAAAATCTCATTAATCGCGATAAAGACAACTGAACGTACATAACAGAAATATTATTATCGACGATGGCTAACAATATATACAACTCGGCTAAAATAATTCCCAACCAACAGGCTCGCCAAAAGACTGTCTATCCCAATCATCTTACAATCTCAATAAATTTAGATTGTGGAATGTAGTGATTTTATTTATACTTCATTACTAAAAATAGTTGAAATCACTAAATTTATTTAATTATGCGAAGCTTTTCGGCATTTACGCCATTGTCAAGCTATATACAATTAAAATTAATTATGATTTTATATAATTAATTTTAATTGTATATAGCTTGACAATGGCGTAAATGCCGAAAAGCTTCGCATAATTAAATAAATTTAGTGATTTTAACTATTTTTAGTAATCAATTATAATCTCAATAAACTAAATCATTTCATTCGTTCGGGGTCACGTGCGCAAGTTATTATGACTATCTCTAAACATTGGTACTTTTTAATAATTAATTAATTTGTTAGATATAGTCCAAGTGTTAGGTTGAAGTATTTTTACTTCCCTGCTGTTATCCAACAAATTTATCGCTAGTGTGTTATCCTGGCTGGTCAGCCTGATATCATTTTTATACATATATACACACACACTATCACTCACACACACAATATATACATACTTATATATAATTATGGAGTTTAATAAGTAAGCAGATCTTCTCACAAATGCTATTAGCCGAGTCGAAATTTTTCCAGTAACATCAAAATAATCACTAATACCAGGTCTTATACTAAATGAACTATGCGATATCTGAATATGTTTTCGATGAACATCCCAAGACTGATAACAGAAAAACTTCAAATTCTATTCAAGAAAATTCTTGAATTAATTCCTGCTTCTAGTTCTGGAAGATGTAGAGAGTGTACGTAAAAGAAAAACAGAAACACGAAGTTAGTTTAAAACGTCATAAATATCTGTGTGTTGAGCATGCAAACATAGTCTTCAAGGAATGTGTAAATATGTAAACTACACTATTTTTATTTTAAGATTAAAATCACTAGTTTTCGTTAAATTTTTTTGTTTTTGTAGTAATAAATTTCAATTATAGATTTATAACAAATTTTATTTAGTTTTTGCATCTTTCGGGAACTTCGTTACAACAATTTAGTAATATTTTGTATTTGAATGTGTAGTTTAATCGCATGTTCCATGTATTTTATGTAATTTTATACGCGCACTTTTAATTTTATGTTTTATAGTATATATTAAAGTTTATAATTTTGAGATTTATTTCAGTTATTTGTTGGAAAGTCGTAAGTATTATTATAAGCAGTTTTTGTGTTGGTCCATGATTTTTAAATCTCATATTTGTGGCATAGCATTTTTCATTTTCATACAGGATACGGTTGAATTGAACTTAAACGTGTAACATAATTTCACATCACTAACGAAGGATTAAAAAGCGTGGGAAAACTGTCAAAGGACTCTGAAAAGTAATAAGACAAATACTTACGTCCTGTCAGATGTTCCTATTTTAATTTATTTTTTGATATTAAAATACATATATATAAAGACAAAAAACAATATATATTATTGTGTATGTGTGCGCGTGCACTTGTATAAAAAGCCTTGTTTGTGAATTGAAATATTATATACATATATACATTGAACATTTATTATATATTTGTGTATTTGCTTGTATATGCGTCGCTATATATATATATATATATATATATATATATATATATATATATATATATATATATATATATATATATATTTATTATTAGCCATAGTGAACGATAATAATTCCAATTATTTATACAACTTACTCTAAATATACATAAACATATACACACCCATATATATATATTCACATACATACATATACATATCATTTAACACATATAATTATTATCTAGCCCTGATACCGGGCAAAGACCTCCCTCAAACGGGCCTATTCGAGCCGGTCCCGAGCTATTATATGGTATTGTTTATTTTCAAGCATTTAGTTATATGGCCGTCTTAATTTTTGCCTACATATATGTGTATAGTATGTAACAAAGGTAAACGATTAATACAACTGATCAATAAATGTCAATAAATTTGAAACCTTAAACAGAAATTTCGGTATAGAAGAAAATGTTCGTACAATTGTAAATTGCAAAAATATTACATGGATTAGACAGCGAATAAAAATGACAGATGCAGCGGAATGTATAGCTAAATTAAAACGGGCACGAGCGAATTTCTAGACGAGACGGTAATAGACGAACACCGTCTATTTCACCGGTAGCCGATCAATCGTCGTCCTAGGTAATGAATACCCGTAACTACATAGACTGAAAACAGCTGCAGTAAACTGGATTCGTATCGCACATAACGAAAAACTTAAGAAATTCTTAGACTACACCCAACAGTGGGTTGATATTGGAATAACGTGATACATACATATATATATATATATATATATATATTTGTGTGGGAATACTATAGAACTTACTTTGGATATTAAACTTAATTCCCAAATGTAAATACAGATATTTCTTGTTTAATCCCCTTCGTCGTACTATTTAATTGCCTACTTATCCAGCGGTCGTTTTTGAGACGCCAACGTTCGATTTTATTTTTCCGGATCAGCAGTTTCCATTTAATTTTCCTCTGTTCATATCGATTACAGTTTTCCATCTTATGCTAGTCTACGTATTCGATTCATTCGTCTCTTTTACCTTAATCGTTCGTTATTTCAACGTTTCGCTCTCGAGTTTCACTATTTATTTTATATTATTTAAACGAGCAATACATGTATATATATATTATTTTTTTCCAACGATATTGTAATTTAACAAGTAATTGAAAATGGTCTGTGAGAAAATTACGAATTTTGAAATTTCGGTCCCGAGTGCACCTCCTCATAAAATTTCGGAAATTTTAATTTCTGTTTTTCTCGATTTCACGATACTTATCTAAATATAAGTAGAATTTTTTTTTTGTTGTGTGTCAGTGAATATAAAAGAAAATTATATTTCGGTTACTGTTTCTATTTATGATATCGGAATCTTCCGGAAATATTTAAAATTATTTTAAGGCAGAAAAAACAACAATCCGATCAAGAATTTCCAAAATTCAATTCCGAAAAACACAAAAAAAAAAACATTAAAGCTCCCCATTTTAAACGTTTTTGGTTATAACTTCCAAAAGTTATGAAACGAAATTCTACACAATTTAACTTAACGTTTCTTAATAGGTCCACAGCGGAGATTCATACATCTCGTATCGATTTTTCACAAGTACGATATCTCCACGAGTGATTTACGACCACAGAATAGTCGATCTGTATTTAAATATATTTAAATATATTTTCGATTTTACAAACAAAATAAAACTCGGCTGTTCAAGTACTTTTAACTAGTTGTAAAACTCTGGTTTCTTAATTAGCCGGTCGTCCACTGTACATTTTCCGGTCAATTTGATGTGTATTTTCACTTGGAATTATTATTTTTCCACCGTATTCGTTTTTCAAAGCTGAACCAGATTTTGAAGTTTCTTCAAATGTATACATTTTTTTAAAATATCCTTTCAAAATTTTTTTTTCGACGTAACTATTTTTTTTTTTACTATAAGTAACCTCGCGATAGCAATTATTTTAGTCTTCTTCTTCCTATTAACGCGCCATATAGCGCTGCAAGACCGTGGGACACGGATGCGAAGACTCGGATTATAAGTTAAATGCCGGATATTATAATTTTCATGTTTAAATCAATTCACGCCGATGCACATATACTTGTAGAAAAACGGATTTTACACATATAATCCGGTTCAAGTTTCGAGATCAGTAATATTCTCTACACACCGGTATATAAATATAATTTAGTTATAATCACACCCTTAAATTTTGAAAAGTGAAAATTGTACGCGTTAAAAAAGAAACAAAAGATACGAACACTAAGAAAAAAATTTTGTCCTTGCTTTCCTAGAGAAAATTGTAAATTTTCGCGATTTTTAATTTTAATATTTTAGAGGAATTTCCTTATATTAATACTACCCGAGAGACGAATCCATCCACGCTGTAAATATTTTTATACGGTCTTTCAACTTCCTTAATCCTAGCCAAATAATAATAATAATAATAATAATAATAATAATAATAATAATAATAATAATAATAATAATAATAATAATAATAATAATAATAATAATAATAATAATAATAATAATAATAATAATAATAATAATAATAATAATAATAATAATAATAATAATGGTAAGACAAAGTGAAAAATCGCCTTAATTAGAATGTAGGCTCGAGAAACTGCTGCTTTACAAAATTACCACGGCGTCGCCGAACAACATGGGATTCGAAGAAACACGCACACACACCAAACAATCTTCGGGGTGACAGTGACAAAATTAGGGAATTGTAGAAGCCTATTTTTAACCCCAATGAAGAATTGAAACTATATATGTCCCAGTATACATATATCTATATAATATATATGATATACACATATATATATATATATATATATATATATATATATATATATATATATATATATATATATAAAACGAAACGCTAAGAGGAATTCGCTAATACCGTTATTAAAGCCGGAATAAAATTCGACCGTGCAAAATGACAACCTTCCGGAGATAGAAAAGGCAGGTAAACGATCTAGCCGACGACGCTAGGCGATTTAGCTATTTGCAGTTTTTATTAATTTTTCCAACTTTGAACGACCATCACGGGAGCCAAACGTCGTTTATTTCTAATAGGGTTGTGACGGCCGAGGCAAAGTTAAGATTCTATTACGGAGCCATAGCTGTAAGAAACGGGACAAATGACGTCGGACAGACGAACTAATTTGTGTGACGTAAAATCGAGACAACCGGATACGAAACAATTTAACAATTCTCTCAGCCTTTATCATCATTGCCGAGAAGCTACTTGTCTACAATTGTTTCAAAAAACAAAAAATCATCACAGCAATATACATATATATATACATATATCAACAAGATCAGTTTTCTACAAATTACAGAGCCAATCCGAGTTAACAAAATGGCACCGCGAGAAAAAGAAATAAAATATACAACTTCAAGTTTATCGTGAATTTATTCGATATTTATTAATTAAATTTATATTATATTTATTTATATTTAATTTTATTACGTCGCGGTCGATCAGTTGTCGAAAATTTACTGCTATTATATTTTATTTATGAATTAAAATTTTTAATTTACATTTATTCAGTTACAATTAACTCTCGAGACCCCACTTCGCACCGACTACTGTAACTATTCGACTATTCACGGCGATCACTTCCTGACAGTCGGAATTTGTATCGATTAATAAACCATTTAATAATTTTTAATTTATATAATTATTAGTCTATTACGAGCGCTACGAAATTTTGAACGACGACAAACAAAATTTATTTATAAATATATATACGTATATAAATGTGACTACTAAGAACACGAAATATAACCCGACCGTGCGCAACCGATACTGAATGAAATCCTGACGACCGCGTGGAATGTATTAGATACAGTAATTTGATTTGAAACGTGCGGGGATATTCGTGTCCTTCTTGTGGGTGCCGGGTTATAAAAGAATTCCGTACAATGAATTTGTTGACTCGGTTACCTAAAGACGCGTCGTGTACCGTTGTAGAACTCTCCTTAGTCTTTCACAAGCATATCATCCACTCTACTCAGCTAGAGCGTAAGAATCATCGGAAACTTATGTGCACTGAGAACACTAGTCAATCACCTCTCACTTGCTACTATCAACTTCAACCGTCTCTCCCCAAACTTCCATGGTTCTATTTCCGTAAGAAGATCAATCGTAAGGGATACTCATTAGTAGATTACGATTTTGGACATAATCTGTTACCTGACCGTCTTTTCCCTATGCAGCTTAGAGAAAGTCTATTTTATCCCCTTCATCCTAGATCATGTTTTCTGTTTTAATGCTTGTTGCGTTCCGAGCTTTACCTTGTATTGCTACGTTCTCTATGTATTACGTACTCCGCGTAGAATGTTTCGTCCCTTCGACACATCTGGATAATCTAAAGTTGTTCCCTCATATAGCGAAATAGAGAAGTCGGCATCTTTTTGATTAAAATATAAATAGTCCCCACAGTATCCCGTTGGGTAGGCTGTAAAGGCATGCCCATTAAAAATAAAAATTATAGCTGACTAGATCGCGTACGTATACTTTAACAGGATTGTTAACAATTATAATGGCAAAAATCAAATTTTCATAAATAAATGATTAGAAATGTCTTTATATTATTGTTATTTTACTGGACAACGTAGCATAATTACGCATCTACGAATGTTCTGATACATCAACATTCGTCTTATTAAAACTGTTAATATTATTTATGTTTTTCCACCATGACTAGTATAAAGACGGAGTGACGAGAAGACGAGTATAGCGCATCTGTTCGGATTTATCTCTTATCTATTTAGTTTCGTATACCAAAATACACGGTAGCCCATTTATAGATATACATTTCCCTAATCTACCCATCGACTACTAAGCAACGATACAAATATATCTTTTATTTCGTTATTTTTCTCCTACTCTAGAATTTCCAAATATTAGATCCGTCCTTGACTAACGTAATATGAAGAAGAAGAACAACAATATATTCGCGCATTTAAATATTTTCTGTTTACAAAAAAGTAAAGTTACCATTCAATCGAATTTTCTGTACCGAATATATCAACGATTTTTCTAGAAAAAATTAATACAAAATATAATCTTATAAAATATTATTTAAATTTACGCCTCATTATACGATTGGGGAAAAATTTTAATACAAAAAACCTGCTCATTTAAAATAACAGAGTGCGTACACTCTTACCGTATCAAAAATATACTTATATTTATCTTAGCTTATTTATGAATACTAGAATTAAGGTTTATAGCTGGCTTGCTGTAGAAGGATGTGTTGTTTTATACGCCTACGGTTATATATTTTATACCTGTGTCGCAAAGCTCGGTAATTGTAATCCCCTATACAATCGGCAAAAAATCCTTAATCATTTCCTGTACGTAAGGGAATTTTAACGTATCATGGAGAGATTTTATTGAAGTAAATCGAGGTCTATTCAAAATTATTCGAAGGCAATCGTAATAATGTTTTATATATGTATAGCGTGACTCAGAGAAGGCAGATGGTTTTTGTTATTTATTAAATAACTCGAAAACTAGAAAATTTTTGAAACGAGATTTCATTTAAAAACAGGAAAATGTGAGATTAACTTTATCATTTGTGGAACACAATATCGTTCAGATGACCTTCATTTACAATTCATTTGGTCTTTACAAAATTTTTGCAGACTTTTACGAGCATAGGTCGTTAAATTTTTGGAATTTCATCAGAAATCCGAGTTATCTTCCAGATCTCATAGATCTCATGGACATGTTAAGGTATCCCACACAAAAAATAAACAACGTGTAATTTCGAATTGTTTTCGAAACTTTCTTTGCATCATCATGATCGATTCACGTCGATAATAATAATAACGTTCCACGCAGAACGTGTGCTCCTTCTCGTTATAGGATGCCGTGATAGCTGAAACTTTACACGTGAAAATATTGACATACTTCTACTTCAAGAAACGCATTGCGCAGAGACAAAGCGGAAGCCCAAAGTATATGGCATGAAACTGCAATTGACGGACCACATAAAAAATATGGTAGCGCAATTCTAGTAAAACATGATATCGATGTTATTAAATCAACAAAAACTGATGCTGATAATATAGAAATTTTATCTATTGATACAGGCGAGTGTACAGTGACATCTGTGTACAAACCGCGGAACTTTGTATTTAACTATCCAAACGTCATACAAAAAACTGAGATTATTATTGGAGATTTTAACAATTAGGGATATGCTGCAAATGATTCTCGAACGGTGTAGAAGATTGGGCAGAGAGACATAAGCTAAATTTGGTGTTCGACTCAAAATTGCCCGCATTCTTTAACAGCGGTAGATGGAAATGTGGTTATAATCCAGATAATATATTTGTCACGGAAAACATCATAAATTTGTGCACTAAACAAGTTTCTGATCCAATTCCGCACACACAACACGGGCCAATAATATGTGAAATACATGCAGCTGCCAATCGACTCGTACTAATGATACAAAGTTACGGTACAACTTTAGAAAAGCGAATTGGACTAACTTTACAAACGAACTTGATATAACGGTGATAAACATACCTGCAGTGGCCGAAGAATATGAAACCTTTGTTGCAGCAGTAAGAAATACTTCAAAAAAACATATACCACGCGGAGTACGTAAAACATATATTCCGGGTATGAAATCCAAAATCAATATGAAGATTATATAAAGAAATTCAATTTAAATCCCTTCGACGAACAAACAACAAGAATAGGTTTCGAAATTTCCGAAAAGATAGCAAACGAAAGGTGTAAAAATTCGCAGGACCTGGTAGAAAATCACGACCTTAGCAAAGATAGCCGTAAAGCGTGGCAGCTAATGCAGAAACTAAACGGCGATAGCATACGACAAAATAGTATTGCAAACGTTACCGCAAATGAAGTTGCCCACCAACTCCTCCGAAATGGAAAAGCAGAACAAAAAGTTAAAATTAAAAAGAAATCTATTACAAGGTATCCATCTTTAGAGTCAAACCACTTTAACGAACCAATTACGGAGATCGAAATCGCAAACGCTATAAAAACAGCAAAAAATTGGAAAGCAGTCGGGATAGATATTATGGCATGTATATAGAGCAGATAAAACACTTTGGAAAAGCAACCAGAGCCTGGATTCAGGATATGTTTAATAATTGCATCAATAGATTAACCATACCAAAAATTTGGAGAAAAGCACATGTTATTGCCCTACTGAAGCCGGGGAAAGATGCTGAGGACTCCAAAAGCTACCGTCCGATATTACTATGTCATCTATACAAAATATTTGAAAGAGTCGTTCTAAATCGAATGGCATCAACAATTGATTCTAAGCTTATTCCTCAACGATTTAGGCCAGGGAAATCCTGCTCTGGACAAATTTTACATTTAACGCAGCACATAGAAGATGGTTGCGAAAATCGTAAAATTACTGGAGCTGTCTTTGTGAATCTCACTGCAGCCTTTGATACAGTGTCGCATCGAATTTTGGCTAATAAAGTGTATGAAACAACCAAAGATTTTAAATATACTCAGATAACATCAATGCTGCTAAAAGATAGACGTTATTATGTGTCCTTAAATGGTAAAGATAGTACATGGAGAAATCAAAAAAATGGATTACCGCCAGGGCAGTGTACTAGCTCCTGTTCTTTTTAATATTTATACTAATGATCAACCGATAGGAATCGATACAAAACACTTTCTGTATGCGGATGGATGATGTAGTAGTAGCAGCTCAAAATAACACATTTGAATCAGTCGAAGAAATTTTAAATAAAATGATCATGGAATTGGATGATTACTATAAAAATAATCAGCTGTAAAATCTAAAACTCAAACCTGCGCTTTCCATCTTCGAAATAGGGAAGCATAAGCATAAAATGGCGTGGCACAAAATTAAAACACACTGCTAAATATCTAGGTATCTTACTTGATAGATCATTGAAATTCAAGCAGCACTGTGAAGTCACAAAGATGAAAGTGATGACAAGAACGAACTTGATTCGAAAATTGATCGGTAGTAGATGGGGAGCTAAACCGCATCTATTACGAACATCGGCCTTGCCCCTTTGTTACTCTGTAGGAGAGTATGCATGTCCAGTTTGGAGCCGTTCCGTACATGCGAAGAAAGTTAACGTTGCTTTAAATGAAGCATGCAGAGCAGTAACTAGCTTTCTAAGGTCAACGCTTCTATCCAAATTATATGAACTTGCTGGCATAGCACCACCAGAAATTAGAAGACACGTGGCAGCGAAGAAGGAAAGATGGAAGACAATTCATGATGAGGCGTTACACTGCTATACGGGAGTAGCCAAAAGCCGATTAAAATCCAGACGCAGTTTCCTTGGAACAGTGGAGGAACTAAAAAATACAGACCACGCAGAAAGACTCCAAATGTGGAAAGCTGACAACAACCAGGCAGCAGAATTACTTCCAGCAGGTTGTCACCTGAATTATTCATCCTGGAGAACACTAAGATTACGAAGTGGTACCACGCGGACGAAATACAATCTATTTAAATGGGGTTTGATCAATGTCAATGTGGTGAAAGGCAAGATGGGAACCATTTATTCAATTGTAAATTAATTGGAGCATTTGATCCATCAAAACTTTATATAGTAATTTCGGAGAGAACACATTAAAATTTATAGATTATTGGAAAAATATTGGTATATAAATCGACCGGATACGCGAAAAAAAAAATAAAACTGGACAAAAACCGTGTGTATATAAACGTGGAGCACGCGGTTTGCATTATAGCAGCGTTATCAACTCGTCCATCTTCTCTGGAGCCACCCCTATATTAGGTGTGTCATTTGGCCTATATGTGTATCTATTATCGCTCGTTATATTTTTGTAAATTTTGTTATATTTAATTTATTTAAATTCCCGACGTACCCCTCTGCTGTAAGTATACAATAATATTTAATAACAACGCTATACAGTTCGATAATTTAACTAATTATACTTGTTTAGGTTGCAAAATTAGTGTAAATTTATCTTCTCAATTCGTACGGAGAAAGGCATTAATAATTTTATACGCTCTATACTAGTGTATACGTTGAAAATGGTTACCGAATTCGGAAGTTTTCGCGGTTAACATTAAAACGGCGCAAAATTTTTACGCTGCCTTCGGTTATTAAAGTGACCGAAAGTGTTAAAATGACCGAAGGTGTTTAAAATAACGAGATCCCAGTTATCATCATCATCAAACATCATCGTATCATCGATAATAATTATCGTCATAACGAACATGTAAACCGCTTAAGTTTCCTAGACCACATAAATGGATCGTATTATTTTAAACACCTTCGATCATTTTAACATCTTTTTTACGCGGTTTCAAAATTGAAACCATTTAAAATTGCATTATCAATAACCGTTTTCGAATATACGCACAAGATTCTTGTTTCTTTATGAATCGAGTAGATAATTACGTTGGACTATTGGAAATTCTTTCTAAACCGTTCGTAATAACTTAATTCTGAAATATCGATGTAAATTAATTAACGTTCTAATTGTAATACTTAATAAGTGTGAACGATGCGACTAGGTAAAATAAATAAAACAACGATCCTCGTCTACGGACAAATCACCTTGCAGAAATAACATATTCACTAACCGATTCTTAGTCTTGTCACGATCACATTTAAAACTACGATTTGTAACACGAAAAACGCTGATTCTACCCGTATAACCAAGCCCATTGGCGATATTCGAAGAGTCTGGAGCTGTGAGATCGTACCTTCGATCGTCGAGTTGATAGTATTCTAATGTGACATATTTGTAATATAATTATGGTGATAACGATGGCGTAATAATAATGAAATGATAATGATATAATCTCATGATGGTGTTGTACTTTCAAAAAAAATTATCGTGTTACCATATTCAGTCGAGGCGTTTTTAATACGATTTATACGTTCGCTGTTCTGTTTATTAAAATTTATAGTTCGTTTCGATTGTGCTCAGCTTGCGTGGGTAGTTCACAAGTTTGGGTCAAAGAATACTTTCTTTTTCATGTTTTCACGCTGGGTCAATGGCGTTTGTTAATTTTTAGGAAATATAATTTTATCTGTCGAATCTTTACGACGTAATAGTATCGTTTCCTGTTTTAATCTCGTCTACATTTTAATATTAAATTTAATGATCCCTTTCGATTTGGTTTACATAAAAATCAATTGTACGAAGGGATATATTGACGGAATTGTTAAATAAACCAGATTCAAATTTAATAAAAATTCAAGCACGTCCATAGCATGGTTACATTGGAGATGTAGACATTTAAGCTACCCTTAGACATACGACATCATCATTCGAAATTATTTATTTTTCGGTATTATTTTATTATTAATATTTTCTTTTTCTACGCACGTTTTTGATTTATACTAAATACTCTTGTATTATATAAAATGTTCGCACAATGATCAGTAATATCGAAGTAAATTGAATTGAATTGAAAAAAATATTATTATTGCAACGTATAACTTTATTTTTTTTCGAAACCCACTCGTCTAAACCGGTAACACTCATCCGCTGATAAAACAGAAAAAAAAATTAATTAAGTAAAATAAAAATAAAAATAAAATAAAATACAAGAACCTTAGAAGCTCGTGTACAAATCGAAATTTAGTTAGATATCCGCGTAAAAAAAGAGATGTTTCCTATATTTCGTTTTCTTTACTCGCTCGGATTACCGGATTACCGACCAAATTGGATAGATATTACCGTCGAGTCGACTGGAGAATTTATACCTGAAAAGGGACTCCTGTAAGTCGTCGTAGAAAGTTTTCGAAACATTCCTCGCGAGAAGATAAAGGTTAAAAGAAAAAAAATTCAAATTTTAACCGTGCAAGTGACAATTTTTGCTTTTTTTTTTAATTCTTGTTGTTACAAAATTTTGTGGCGGTATTATCGACTAAAGTTATCTAGCATAGATGTCGATCGATATTTTCGATGGATGGTGATTTTTCATTTGGCTTCTGATGTATCGGACATTGTTCGCAGTAAGACTTCTGTGTTGAGAATTATCTATTCCTTTATGTTTTCCTTCTAACTATTCTCCATTTTTCTGTGATGTTTTCTTCAATGACCACTTGCAGTAGGTTATATCTTGGAACGTGTCGGATATATGATCAGTTTTGCTAAAACTTAATAATTTCGAACGTGCGGGAATATTTGTATCCTTCTTGCCGGTGCCGGGTCATAAAGGTATTCCAAAAACAATGAATTTGTCGACTTATTAGTTAAAGACGCGTCACCTAATGTACTCTCCTTAGTCTCTCACAAGGATATCATTCACTAGGGCCCACTAGTCAATCATCTCTCCCTTATTACTATTAACATCAACCGTCTCTTCGCATCCGTGTTTCTAGGTCGCTCCTCGATTACTAATTTACTTATTACCTTTTATTTCGTTCGGATTTTACGTCAATAGCTCGAAATTAATTAATCGTTCTAACAAGATCGAGCCTGAATTTTTCTATACTATGTTTCAATGGCGAAGCGACGTGGTACATATGTATCAAAAATTGTTCAGAAAAAGTTTTTATTGAAACATTCAAATTTCGTTTTATTCATTCGCGGTAACAAAAGCAGAACCTAGTTCGGAGTTTTCATACAACTTCGTGTGAAGAAGGCTGGTTCTATATTACTAACAAACTTTATTCTCTTAATATATAATTTACGTCCGTAGTAGTAGACAGGTTTTTTTTTCTTTTTCTTTTTTATTGCCAATTTGTACCTAGCTTGATAAAGCTATCAACAAATGTTTGAAAAGAGACTCGTGTATGGGGAGCACACCCATTGGTGTGTTCTACCCTATTTGTTTACACTATCTTGAATTTTGATCCTCTTGAGACGTCTTGTCACTGGTTTGTTCGGGATCGCTGCCGCCAGCTGATTGGGGTGTCCATATAGACGCATCATGTGATTTTGAGTTCGTCTATTAATGACCTCGTCAATGGTATGAATCCCTAAATCTCGATGGATCAGTTCATTGGTAACGTACCAAGGCATACGGTATATCAATCTGAGGGCTTTGTTCTGGAACCGTTGGATGATCATCCGATTCGATGGTTTCGCGCATCCCCACAGCGGTGCAGCGTAGGTCCATATTGGTTTCAGCATGGTATTATATATTAACAGCTTGTTTCGTAGTGACAGCTGCGACTGATATCCTATAAGCCAGTATAGGTTTCTCAGCTTTAGGTCCAATTCCTTCCTCTTCTTCTGTATATGAATCTTCCAATTTAGAGTGGAATCCAAATGTACACCAAGGTATTTCGTCCCTTTGCTTCTCGGTACCAGTATATTATTTAACATTAATTGTTTATTATGAACCTTTCTATTGGAGAATGAGACGTGTGTACATTTTTCAGGATTTATTTGGAGGTCCCACTTTTGTGTCCATTTAAGTATGGTATTTAAGTTTGCCTGTAACATGGCAACAGCCTTATTAGCATCTTCATCAGATGCAATTAACATCGTGTCATCTGCAAATGTTGCTACTTGTACCTGTTCATCAGTTGGTAAGTCGGCAGTATAGATAGAATATAAGAGGGGCCCCAATACACTGCCCTGCGGCACACCAGCGTGTATAGGGTATATTTCCGAATGCTCAGGTATGTGGGGTTGTGTCGTACTATTTTATTTTCAATTTTTTTTTGTGTTCTTTCTAATTCGCATAGTTTGCAGTCAACCTCTAATCTTGTTTCAATAATAAGATGTAGTATAATTTCCTACAAGCCTTTATTATTATTTTTTTTTTAAGTGACTCCTGTAAGTATGTTTCAAAATTCTGTGTATTCGCTAAATCGCTGTCGTTATATTGTTTTTTATAGCTACGATAGCGGAAGGTGGATATATTTTTAACGTCGTTTTGAAGATAAATATCGAGGCATTTCAAGATACGTAGTTTAAAAATCTCACTAATTAAAAAAAAAAAAGTTATTAATTCTTGAAAATATAAAAACATTCATAAGTCAAATCGACGGAAAATATCTGGTGGTCTCATCCCGAGATAGCCAAATTACAAGATTCTCGCGGGAAAAAGATGGAATGATCTCGATATTTACGGACAAGGGCTTTTTTCGGAATTACTGTAATCGCTCGCCAAATGAGATGTTTGGGAACGGTCGCATCGAGAATATATCCCGTTTTCAACTTTCGAAATGGAGACGCGAATGAATACAATTGCCTCCTGACCTAAAAGTTTCGTACGGAATTCTACGAAATAATAATTAATAATAATAATAATAATCAAATCAATTGAAATCAAATTTATTTTAATTTCAATAGAATACACCAGTACGTATAGAAGAAATATAAAATAAAAATACCGAATACGAATAAACGAATAAAATAAAATAAAAAAAAACGAATAAATAAACATTGAGAAATTAATGAAAGTACTTAATAATAATAGTAATGGTATTAATTCATTCGTTTGTTTATATGAAACTAAAATAAAGGAAATAAAGCCTATGCGCAACGCTATGCGATGATGGCTGGATTATTATTATAATATTAACAACAATCGAAATATTTATCCAAACTTAATTATTAGTAATCCAATAATAATAATAATAATAATAATAATAAATGGAATTAGTACGCGGTTCTTATTTCGTTGGGTTATTTTCAAATACTACACTTTCTATTTCTCATCCATCTATATTTAGGTAATTTCCTTCATACGGTTGTTTTAAAATTTGCACTATTCCACCGCTACCGACATTATTCCGACTATTCGATTTTTTACCGCGTATACGATTAAATATTCCTCAAACACGAGGAGGACGAATTTTTTCAGACGTATTTTCAACTGGAAATGAATGCGCCTATTCCTTATTTCTGCTTCGAAAAGCAAAAAGTTAAAAACGAGCGCAATTCTAAAGTATATAATAAACTTTACTTCTATATTGCCGTAAACCATCTGGAAAAAGTTTAAAATTACACCGTCTCTGCTCTGTCTCTTTTTACAACTAAACGAATTATTCTTATAAATTTGGAAGTGTAAAAGTTTCGAAACAAATATACGGTGTGTCAGATAAACTACCCGGACGACGTTATATCGCTTAATATTATAATTCGTAGTCTAAACGATACTCTTCACATTTGTTCCGTCTCTTTGATGCGCGATCAATATTCGAAATTCCATATTTGATACTCGACATTCCATATTGCGATATTCGATATTCGATATTATCCGATATCGAATTGTGTACGATCGTATTACTTCACGACGGCAAAAGTAAATAAAGCGATGTAGACTCGATTAATCTATTCGGCAGTCCGGCATCCATCTCGGAATTCGGAATTTAAATTGTTCCAGTCAATTTTCCGATAGCTAATAATGATTGCCTATAATTTTAAGATGTACACAATTTTATTATACGACTATTAATATTATTTCTGTGTGGTTTTTCTTATTCTTAATTTTCTGGTTTTATTCGAATAAAACTACGGAAAATTCACTATCAACGTCGCTTGTAGCGAGGAATGAAGTAAGAACTACTCGAAACAATACTAACGCGGGTGGTAAAAGGTGTTAGTGTTGTTGGAAGGACGTCGTTTATTTCCAACGCGTAACAAATGGATGGCTGTTATTCCGAGACTCGAAGATTTCATGGGAGCTGAAAGATGTGGACGTCAATCTTCGATACCGTATCGAGAAGAATCGCATAGAAACCTTCGACAGAATTCGCGGTTGTATGTCTTTAGGAAAATTAATCGAACGTCGTTAATCCACTAAATCAATTTTTACGCAAAATTATACTACTAAATAATCGAAGAAAATTATGAAATAATTAAGAAAATAACTGGAGGAGGTGAAAATATATATAAATTTGTTGTATAATGTATAATTTCTAGAATTCAACTTTAACGTCAACGAAATTACTACGAAAATGTATATATATATATATATTAAAATTTTATGTACCGTATAAAGATGACATTGCGATAAGTGTTAATCGTTTACCCGAATTTCTAATCGATGTATAAATCGACAAACAGAAGAAGTAAACTGATTAATCGATGATAGCGCCGTTAAAACATTTGTGACTTTATAAAATTATCTTCTAAATTACGATATTAATGCTTCAAACAACACAGACGGTATTACAATTTCGCAACTACTATTATTGATGACGTCGGATTAAATCCACGAACGGGTATACTTAATGCTTATTTTATATATATATATATACATATATATATATATATATATATATATATATATATATATATATAAAATAAACGTTTGTCGTAAATTTTACGTAAGAAGATTAGAACGAGATGGAAACGGTCGGAAGTTTATTATGACTGTTAAAGATAGAATAACACGAGCTATTGGCAAAAAGCCCGTAAAAGTTCAAACAGCCAGAAAGAAATATTGCCACCGATGAGGGGTTCATCTCGTAGTCTAAGATAACGACTAGCTATGAAAAGCAGAAGCTTTCTTCGTTGCTATCATCATCATCACCGTCGTTGCATAACTATATTACGATATAGGTATTCGATTTAATACAGGCGATATTTTCCTCGTCCATCACTATAGTAGAGAGACAGACGAGCAAACTCATCTTAATTCTTTACTACCGTATCGTAAAGTATATCAGTTCGCCTTATTTTAATAGAAACGCATATACACGTGTCTACGCCGGGGGGGGATTTCTACTATTTTTTTTTTTTAATATCGAAAACAATAAACTTTTTTTTTGTTAGTAATCAGAAGGGAGATTTCAGAGGATTAGGTAAACGAACAGTTAATAGATACGTTTTTTTGGTCAATTATATAATTCGGAATAACCTAATGACTGAAATCCGAGTGTAAATTCCGACATTTGACGTTCCTTAAAACCGGTTTAAAACTGGCCACATCTAACACGTCATGCTTGCAGCGGCTGCAGAACAAGTGCTGTAGGATAATACTTAGTCTCCCTATTTTTACAAGTACTGACCGCGTGCATCGTATTTTACATTTACCAGGTATAGATGATGTAATTAAGCGCCATATACAAAAAAATGTTTTGACTCCTGTAGATTGAGTAAATTTAAAATAATTAACGATATAGGTGATTATACTAGAACTAGTTTACAATTAAAATATAAGCGTTATAAGCATAAACCGATTAAACATACGTTGTTGTAATGTGTCACCGGCTCTTCATTATGTACTAGGTATTACATATACAATTATTGATTACTATACATGTTAAAATTTGTATAATCTTTTAATTTTAATGTTTTAGCTTCGTTATTAGCATACAGGTTTTGGTGGTGGTTTTTCCTGTGATTTTATCTTGTTCTTTATTATATCTTACTTTATTATAGCCTTTATATTATACGGAGTAAGAATCATGTTTTCGGTATCCGTGATATATTTTGTAGCAGTGTAACTATTATGTTTTTGAAAATTGATAAATACACCTTTATTTATTTATTTATTTATTTATTTATTATAAACACAAACGACTTAAACATTAAGTAATTGAATTATAATTAATTAATTTATTAATATTAACCCCTTTTACTAAGTAAGTAAACTCGACTCCTCTAGTTTCATACTTTTTAACGTAGTGTTAATTTAAGAACTGAAGACTCGAACAATATATTTTAGTAGACTACAATATTAACAAGTATTAAATATTGGAATATATTGATTTTATGAATTATAAACAAAATCATAACCCAGTTTAATCACTATAAAAGTTTTGTATTGCAAAGATTTTCGACGATTACGTCATTTTCAAGCATATAAATATTACATAAAAAATTAAGAAAAGAATATTTATATAACGACAACGTATAATTTTGTTAACTAGCCAGAGGTAATATTACATACTAGTATAGTGTTTTTAATTATACTTTTAAACTTTTACGGCCGATATCCTATATTCACGATTTTTTTCCACGTAAACGTGTCAGTTTTTTGATTACAAACGTTTGGAAATGACAATTTTTATTTTCAAAAACTGACGGTAATTGGGAACGACAATTACGCTTAGAAGAACGCAATCTAGACTTGACGTTGACCAGATTTTGAGATAAATAAGTGTGCGTTTTACTCATCATTATTCTGAGAGAGACTAGAGTCGTTTGCTAGATGTGCACATAGTAGAGCGCTTGTTTATCTCGAAATCTGGTCAACACTCCAGATTGCGTTATGTAGTTTTCGAAACGTTACTTGATAATAGAGAATTTTTAAAATTTTAATTTCGTATCTGTTTGGTAAATATATTCCCGTATCCAATAATTAAAATCAAAATTTCATTATCACCGTGTTCGTAAATTAACGTCCAACATAAAAACCTCCTACTTAATTATATCGATTTAACTGGGCCTATTATGTGTTTTTTTTCCAATCGACTGATTTTAACGATTTTTACGTATCTCTTTAACTGGAAGAACGTTCTGCATACTCGCTTATACAAAGTGAATTTCAAGAAGGTCATTTATTAGAAAAAGCAAAAAATGTATGTATATATCTGATCAAACGACAAAATAACGCGAAAAGACGTAATCTAATATTTTTTTTCTTATAAACTGATTTTTACAACCGTCCAATTTGGCAATATTCGTTTTCACCGTCATATCCATAAATTCTTATGAAAGGGGATTATTTTCGCTGCTCCTTTTACGACTAACCGGTGTAGAACGTGCGTTGGGGGAAATTGAATTCGAAAAGGACACCGAAATTTGATAGCTTTAATAAAAATTCGATTACTAGCATATTATAGAAAAGGAAATCATACCAGCCCCTATAGACAGTTTTATATCGAAACGCAACTTTTCTTGTAGTACGTTCTAACGTGAAGAAACCGTCATTAGAGACGGGTTTCTCATTATTTTTGACTAACGGGACCTCATTATACCTTACCCCGTGGGACTGAAAATAACACGATCTGTATTGTTCGCTTGAAAAACAATGAAACTATACAAAAGAAAAACCACTAAAGTTGAATAAAAATTAGAAACATATTATTTCAATATCACACGCCAAAAACTGCGCGTACATATTATAAAAATATCGTTTATATTCGATCAGTCAAAGATAGATTGGTTTTATTGACTGACAACTTTTTTATTTTATTGCGAATTTAATGTTTTTGTATAGAGAAAGGGTTGAATTCACTTTTAAATTCGATGGCGCTGAGTTTTAACTTGAAATAGTTTTTTGACGGACCAATTTATTTATCCTTCGCATAGCGATGTAAACGGCGCTCTTTCATTGCGCTGCGTATTATTTTGTGTTAAAATTCTGCCTATAAATTTTATCGAATATTTCGAAAGCATGTATGTATTCGATTTTGTGCGTAATGTTGAAATTAATATCATCGACGGATTGTGAAATATTCGGTGTTTGATTAAAATACGTTATGAATGTGTTTAATGGCGTAAATTGATCAAGTAATTTCTGACAAAATTCCAGAACAATTGATCGAGAATTATTTGACATTGTTACTAGTCATCTGTGAAACATGACATCTTATCATAATGAATACTAAAAATTAAAAAAAAAAAAAAATTGAGTATTTCTAACTTTTCCAGTGGCTAAAATTACGTCTTCTGACTGTGCAGTGATCAATTTAAGCCTCGTCAAAGATATCATAGTGCAGCTAGAATAAAGATAGTTATCTTCGTAGTTTTAGATTTTCTAAACGCACTATAGGCGAAGAAATAGTATTGATCAGTAAATAATGATTCCGCTACAGTTTGTTGTGTACCTGCGTCTATATCTTTTACAGATGATTTCACAATCAGTATCGGTGTAAAAATCTACAATCGTGTGCTCGGAAATTACAAAAAGGCAATGAATAAAGCGTACGAGTGGACAACACAAAACAGTTTAGAATTCTCGGTATCAAAAACACATCCACTTCTGCAAATTAACAATCTGTGATAAAACCCTAGTCGTTACACTAAATAATATATCAATCCCTCAGAAAGAAACAGTCAGATATCTCGGCATAACATTCGGCGACACACTCTCCGGGAGGCAACACATAAACGAATTGAAACAATCGTCCCTAAATACATTGAATTTAATGAAAAAACTATTTAACAGCTCGTTTGGAACCGACAGAGCCGTCTTATTCAAAATTTATCAAACAATAATACGTTCCTGTTTAGATTATCGTGCTCGAATTTATGGAACGGTAAATTCATCGATTCTGCGTACTTTAGATCCGATTCATCATTCAGCTCTTCGATTAGCTTTTAGAGCTCTTCGCACTAGACCTACAATTAGACTATTAATTGAAGCCACTGAATGGTCGCTAAAATTTCGTCGAGAGTACTTAATGATGAAGCTTGATACGTATAAGAAAAGCAGAATACATCAAACGTACAAAAAACAAAAATGTTACATCATCTCCCCCACTCAACAGGATTATTTCAAACTCATATTACAAATAAACACCTTGAACCTCAACCTTTCAGAACAAATAGATCGTCGCATAATACCATCCCTTCCACCGAACAAAAGAACAAATTTAAAGATTGACGTATCATTGGCATTACACAACAAAAATATGATGTCAAAACAAAGAGCCTGTGGCAGACTAATGACATCATTTGATTCATATGAAAAATGGGTTGTTCCGTCATACATCGAGATATCACCGTAAGATACGTTTTACCAACCGAATTCTCAGTACTATCCGCTAACCTAATGGCAATCAAATTAGCTATCATATTTGGCTAGAGACTTACGCTTACAAAAAAATAATTATTTTTACCGACGCAATTTACGCCGTTCAAAAACCACCCGATAGCCCAAGACCTGTCAGCTAACCAACACATACAAGAAACCATCATATGCTGGATCCCTTCACACTTCAACATAAAGGAAAATGAAGCTGACATCGCTGCGAAAGAAGCGGCGCAGATGTTTCCAGTGCCAAAAATTTCAATCCCAATACAAGACGAAATACATAATATCAAAAACCAATTTCATGAGACATGGAACTTACGCTGGAAGAGCATTCCCACAACCAACAAACTCCAAACGTCAAGTTGAACACAGCTCCATGGAGAACAATCATCCTATCGCGACGTGATGATGTTGTACTAATTCAGATCGGAATTGGACATACTGCATTAACCCATAATTTCATCATAGAAAAAAAAATCAGCCGACATGCTGCTACTGCCTCTAACAGTTGAACACATGCTTACAAACTGTAAGCCACTTCAGAAACACCATCCTGGTGGCAATATTTATACAGCACTCTCGGATAATCCAATGGAACTTGATAAAACCATTCAGTTTTTAAAAGTATCAAATATATCCTTCCGATGGTAACAGGGGTGATGAGTCACCCCAGTAGGAAATGTTTGTTGTGATTGTGTGGGTACAAGTGGTCAAACGAGTTCCAGGCGTCTGCTAATCTTAGTTAAGATTAGCATTCACTTGATATTGTGAATAGTCCTGTGTATGCTCACGTTCCTCTGTAACTCTATTTTGTTTTGCGCTTGGGATGACGTGTAACCCCTGTTACTATTCTCGTTTGTAAAAATTTTTTATAGTTACTTGTTTATAATGGCTTCTGTTAATGTAAATGACCCCAATTTCGCCAATTTTGTGAGGGAGTGTCTTGATGATGAAGAGACCGTACTCTCTGGCGATGACTCAAGCGACGAGGAAGAAAACCTGCAGGAAAAAAGTGACGTCAATGATGAAATTGAAGGAAATTCTTCAGCAGAGGAGGAAGATACTCCATCATCTTCAGACACGATAAAAGGTAAAAATGGTCGTGTGTGGTCACTAAATCCACCTAAACGAACCAGAACACAAGCCCGTAATATTGTAAAAATTCCACGAACGAATGCTTCTTCAAGTATTTTGTTGGAACATGATGCATTAAATTTACTTATTGTTCAAACAATAGTTGAAACGATAGTTCGATTCACAAACCTAGAAATAAATATTCGGCGTGTAAAATATGTTGACCAAAGATTTATAAATGAAACAGATAAAATGGAAATATGGGCTCTTTTTAGATTATTTTATTTGGCTGGAATGAAAAAAGATGGTCATTTGAGTACCGAAGAATGTGGTCTGGATCATCTGAATATAAACTTGTTATATCTGAAATGCGATTCAAATTTCTGCTCATTTGTTTTGACAAGCAGTCTCGGGATAGGTCTGATAAATTTGCACCTATAAAAAATTTATGGTTACATTTCATCAAGAACTGTCGTGAACAATATAGTCTCCATATGTATTTGACTATTAATGAGCAGCTACTGGGATTTCGAGGAAAATGTCCTTTTCGAGTATATATAAGTTCAAAGCCAGATAGATATGGTATCAAAATTGTAACAATGTGCGATGCAAATACATTTTACATGGTCGATGCGATTCCTTATGTAGGGAAAGAAGAACGGAATACAACAGATAGTCTCCCTACATATTATGTAAAGAGGCTCTTGGAAGTTGTGCGTGGAAGCAATAAGAATATCACATGTGATAACTGGTTCACTTCAGTTCCATTAGCGCAAGAATTGTTGACAGATTATAATTTGACGCTTGTGGGTACACTTCGCAAAAAAAGTCTGATATTCCTCCATCTTTCCAACCTAACAAAAATAAGACGGTCTTATCATCCCAGTTTGCTTTTGATGGAAAAACTGTCATTGTGTCATTCACCCCCCAAAAAAACAAATCTGTCATTTTAATTTCTACAATGCATGATCAAAAAGACACAAATGAGATCACGAATAAACCAGAAATTATAGATTTCTATAACCATACTAAAGGAGGGGTAGAGACATTTGATAAAATGGTACATGCATACAGTGTTTCACGATGTACACGACGCTGGCCCCTTCGCATGTTTTCTGGAATGCTCGATCAAGCTGGTATAAATGCATTAATTTTATATAAGATATTTAATCCGAACACAAAAATTAAAAGAAAAACTTTTCTGAAAAACCTGGCACAACAACTCTCTAAACCCCATATGGAACATGGGCTGGAAAAAAATTTACCTCGTCAACTTTCCAAAGACGTTTCAAACTTTCTCACGAAAAAGAGGAAAATTGAGGAGGAAGAAAAACGAGAAGAAATGCAGCAATTTCCATCTAAGCTCCAAGAACAGAGTAGATACCACCTTTGTCCGCGATCTGCAGATAAAAAAGTCAAAACTGCTTGTACAAAATGTGGGAACCCAGCGTGCAGTGTTCATCGAAACGAAGTGTGCACCAATTGTTTTTAGTTTTTTTTTCTAAATGGTAAGTTTTCAATTTTCGTTATTTGTATCTAATAATAATATAAAAATGTTTAAAATTAATAAACTGTGTGAAAATATCCTATTTTCATTCAATAATTACTTGGGGTGTCTAGTAGCCCCGTGTTACTTTTATAAGGTGTCGCAATTGTATTACCAACGGAAGGTTAAATCCGTTCATTTAATTAAAATAGCTTCGGTGCCTCTAACTTAAGTTGTGGTACATGGCACCTTAAAAATAAAAAACGCGCATAGAATTCCTCTTGTAAAAATCACGTTTTAAGTTTCACCTTGTTTCACTGCATTCACCATGCACTAGTACTTCATTTGATACCCTAATCTATCTATTCCCCACCTGGGAGTCAACAACATTTCTCCTTGCATACATATATTTCTAATGCAGATATTTTTTTTTGCGTTTTCCGCGCTATGTACAGCAACTAGGCTAAGATCGCGGACAGCAAATTTAAATTTTGTTAAACAGGTTTAACGACCTAAGCTTAGCAAGAAAGGATGAGACGGATGGGGAATCTTGGGCCAAAAATTGAAGTATTTAAGGAAGAAGAATTTGGGATTATGGGACATTCTGTTAAGAGGTGCTGGATTGTAATTCGAACTTCACATCTATCACAGGTTGGTGGGACTAGTTTTTGGAATATGTGCCCATGCGACGTCTTTTATAGTCCATGGGGAATGATTTTTGTAGTGTTGCTTCCTATGTTGTATAGCTCATCAGCTTCTGATAGATCGGTGTGAATTGATTTCGCGGTATCGGATCAAATTATTTTTACTCGTGATCCTAATATTTTGGTTTCTGATGTACACTGGATAGATCGTTTTATACTATTAGTTGCTTGGAGGTCCGGATTTGTAATCGTGTGTAACAGAAGATTAACCGGAAGGTGATCCGGTCGAAGGGATGAAGGTCATTGCGAGGCATTGTAGATAGTATCTAGTTTAGAGAAGTCTCTCTTGGATGCTATGGAAAAGAGGGGGATTCCACAGTAGAGCGATATATCGTCAACAGTGAAGAACGGTGAGCTCCATACGATGTGTGCGCCAGTTTTTTTACTAAATTTAATTTGGTTGTACATAACTTCGTCCGTTGATTTATGTGCTTTCTCCATGTTAATTTTTTGTCGAAGAAAATACGTACCGAACATGAGATGTAGTTTGAATAGGTGTGTTGTTTAGTAGGATATGTCTGTTATTTTTACAGGATTTGATTTTGTAGAAATTAACAGCTTTTGTTTTTTCTGAAGAAAACGTCCAACCACTGTTTTGCGCTCTTGTTGTACTTTTATTGATTGCTTTCTGAATGATGTGTTCGTCGTGTTCTATGTTTGCACATGTCAGGAAAACTACAAGTCATCAGCAAAGAGTCTCGTTTTAATTGGGAGTTTAATGTCTTCGATGATATCGTTGATGGCTATATTGAATAGAGTCGGACTAGGAACTGAGCCTTGCGGAACTCCATTTTGCAGGTGTTTAGCTTCCGATAGTCTATTTTTAATCTTCACTTTAAATAGACGACCTGATAAGAAATTTGCGACGAAAAGTGGAAGTCGACCCTTTAAGCCCAAGTTGTGCATGGTAGTCAGTCTTTTCTGGTTCGTTGTGGTATCGAATGCTTTAGAAAGATCGAAAAAGACCGCTAATAGATGGCGTTTGTTATTAAATCATTGTATTATTGATTCCTGTAAGTACAGAGCTTGGTCTATCGTTGTTCGATTCTTACGAAATCCAGATTGATATTTAGTTAATAAGTTTTGTGACTGTAGTTCCCACATTAGTCTGTTGTTGACCATTCGCTCAAATACCTTTACAAAAACTGACGTCAATGATATTTGTCTGTAGCTCTCTATTTGGTGTGGGCCTTCGTTTGTTTTATTGATTGGAATAGTTGCTTCAAGTTACGATTTAAAAACAATCTCGTATATGGTATGTGTTGTATCAAAACGCTAATCACAATCATTTTAGAAGAAATAACAAAACATAAATTTACGTTCGAAATTCGGGTATTATTTCAATTATATTTTTGTTCGGGTAAGTGATATTTTAATTACTATATATATATATATATATATATATATATATATATATATATATATATATATATATATACATGCTGGGTGTGTGCGATATACGTATCGTAATTTTCTTTCAGAATTTATCAAACTTTGGTGTATAATGAAAAGAAATTATAGTTGGCAGAACCTTTGTGTAATATTGAATTACCGGACGTGCGTAATTGATAAAAGACGAGAATGTTACCGACGGAAATGCTCATTATCTGGGTTGTGTAACAAAGGTTTTCCTCTTGAGTCAATTATTACAACAACCGTATAAAAGATACGCGCCAACTACAGTTGGAGTATTCTTGAAAAGAAGTGCTTCCTTAAATTTTATATTGCTCTGGCATCTATTATATTAGTCAATATATATGTATTGCGTGCATGTACACACACACGTATATATATATATATATATATGTACATGTGTGTAATATATATATATATATAATATAATTTCCACAGCACTATTATATACACATGTATATATATATATATATATATATATATATATAATATAATTTCCACAGCCCTCAAATTGTACGCACAATTTTACCACAACTTACATTTAATATAACCTTATCAATTAACAAAAAAAAATTAACACATTTATGCATATTTCTATTAAAACGAGCAAAGTTTAAACAAGCTTATTTTTTTCGCGTTACTCTTAAAATTACAAAATCATTAAGTATCAAATTTAACCACTTTGATGAATATATATATATATATATATATATATATATATATATATATATATATATATATATATATATATATATATATACATTTATTTCATAGTTGCCAGAATGTTCACGGCTGATAGCATACAGTTCTTCATCATGTTATAACTCTAAATTATCTTTGAGAAAAATGCGGTGTCTCCATTCCGTATAATAACGTAGACACATACCCGTGTTACATATAATTACTTACTTGAGTGCTACTTCATTTTGTCTGCAAAAATTATCTTCAATGGGCTATAAACAATACAATGATTCTCTCTCTCTCTCTCTCTCTCTCTCTCTCTCTCTATATATATATATATATATATATATATATATATATATATATATATATATATATATATATATATATATAAATGTATATTTACAATTACAAAAAGGGAATAATACTATAGAAATGCGTAGTTTTAGCTAACATACAATAAACATCATTTATATTGATACGATAAACATTAAACATTTTCAAATGAGATTAAAATCTTTTCACAAAGAATACTTGCGATTAAGTTAATAAAATCGTACGTGGCAAGTATTTTGATCATTGGTATTCAAGCATTAATGTTCGAAATTAAGAAACGCGTTAATATATTCGTAATAAAGAATAACGTAAATATAAATCTTGGAAGTCTGTGTTTTGTAAAAGACGGTTTAACTTTTATAGATCCATCCAACCTAACCTCCCTTCCACATCCATTCGCGCTCTTACGCCTCCTAAAAATCTCCCAGCTCGACTTTTCTTTTCAATCCTGGTCAGACTTCGTTCCAATCACAATTGCCTTCCTAGCCATTTGTACTCTATCAATCTCACTCCATCTGTATACTAAAATTTTATCTTCCATTAAAAAGTACTTAAAAGATTCACCTGTGAGAATTTTGCCCGCTGATTTAACAACGGTCAGCGAGGTACATCGCGTCATAAAGAAACTTAAAAATAAAAAATCAGTATGTCTAGATAATATACCTACAATATTGATCAAGAACTTGTCACAAAAAGCGATTGTTCAGATAACAGTCATAATGAATTTAATTTTATTACTTTCTTATTTTCCCGACTGCTGGAAAGTGTCCAAAGTTATTCCTATACCTAAATCAAGTAAGGACATTTCTGATCCCAGAAATCTGCGGCCCGTGTCATTACTTAGTAATTTTAGTAAAATAGCAGAAAAAATTATTTTGAGTAGACTAAAAAAATTCATAGATGATAATGATATTTTTATAGAACAACAATTTGGATTTAGGAGTAATTTATCTACCGTGTCATGCAATTAGCAAGAATCAGTGAAACCATAACCGATGGGTATAATAAAAATAAGCATAATGGACTACTGTTATTAGACACAGAGAAAAGCCTTCAACACCACTTGGCAACTTGGTTTAATATACAAAATTATTCAACTTAAATTCCCTAATTACTTAAAGCTTATTCAAAAATTATTTAAGTAACCGAAATTACATAGTTAAAATTAACAATGACAATTCCTACATGAAAAATGCATTAACGGGAGTTCCCCAGGGGAGCATACTGGGACCTTTCTTATTCATTCTTTTTATTAATGACATTCCTAAAATTAAACATTTACAGATGGCATTATATGCTGATGATACTGCTATATATTGCACATCGTATCGAATTGACACTATACAAAGAAGACTAACTCAGGGTTTTATTAAATTAAATTCGTATTTTAATAAATGGAGAATCAAAATAAATTCCGATAAAACTCAATCTATTCTATTCACGAAAAGAAGACCGCATTTCTTACCACCTGTGATAGTGAACAACAGATCTTTGGTTTGGAAAAGCGATATTAAATATTTAGGTGTAATACTGGATCGGGGTCTCACATTTACTAAACATGCTGAGTATGCCTGCAATAAGACTCATGCGGCTCTGTTTAAGCTATACCCGATATTTAATAAACGTTGTTACGTCAGCTCGGAAAATAAATTAATAATCTACAAAACTATAATCAGAACAATTATGCTTTATGCTTGTCCCATATGGTCATATACTAGCCGTTCTAACTTAGCGAAGTTGCAACGGCTACAAAATATGTGCTGCAGAATAATTCTAAATCTTCCAGTCTATGTAAAGATTGAACACATTCATAAGGCATTGAACTTACCATATATACACGAGGTTGTCGAACAAAAAACAAAATTCTTTTTTGATAGCTGTGCCTGCAGTCGGTACTCATTTATAAACGATATAGAGGATTACACACGTACAAGTTTGCAACTAAAATATAAGCGCTACAAACACAAAAGAATTAAACACACGCTATTATGATGTACAGCCGGGATTATCTTTTATTCGAAATTTATTTTTGTATATAATACATATAAAAATTATTGTTTATCCTACTAAAATAAATATCTATAAATTTATATAGGTAGCTTTATGATCAGTATGCGGATTTTGTTAGTGGTTTTTCCTGTATTTTTACTTTAGTTAAATGAGCAACTGGGCATACTTTTTAAACTAGTATACGTAGTAAGAACTGTGTTCGGAATGCGTTGTATTATTTATTTGATTTTTGTAACATATATTTATTTTTTTTGTAAATACACTTTTTATCAATCAATCAATCAATCAATCTGTATACTGCCCTGTGCATGCGGGAATATAGCCGACGCTACTCATGTGATTTTTGCTTGTGATTTGTATACGGAGATATCTTTATCAAGAAAATTTTACAATTAAATATTTACCCCCCCATTAACCGGTTGCCTACTTATTGGCCCTGAATAACAACGATATCCTCACGGCTCTGGTCACCTACGTCTTTATATCTAAAATTAGTCTTTAAGTCGTGTTTTTTTTTCTTTTATTTTTGGAAATTTTTTTATTTCGGAATTTTTTAACAGTGCATACAATGGGTAATTTTGGTTATTGGACTTAAGCCCAATTATTGTAAAAAAAAATAAAATAGAAATCTCGAATTTTTTGTAATGCGCAGTGTGGAAAAATGTTAACTTATAAACAATTTAAAACAGCGTTGGGTGACTATAACCTTATGCAACGAATAATTAGCCGAACGATACTTTAATTTTGTATTCTCGTATAGCCATTTAAAATTCTGATTTTACATCGTTTGTGGACTTAATTTTGTCGTATGGTGCGGATTTTTTCCGTCCAATAATTTAATATTTATTTTATAATTTTGTTAATTTGCAAAATTTAGTCCCTTAAGCTGCGTCGATAATAAATTTTAAATATTATACGTCATTTTATTAACCGAATAATTAATTAACAAACACTTCTTCTCCGCATTTCTGTAATAATTTTCGTATACGTTTATTTATATTTGACAAATTAAACGTAGCCATTAACGTTGTTTAGTATTTACTTTTCTTTTTTCGTTCTGAGGATTTTTTTATTTAATTTATTCTTAACGAAAGTCAAGGTCTTATTTGTTAAAATCATTACAGATAAATTAGTTAATTTATAAGAATATTCGATAAATTATATAATAATAATAATAATAATAATAATAATAATAATAGAATAAATTATGAGAATGGATTAATTCTATATAAAAGGGTAATTTTGCCTATCGTAATATTTACCGCAACATAATGTAACATAAAACGATTTCAGAAGAAATTAAAGACTTTTCATCAGAGAATGGTTGCAGTGAAGTTAAATCGTATAGAACGATTAATCTATATGTCGAGTATTGTGATTGCTTTAAAACTACTGATATTTGAAATCAAGAATCACGTAAATATTTTCTTACTAACGAATAACGTAAAGATACCCTGTGAATTTAATAATACACAGTCATCGCTATTACTTACACGATGAAAAAATATTAACGCCGAAACAATTTAAAACTATCGGATGATCGCTATAGTGCAAAATATCAAATGCTTTGTGTAGAATACATAATTTTTTTTTTTTTGAGACATTAATATTTATTTATTTATTTACAAAACAATACGGCGTACAGCAAAACGCCAATTACAGTGTACGCAGTTACAGAATAATTATAAAGTAAAAGTATGAACAAAAATAAAACTGAACCACACTCGCACAACACGCTAATTAATATAAATCATATTTAGATCGAAAACAAAAAATTACTAATACAAACCGAAAAATGATTCTAATGAAATACAAACATACAAGCACACATCCGAAAAGCACAAAAAAAAACAGAAATACACTAGTCATACACCCATACTCTCACGTAAACAAACTCTCCATCGGGGCATATGACCAAAATAAAACAAACTTACTGAAAAGTAACAACTGAAATATAGAGTTTAAAAAAAATTGTTATATACAAATTTACTATCGAAATGAATATCTAACTGTGGATGAATATATTTAACAAAACAATATTAGTATAGACGATTAAATAACGGAGTGTTTATACTAAATTATTTTAACGTGCAGTTTATTACCGGGCATGGTTTGTTTAAAGAATATCTATACGAGTATATTCAAATAAATATGCAACCTACCTGATAATAACAAGTATATACTTTTAGGTTGTAACACTATAGTAGTACTAATTTTACCTGATACTCGTGTTACACAATTTTAGTCAATAAGGAATTTATAAACTTTACTGATTTTAAACTATCGAAAAATACATTTACAATTATACGAATTAATTAATAACGTATATTATACCTTTTTATTGTAAAATAAACTGATTAGAGCGCCATAAACTTGAATGGATGGTCTCTTTTCAGTTTACTGCATATAATTTCCCCTTGTATTCAATTTTACTAATTTACCCCACATCGTATATTACGAACAGGGGTGAGGCAAAAAAAAATTACAGGTATCCTATAAATAATCACGTGTCCCTATTGATTACTAATTTTCATGTGTTGTAATTCGTTCATTTGTTCACGCGTAATACATGCAAAACCACCACATAACGTACATATATGTGTATAATAAGACATAAATGGACCGACTGATATATGCATTACATTATGCATATACACATGCATATCCATACTCACACACAAGTGTGTACCTATATATATATATATATATATATATATATATATATACATAATACGCATATGTATATAGACGGTGATAAGAGGACGTTGCCGGTTTGGTATTATTGGAAGAGGACGATTTTTCAGCATATAATTCTGCGAGGTGCTTGTGTAACCTAGGAGCAGACGAGTAAGCGTCGTATCGTCTTTTCTGTTTCCTAAGTAAATCAAAGTTTATTGATGAGTACAAGTGTAGATCAACGGAGATGATTCTTTATATAAGATTCCGTAGATGTTTTCATCGATGTACTAAGTGCCAGCGGGAATACAGAGTGCCCATCGTTGGTGCCGTAGCCCGTTTGATCGGTTACTCGTACGTTAACACGCGATGGATTCCCTAGCAGCTTTTGTTCGCAATTTTATCTCGGATCATATTAATCGCGAAATTAAATAAAATAATTTTTGCCGAAAACATTCATTAAATGTTCGTTTTTTCTAACACATCGCACAAATTTCTCCTTAGTTAATAGACGCACATTTAGCCGACAGTCTTGTTTCCATTGTTCCCATTACTATTTTATTATCAGTTCCGTCATACTTTTCACGTAAACGGGTCTTTTTTTTATATAGATTTTTACAAAATGGCCCGTGTTACCAGAATTATACATTATACGTTAGTGCGTGTTTAACGTATTAACTCTTCGATACTAAAACGAATACTCCGCTACCCTATCGTCATCCTACTCTATATACGTGTCTTTTTTCCACATATAAATATATATATATATATATATATATATGTATATAAATAAATTATATAAAGAACGTTTACACGCCCATTAATACTTCTCGTCCCTAGGAGATTATTAATTCGGGTTGAGGTTGGCGATGAAATGTCCTGAAAGGGCTTCGATAGTGCCACAATTAATTTCCTTTTTCCATCAACTCGCCGATATATCACACATATTATATGTATATATAAATATATGTATATTGTGTAGGAATATATATATGTATACATGTATGTGTGTGACTAAATGCGTGTGTGTATATACAATAAGGATCTATAGTTGTATGTATATATGCAAGCGTGTGTATTATTGTATAGTAAAACTTTCTCTAACTACACCCACATCCCGGAATCGCTACAAATCGACAATAGTCGTGAAAATGATAAATTACTGCAAAATTCGACCGTTTGATTCTCCCTTTATTTTCGGAACAGTCGACGTTTAAATTATTTTTATTTTTTATTTTATTTGAAAAATAAATTTCTCGTTACCGGACCGATTCTTCAATTTTGTAAAGTTTGTAAAATTTCGTTAAATCGACGAACGAATTAATTTCCTTTCGGTCTATACATTTTCTCGTCGCACCGAAGCTGTTTTCCACTTGCGAATTTGCGATTATTATTATTATTTAACTATGTATTTATTCTTCTTCCAGTGCGTACTCGTTAACGGATGTTCGCGATCAAATTAGCTGTTACGGTTTTTTCCATTGCTACTCTAAAGAGTTCCGTCGATGTTGATACAAACTAGATGTTCTTAACTTTTTGACACAATATATTCTTCTTCGTCCCGCACCTGTTCGTCCCATTATCTTAATTTCATTTCTCATTATGCGACCCGAGTATTTTAATTTCTCGGTTTTTACTCTATTCGGGATTAGCAGTTTTTTGTTCATCTTTAATAAAGCATATTTTGTTACTCGCGAAAATCCGCTCGCAATAAGTTTGCAAGTTCAATCGGCGATTAGAAGGCTGAGGAGAAAACGTATTACCGATTTCAGATAATGAGAGAGACGAGAGTAGAAGAAATATAATTTATTTAATAAACATAAAATACAACACATCGTACACTAAGTACATTACCCTCAGTAGCTAATACAATAATAATAACAATAAGAAGGTATAAAAGAAACGATGATAATATACAGGAAAATTTGAAAAAAAAAAAACCTGCTACAAAAAAGAGACAGAAAAATAAATACAAATATCGTAAATTAAATTTAAAAAAAAATGAATTATTACAGTTAATTTACTTAATATATAAATATATGCTTGCGGGCTTCCATCATTCATAACTTGGGAGTTCTGTCGCTGGACCGACCACTTCTAAAAACATTGTTATTTTTTTTTCACATTCATTACATCTGGTAGATGACGGGTTAGACACGTCAGTTTTAGATTAGAAGAAGATATATAAAAAAAAATTATTCGATATACTTTATTCATACACTTAAGTCTGTTTGACTTTTATTATTATTATTGTTATTCCAGATTAATAAATCGTCGTTATTAATACTGACGATGGCGATGCTGACTGTTATTATTATTTCGGCGAACGATTGATATTATTTAAAATTTAATTATATTATTTATTTTACATTTTCATGTGCACATTCAACGAAAAATTATTAACGGCTATTTTTATTCGTTTAATTGTACTGGTAAATTTGATTTGATTTCTTTTTCGATTTGATTATTTATTACTACGCGATTTCATAAACGGCTTTTACTCGAAATAACATAAAATTATTAACAAGTATTTATTCGTTTATTTGTACCCGGAAAAAATTATTTAATAAATTTGATTTAATTATTACTACGTAAGTGCATAATTATACATCATGACTTTTACACAAAAACAAAAACCTTACGTGTTTAATAAAATTAAAAATCAAATAAAATTACGAATTGCGCAACAACTTATCAAGACGCATAATTGACCAGATCCGTGTAGTACCAGCTCCTCGTACGAATTGAACTCTGACTATAGTTTAATTTTCTAAATCTAATACGTAGTTGAATATAATTATTTCAATTATAATTAAACTATTATTATCGTCCGGGGTAATTTAGTTGAATTATATATTTTTTAAAGCGTTTTAAATATCGCCGACTATTGTTTAGTTTACGTGCGTGTGCGTATACGTTATGTAATAGCGTGTGTTTTAACTTGTATTACTTATTTCCATTTTAAATGTTACTAGCGATCGATGGTTTGATTCGAAATTATACCGAACAGTCTGATATAAGTTCTGTATTCGAGTGTAGCATTTCGATTTAAAAAATAATTAATTAATTTTAATATCGCGCGAAAATTTAATAAAGAAATGTACATTTAATTAAGTAATTAGCTTTAAAAATTAATAACACTACTACGTGTATGTATGTAAAATTAACGAGTATGTTAACCGATTTTAAGTTTTCAGTATCAAACAAAAATTACAAATTTCCTGAAAATAATCGATATACGGTCATATTGGTTTCTCATCAGTTAAATTCTCGTATCATTTCGTATTAAATATTACATTTTTCGAAATATTATTATTGTTATAGATTTCATATTCGCACGAATTTGATTCTTTTGAATTACCATCTACTATGACCATATAACGTTTTTCTGTTAAGTGAATATGAGTAAATTTTTATCTCGCTGTATTTTGCGCACTTTTCCAATATAAGTCGTCGGAATAGTCGAGTGGCTAAGGACTTCTATACGGAAGGTACCCAGTTCGAATACGATCGTAGACGCAAAAATATCAACAATGCTAATATTCTCGCGTGGAAGGCAATCGTAAGCCACCACGCACAACACCATATGCGCGCTAGTATACACTATAAAAAATTCACGCGCGAGACTGCATTGTGTCGTGACAATAAATCGATTATAAGTTCTCCACGGTGTTTGTATGCGTGTTTAACTGCGCCAGCGCCATATTATAATTGCTGTAAAGATTAGATAAGTAGTCGCATAAATTACCCACCGTATAAACGATGATATTATATATATATATATATATATATATATATATATATATATATATATATATATATCTTCTTCTAATGATACAACTCGATTCGGGTATTGTTTAACCATCATCATGTAATGGACAATCTGCGGTTGTCGGTTCTTATTTCTTGCTATTTTGACTAATTCGTCCGTCTTATTGATTCCGGTCCATTGTTTTTTATATTATCGAATTACGCGGTTTCCTTCTTCCTTCAATCGTACCCATTGCTATCGTTTGTAGTAGCTTGTACTCTTCGCCTCTCGTAAAATGTCTGAAAAAATTTATCTTTCGTTTTTTCACTATTTAACATTTTGTCCGTTTCCATTAATTTTATTCTTCATTTTTAATCTTCTTAGTCGAAGGAATTTTCCATATTATTCGATAGCACCACATTTCAAATGATGATATTCGCTTCTTCATATTTTCTCTCATAGTACACGTCTCGCTTCTATGTAGGAGCCAGTGACCACACGTACCATTTCGGTAACGTTTTTTCTGATCTCTAAGTTTAATTAAAATTTTTGTCGCAGATTGTTTTTTAGTTTCATAAAAGTATTTCTAATTATTTTAATACGAGTTTGTATTTCCATATCATAATCATTATTTCGTTTCAAGTTCCTCCAATGCCGCTATATCGAGGAATGTTTATAGTCCTGTTATACTTACTGCTAGAAGTGCTGTATTGTCAGCAAAGCGAATTACTGATAGTACGTAGCTGCTCTATTTTTATTCGTTCCATATATCTTTCTAGGTATTGGGAAAAAATTACACGAGAATATAAATTGAATAGTATCGGCGAACGCATCCTTGACCAAGTCCCCGTTTTATTGGTACCTGTGTTGATAATTTGTCATCTATTAGTATCCTTGAATGTTGGTTACCATACAGAATTTGTATTATTCCAATCCTATATATATATATATATATATATATATATATATATATATATATATATATATATATATATATATATATATATATATATATATATAAAGAAATAAAGAAAAGTATATTTTCACATTATTAAATATTATAAAAGAAAAACAATAATTATGACACTGCGTACCGTTTAAAATAAACTTACCGCAGTAACTATAAATATAACAGGAAAAACTTAATTTTTAACAACGAATGTTTAACATATATATACAAAATGCAGGAAAAATAATACATAAAAAACCTGTGATAAAAAACTAGACAAAGCGGACCGTCAAAAATGACGATAAATCAAAACGTATTTAATATTTAAAAAAGAATGTTATCGATAATTATTTGACAAGCTATAGCAAATTATGCTCGAGTTTGCGATGCTTGTACTTAGTATATTTTGTTCTTAACTGCTTGGAATCGTAATTTCCAATCACCGTAATTAGGTAATTATCATGCGTAACACATCGTTTGAAAAAGGTAGTAGATATTTTCAATACATGATCTTTTAGTTTCAATTGCTCGTGCATTTTCATTATATTACTATAAATGGGAGTATTCATCTAATGCATCTATTCTGAACCAACTGAAGCCTCATGTAGCTAGAGTTGCTAATCGAACTCCACATCGGACAGGCATACGTTAATACTGGTCTAATTATTAATTTATTATTGACATTTAGGAAAGATTTGCGCTTAAACAAGGGATAAATGGTACATATTGCTCGATGTGTTTTAATTGACGCGTAATCTAAATTTTTGTTAAAAGACAACCTTTTATCTAAAATAACTCCTAAATACTTTATTTCGTCCGACCATTCTACACATACACCGTTAATCGTTAAGGTAGTAGGTAGAAGTGGCCTCCTACGAGTAAACAATATTGCCTGAATTTTGGCAAATGGCTATCCGCCACTTAGCAAAATAACGAATTAGCCTATCTACTCCGAACTGTAATTTATTCTTTACTGCCCTTGGAATGTAAGAACTAGAAAATAATGCTGTGTCATTTGCATACAAGGCTACCTCTGTGTTATTTGTTATAGGAATATCGTATAAGTGAAAGGTGAATAGAAATGGACCGAGTACACTACCTTCAGGTACTCCTGCAGAGCATGTTCTGCGAGAGGATAATACATCATTTATAAACACATAGAATGATCTATTACTTAAAATAAGCATAATTGACATGGAATAGTAACTGGCAGAGAATATCTACGGTGAATAAACTACGATCGATAAAATTATCTTCAAAACAGTGGCACTCAGCACATCGTAGTAGCAGAATGAAAGAGGTAGTATTATGTCGATTACGGATAGGACACACAAAATTAACACATATTCATCTATTAGAAAAAAGTACGCCGCCAACGTGCCAACAATGTTGTTGTCAGTCGACCGTCGAGCATCTATTGGTAGACTGTCCAATTTACGACAAATACCGAAAACAGTACGGGATCGCATCGCTCGACTTGCAAAGTTTGCTAAGGGATAACATGGATATCATTAATAGAGTTTTCGAATTTTTAAAATGTATCAAATTAACGCATTTGTTATAATTATCTTAATACCTTTGTTGTATACAGTTAATATCTTCGTTATAATTATCTAATACCTTAATTATTTAATACCTTTGTTGTAATTATTTTAGTTCCGTGCCTCTAGCTATAATTGTGGTACACGGCACGTAAATTTAAATAAAAAAAAAAAAAAAATATTTCGGAAATTTGCATTTAATCATTTATATATTATACCATTGTGCCAAGTAGTATCAAATGCTTTGGCCACGTCGAATATAACCATCCTCGTATGTTTATTACAGTTAAAGTAGTGAGAAATATGTTCTGCTATTCTTATATATATATATATATATATATATATATATATATATATATATATATATATATATAAGAATAGCAGAACATATTATATATGGTTTGTCTACTGTATATAGGGTAACGAACGTGCTAAAGTTGAAAATGGGTTTTAAAAAAATAATATACTGGAAGTTTTGTTGTATAGAAAAAAGGAACTTGTGAAAGAAGAAAGAATCTTTTTCATTGAAAGGTACTACACTTACTCCTCTCATGCTCTTCATTACACAATTATTATTATTATTATTAATTCGGCGGGTCGTTGTATTATAGAGAGAGCACTTCATTAAGCTATAGGTCTTTGAATATTATTAATATTCTTGTCGAGTGGTGTTAAACGGGGTTTCGTACAACGTGATAGAACGAAAATATTCCCTTAGCCGTGAAGGGGGTAATTAATTCGGAAAAGTTACCCTGGAACGAAAAAACGCTTAATGAAGGGAGTCTTCTGTTCATTATTTTTCTTACGGATCTTACGACTTCCAGTTCGTTTATTTTTCCTTCGCTTATTCTTTTTACTCCCTAGGGGACACATTCCTTTAGTCAACATTTCAGGGGTGGGGCGGAATAATCGTTTATTTTATTATATTAATCGAGAGGAACGATTTTACTTTAATCAGGAGCTATGTTTTCAAGGAAAAAGTAGTAATGAAATTAATTAATCTATAACTCTTCGTCATCTGATTTCCGGTAACGTACATCCATGTATACACGCAAATAGGAACGCTTCATTAATTTATATATATATGTGTGTGGGTGTGTATGCGTGTGTAAGTACGTGTATATACGAATTATATATAAACTTAAATAAATTCAAAGGCCGTTATTAAAAAAAAATACATTGATTGTAATATTCATGATCTTTAGTTAAATTGTGCGTGTGTGTAGGATTTTGAGAATTAAAACACATCAGAAGACTAATAAGGCGCTACACAGTATGCAAATTCAATCGAGACCATCGTCTAAGTCTGTTAAAGTTCGGAATTTTTCAATATTAATAAGACCCTTTTTAGTGTAATTGTCGGTAATGTTTCGTAAAACTTTTCATTTTGATTATTACTTATCTCCGTCAGAATGATATAAATTTTAATTTTAATTTTAGCGATTTGTTCGACGAGTGCAATTGGCCCGACCGATTTTTAAAATTCGTCAGACCGAAAACACTTGATATACGTAAGATGAAATTTTTCTCGGACAAATTTACAAATAGCTCATTGTTTATTAATTCGCGCGTAATTAACATTTGAACTTAAAATTATATAAGCTGAAACAACTTCTTCCCTCCGATTTGACATCACTTCTACCTATCCGATACAACATTTGTCGTTAAAATTAATAATTGTTTCTGGCGAACAATGAAAAATTCTATCGTCCATTCCGCAAGGTAGCCTATGCCCGTTGTTTTACACAATCTATACAGCAGACATACCGATCAGCGATCAGACTTGGCAACATTTGCCGATGATACAGCTATCCTCGCGTCTAACCCACATGCAACGTACGCAAACACAGCAATTCGAAATCACTTAAATCTGTTGCTTCGATGAGTACAAAGCCGGCGTTTGCTGTCCGAATAAGTGCCGACGCGTTACATTTGCAAATAGAAAAGTCAGATGTGCAACTCTGAAAATAAATAACGACGAAATTACACAAGTAGATTAAGTACGTGACTTTGGTAAGAGGTTTACATAGTGACTACATGTGGCACAGACTAAAAGAACTGTCATCACTACGTTGCTACATCCATTGTTAGGGCTGGAATCTATTTAAAATTTAGCGACTAAACGGACACCTTTCAGCCCTCATTTAGCGTTACGGAGTAAAGCTGTCAGGGGAAGTACATGTAAAGGTAATCTTCGAAGAATTCAAGAGTAAAAGTCGAAGATACTTCGCACTATCACGTCGGCTCCAGTCTACGTCTCCAATCTGACATTACATAATTATCTGAAAATTCCGTATGCCAGTGATATACGCGCTAATGCAAGAGATTATTTGACGACTTTAAAGATAGCAACAATCTCCCATCATCCGCGTGATGCGTACAAGTTTTTCAGACAATCCGCCGAGACCCCTGAGAAGAAAGTGGTACGATGACGCTGATCACCTAACGGACTCCAGTTTTACTCCTCTTTCCTCAGACGATTGTCTTTTTATTAACTACTGTACTCGATCATTCTTTGTTACTATTATTCCTTCTCAATTTAATTCTTTTTCTTTTCTCGCAATCTTGTAATTCGATGGAGGCATTAGTATGACAACACCTATTTATCCGCATCTGCGTTGTTTGCAACGCACTTAGTGCTGGTAGGATGTTAACAAAAACTAAATAAAAAAAAAAAAAACAGACGGCTCCAGATAATTTTAAACGATTTTATCATAAATAAATATTCTAAAAAATCGAGGCATTTAACGTCAACCGGAAAATGTAGAATTTTGTTTAAAATTTTGCTCATCACATAGGAAGTTCGTGACAGAAATGGTTAAACGTAATCTCGTCACGTGTTAAAATTACCGCCAGTTATTTGGCAGCATTATTTTAAGTATCGCCTATAGGCTTGTTTTGCCCGTTAAATTACCGAAGACGAAAAGAAAAAAAATCATTGTTTTTTTAACTGCGTCATTTCAAAAGATTTTATATATATATATATATATAACCACACATACACACACATAGATTTATATATATACAAAATAGTATCTCCTAAAGGAATACTTGAAATAAAGATAAATAGAAAATTACGGATAAAGTTTCTTTATTATAACCGATTGAAAATGTTCGTTTTTGCGAGCACAATATTCCCTTATATATATATATATATATATATATATATATATATATATATATATATATATATATACATATATATATATATACGATTCAACGCACACACACAGACACAGACACTTAGACGTATATTCTTTTTTTTTATCGACTTCATTATAAAGAAATTACGATAAAAATGTAACTGCAATAAGGGTTAGTTTCGTTTATTGATGAAAACCGTTTAATGAAACTAGGCTATATATACTTAATAAAATTCAATTCACTTCGAGTGGATCCGTTTTTAAGTTTCAACGATATCATATTGGTGATTGTGTTTTTTTCCCTTTTTATTCCAGGGCTGCCAGTTTTTATTTCTATTTTCTTTTTATCCGCCTACCTCTTTTTTCTTCGTCGCCGAAATTTTCGGTTCATTTCCTGCGCAGATTTTCCGTACTTTCCTTTTTTTTTTCTATTCACCATCATTATCGTCGTTATTTTTTTATTCTATTTCATCTACCAATTTCCTTCCTACATGTAGTTTTTTCATATTATACAATATACATATATATTGCACAAGCCTACACGCTACGTACTCAGATACATCTATAACACCGTACGTAGCTCTAGCGATTTATCGGTTGAACGACGCCTTCAATGAGGCAGCAATCTTGCTCGAACGAACGCGAAAAACCCCAACTAAATTCGTACGTTTGCTAATCGGATACGCTATTCAGGGGATCGAATAGAAAAATACGACTTTTTAATTGCTCGGAACTATTCGGTCTCGACTGATTTTCTTTAGTCGTCGCGGTGAAATTAATCTTAAACTTTCTTTATATGCGCGTTCGTACATACGCGAATACGTTATAGTCGCACCCATAATTCGAAATTAAAAATAATAATAATATTAATAACGGAATAAAGGAAAATTATAAAGATTAATTAAAATCGGCTTTGAAGATTTCTCTTTTGCGCAACGAATCGGAAGTGGTCAAGGAGAAGGCTGAAACAGAAATTATGATAAACGAATGTAATTAAGAAGCATGATATGTCGTGATAGTAGTAGCGTGGAAAAAGAACTTTGCGACGAAAATGAACAAAATCCGAATTAATTGAATAATACAGGGTGACCCGGTGAATGTGGACGGCTTTGTTGTTTTTTGAATAACTCGAAAAGTACTCGACCAAAATTTTTCAACGAAATTTTGTTTAAAAATAAGAAAAACCAACAATCATTTTGTGGAGTATCATTCAGATGACCGCCATTTGCAAAATCATTTTGTGGAGTATCGTTCAGATGACCGCCATTTGCAACAATACAATTCAGTCGTTATAAAAAAAAATTTCGAAGGCTCGTATACGAATTCAATAGAACAGAATTCAGAAAGTAGAACAAACGAGAAACAAAAATATGAACACTAGAAACAGTACGACATCGCACCAAACACATGTATCGTTTAAAATTACAAAATAATTTCGATGTCTGTGCACGCATTCGGATAAAAGTCTGATCTGTACGCATAAATCAGAAAATAAAACGGTTGATTCTCAAACTGCGGCAGTTACATTGTCTCCTTGACAGATGACACTTCAATCTGTCGCTTGAAAACAAACCGCTAATTATAAAATTCTTATTCGGAAGCTTATTTGAACCTACGGCTGAACATTTGTGGGCCGTGCAGAAGACACGCGTATAAACAAAGTACAAAGATTTCAGAGAATAGTTTCTTCCCATCTTAGTACGTATCAATGTAGAAACTCTACATCGAGACTTCAACATCACGTACATCAAAGACGAGGTAAACGTACGAATGCCTCGGCGTCTTAAAAACTTACTCGATAATACTCTCGAAATACGCGGTCTTAGATTTAAGACAAATCTGATTGATTTGAACGCTGACGAGTGTTGACCTCTAACACGTCACCCCACATACCAGTGTAAACTTAAAATTTATACGGATTTTAAAAGAATAAATCAATACATGAATAAATAAGTAAAAACTACTTAGAGGATTTTCGAAAGTTGGTTCTTTGTGTTTATATTTTCAATTGTCCGAGTTGAAAAATATTAAGCGATATTTAAATTATTTAATATGTATACATGTATATATTTTATATATATATATATATATATATATATATATATATTGTACACGTCTACATTTGTGTTCGTAATTCCGCTTACTGAAAATTCTTTTGTATATATCCTAGTAAATGGTAGACAACTTGTCGTAAACATATATAACCTTGTATAAAGTTATGCCGGCTGAAAAATTAGATTAATAATCGACCTGTAGCCCCGGCAAAAAACAAAAAAACAGACCGACACCCTTTTTTCTAGTGTGTAGCGGTTTCCTTTCGCCGGCAAAAAGTTTCTATCCCGAGTATTTATATTCTTTGAAATATTTTCACTTTGCGCTAGCCCCAATCCCGTAATCTATTCTCCCGTCCTGTCAGTCGTTTACTTCGAAACGTATTCGCTACGACATTTTGTACGTTTGTTTTTCTTTTAACAGATTAACATTTAAACTTTTCTTATCTCTCTCTTACCGGCGACCAAATAACGTGTTGCCGCTATACTTTTATCAACCGTATTGTACAATGCGTTCGTGTGTGTGTGTTTTTATCTCTGGAATGAAAAATGAACGCTGAAGTACCGAATTTACGTTAGACACGTATAATAGCGATATTAGGCCTAACGGTATAGTGTTTACTACTAATACGTCGCGCGAGGTAAATAAACGTATGTAAAACACGCCCGCTAGACCAAAAGACGGAGATGGAAATAGGCTTATTACCTAGAGCGATAGAAAGGATTTAGGAATCAAAATTTAGACACGTTACTACAATGGTACGTTCTGACTCTCTCCCCTCAGCTCTCAACTTCTTATGCGATGCATTCAGCAATGATCAGTATCCTGTAGCGAAAGAAGTGATACGGCTGTTATTCCTGTAGATTCAAGCTCATGCCGGAATTCCAAGGAATGAACTAGCTTTTGGAGCAGCAAACTGTTTCAGCTATCGATGTACGTAATTATGCCAAATCAAGTTTTTTTACTTTGCGGCAACAAAAGTGGCAGTCGACTTCCTAATTAAATAATGTTCGCCAAATCAAGAATACCGTTTTACCGTGGAAGACTTCGCTTAAAAACCGTAGTGATGACGTATACAAGACTCACTCATTCATACCTGATTAATAGAACTCCGACTTCCCAGCGCACCACATTTCGTCTCCCGTACCCCATTGACTTTATGCTTCTCACTCACAACCTTCCTTTCTCACTTCATCTTCTCTTAAAAGGTGAATATTTCTCTCTAACGAACCTAATCTGTATCGTCTCTACTTCTTGATTTAACTTCCTCCCGCTCGTGCATCTAGCCTTAAGCACACGACTCGTTAATTTATATTAATAATAATAGTATATATATATATGTATGTATTATAATCAAGAAGTAATGTTTGAATTATTTATTTATTCATTTGTTATATTAGTATTTTAATGGATTAATTAATCCCCGCCGTGTAAAGCTAATTTTATTAAAAATTAATTTGTACATAATTTATGAGCACTTTTATTATTATATGTTTTATCTATGACGCCTGCTTAACACAATTCCGTTGTGGTTGGGGTCAAATTTATTAAAATTTTTTATATATATATATATATATATATATATATATATATATATATATATAAATACGATTCATATGTATTGAGTATGATTTAATTTCAATTTTATGTCGCCGTGTGGCATTTATTCGTCTGTCACGGTTAACATATCGATATTTCCACGGCATTACTTTCTACTGGTTTTAGTACAGATGTATATATATATATATATATCGCTAATCAGTTTTTTAAGAACAATTCAAAATTGTATCCTGGAGATCATCAGGCCCTCTTCTTTGGCCTGGTTAACTTTCTCAATGTGTGCATCGAAGTGCTTTACTTCTCTTCTGTTAGTAGACGAAATTCGAGCCGACTCTGCAGGATTTACGATGTAAACGGAATGTTTTATTAATATATATGTATATTTGGAAGATTAATAGCGTCATTATTTTCATATGGAGTTCGTTATCTTTATAGACGGTGTTATACAACTAGGTACATTTCACGTTAATTACTTCCCACTAATATAAATCTTGAAAATAATGATAAAGATAAACAAAACCAAAGGAATTATCATTATTATTATTATTATTTTGAAGATTCTTATTAAGGGGCAAGTAATTAACTTAATATGTACTGGGTCGTATTCACTGTCCGTAATGATAAACTATTTTGTGAAAATAATGACGCTATTAATATTATATATATATATATATATATATATATATATATATATATATATATATATATGTATGTATGTATATATATATATATATATATATGTATGTATGTATGTATATATATATACATATATGTATATATATATATATATATATATATATATATATATATATATATATATATATATATTGGATAATTGGATAATAAAAAGTGAAATAGAATATGTCGGTCATATTATCGGAATACAACGGTGCGAATTTCTGCAACTTATAATTTTTAAGAAGATTGAGTATCAAACTGATTAGACAATGAATATGAAAGAACACAGATCAATGTCAAAACCATAGTGTAAAATTAATAAATTTATGCAATGTGAGTGAGAAAGACCGCTATCGGCATTTGCGATAGTCTAAGTCCTCGTAGGGCCTGACATTAAATACAAGGAAAAGCTTTTTATTTTTTATTTTTTTTTTTTTAAACAAGATATGATCTTTCTTTTTCGTAGGAAATAAATAAATAAATAAAATATATATAAAATTAAATAAAATATAGAATAAATTTTGATATAGAATTGAATACGGTTGATGGTCGACCATCTCTATAGAAATTTATAATTAGTGGTCTTCCACATTAATGATTTAAAATGAACATTCCTATCAGTTAATTTCTTTACATATTTCTTTCCCGTTAATATATCCTACCCACTTTCTTCAAATAATACCGAATTTTCAATTCTATTATATTATTTTGCTGTTGATAGTAATATAGCTATTTAACGTATTCCCTCGTCTTATATTTTCCACTACTCTTAACAATAATCATGTAAACGATTAAAATTGTACCTGATAGGTTGGGAATTTATATTAATTTATATTAATAACTGACCGTAAACCATTAGAAATAATTTTTGAAAAAAGGTCAAAACCATTTATAAAATTAGAACGTTTGTTATTACCAGGGCTTGAAGCACTAAATACAAATAATAATAAACCTTTACCACTGAACTGTATATGTTACCATGTAATAATTAATGTATTACACTGAATTAGAGAGAGAGAGACTACTTCAACAAATGTTACTGAAATAAACACACTCATAGGGCTTTTGTATTTTCTTGGTGCGTACAGAGAAAATAGAGTAAATTTAGATGAAATTTGGGGCGATCGTGGCGATGGGATTGAATGTTTTCGGTTAACAATGAGTCGAAGGAGATTTAGGTTCCTTATAAAATGTTTCCGGTTTGATTACAGATAATCCATAGCGGAGTTAAAAATTAATAATCGTCCTACTGCTGTCCGTGAAATTTTCATAGAATTTATTTCAAATTGTCGACAAAATTATTCATTGGCCTGATGTGACGCTCGATGAAATGCCGATAGCTTTTAGGGAGAAGTGTTGTTTTCAGGCAATATATTTCTTCAAAAACCACAGAAATGTGACGTTAAAATATTTAGTATGTCGATTCCAAACTTTTTTATCCATACGATATGGAGATATATGCCAAAAAGCAAGATGATTGCGTATGTCGTAAAAAGTCCATGCCAATTTATAATATAAGTAGAAACATAATTTTGCATAGCTGGTTTTGCGATTATTCACTTTTTTATTTTTTCCTTAATATTTTAAACATATTTTATGTTTTATTCTCACTCCATCATTGCGCTTTCTGCTCCACTAATCCGTCTATTATTTTAGCAATTATTTCATTTGTCGCTTTTGGTTTTTCTTTTGCCAATTATCTGTTGCAAATGTGCTCTAATTCCCTTACTGAATTCTTAAATTCACAGCCAAAATTACTTATTACTTCTGATATATTTTTATTTTCGCACATACATTTCGTTATAGTTTCATCTGTGATTAACTCTTTCTCATATTATTTATGTTTTCCTGATGGAGCTGTGCTTATTGAAAACTTTTTCTAACAAATTCATCTTTTTATATTCTTATCATCTTGTTTATTTTATTTCTCAAATTTTCATATTTTTTATTTAATAGTTGATTTAATACATCGTTTTTACTTTTCTTGTACATTTTATCACGTTCTTCAATAATATTCATTATACCTGTAGTCATCCATTGTTTTAAAGCTGGATGGTTTCTGTACTGTTTTTTGATTATCCTAATACAACATTCATCACATATTTGCTGAAACACCTTTTTTGTTGTATTATATATGTGATTTAGTTCTTTATTGTATTATATATGTGATTTGGTTCTTTATTGTATTATATGTGTTATTTGGTTCTTTATTGTATTACATATGTGATTTGGTTCTTTATTGTTTTCTATACTCACCCAGTCTATATTGGTTAACTTATAAAATAATTTATATTAAACTTTTTTTTTTTTTTTTGTTTTCAGTCTATATTTATTTCGCAGCAAATTATATTATGATCTGCTATCTTTATCTCAGTATTCATATTAATATTTAATTTGAGTGTATATGATCCGTTTTAGGTTCTTGTAAATATATTCCAATTCCAATTCCTATCTTGTGTAACCCACCCTACCAGTCACATACTCAATTTCTGCCATTATTTTATTATATAAATCTATAATAATACCAAATATAATATATGGTATTATGATGATATGATAAAAATTAATAAGTTTATAACATTAATAAGATCTTATCAAAGAATTATAACTATCAGAACGATCAAAGCATATAAAACGGGTTACTGGTCATCAATAATGGTTGCAGGAATATCGAGTTAGAAATAAGGAAACATATTTATTTTTAATTAAAAATAATATTAAAACGGGACACGAATTTAATTAAGCAAGATATATTCATAAAAAAATTATATACGAAAGTAAACAAATCAACATTAAACAGTTATACTAAATCAACATCATATTTTACAATATCAAAATATGTGGAATTAGCATAATGGAGTAGAGTACAAATACTTTCCAGATCTGAAAGACTTAAAAACAACCGATTATTATAGCGTACAATTTATCATCGACCAGGGTAGTTTTAAAATGTATTGAAAAATATTTGGCATAGCAAGAACAGAAAATTGTATTACACGTAATTTTGAGGACACCTGTTTATTACAATGGTGCAAAAAAAGGGATAGTAATAGATTATAGTATGCAAGAATTTGGTGAGATCAATTTAACGATTCCAATAATTTAACTATAGAAGAAATAAACAACAGAAAATTATAATTTGTTATTAAATTAGTAAGATAATAACATTTATTTATTATTTTGAAAATATTACAATTGACGACACAATTAATGATTAAGAATGAATTATTAAATGTTCGGTTAACATGTTCTATTACCATACATTAAGATTAACATAATTGTATTATTGTTGTCACTATCTTCGTATTTTTGATTGTAAATGGAGTTTAAAAAAATTAATTGAATTGTCGCTTTAAATTTCATACTCTAAAATGTATTTTATTAATATTTTAGAAAAACAAAACCCTGAAGATGCATAGAATTATATAGTTTTCTTTCGATAATGTTTTATCTTTATTTTCGAAAATCTAAAGACGTATTTGATTATAAATGTGTAATAATAATATATATATATGCGTGTGTGCGTGTGTGTGTATGCATATGTGTGCTTCCGCGGTCACGAGGAGGGCTGTACGACAAATTTGGGTTAAAAAAACGTGAGCATGTAAATTGAATGAATAAACAAAAGCTGGAAACAAAAGATAAATATCCGATGGTAAGGCTAAAACGCAGATTTATTTCTACCAACATGTGTAAATTTTTCTATGTGTGTTCTAGTGTATACTTTGAAATACTACTTGCACAGACGATTGCGCCCTGACCGTTTTGAGTGACTCTGTGTGCGTAGTTTATTAGCGTACGCGTTTGAACGATTGCATACGCTTGCGCAACGATGGTTTTAGTGTTAGCGACGTTCGCCATGGCAATTTTTTTAAAGCGAATGAATTGAAAAATAGCGATAATCCATCAATGCCTCAACCTCAGCTGGGTAAATCGAGTTTCGTTGATTTTACCTCATCTTATTTCGTGTTCAATCAATCGACCTACCTTATATCCGGTAGAAAAAATAAAAATACCGATGAAGGAAAAAAAAATGTTAAAGAAGAAAAAAAAGAACAAAATATTTTCATTCTTTTCATAAATATAAATAATATATTTATATAAATATATATTGAAATTTATATATATATATATATATATATATATATATATATATATATATATATATATATATATATAATTATATACATTTAAATTTTTATATATATATATATATACATATGTATATATTAATATAATTACATATATATATATATATATATATATATATATATATATATATATATATATATATATATATATATATATATATATACTCGTATGTATATATATAAATATGGGTAATAAACTCCATGGATCAACAACATATTGACGCGTTTGAAATGAAATGCTGGCGCCTAATATTGGAAATAAAGTGGTACGATAAATAAATCAACGATTCGAATTAATATAGATAAACGGCTTTTATAAGGCATATGCGAAAAAAAACGCGCAAATTTTTCGGTCACATAACGCGTGCACGAGACTTAGACAGGACAGTTGTATTAGGAAGTATGAACGGACATAGAAGATAAGGTTGGCCAATGACCCTATGGACGTAAGAAATATGTCAGCGTGTGAAATTGTCAATATCAGACTTGGTACACTCAACGGATGACTGATGACAGGTGATTAATTTGGACAGTTGACGGCTCCGCAACTCCTTAATTGCGCCACCAGATCATCTGGCTGGAAAGCTGTGTAAGTTTTTGGAAGGAAGGTCGGCGGTATAAACATAAAGAAACTCGTCCCAAGTTGGGGTACGCCTGCTCGGGGAAGGTGGAGTGCCTGCCAATAGTGAAATAAATTCACTGTTGAAAAAGTTTCAAAAGCAATAACAGCGTACCACGGAATATCCCGAGTGGCACGGGTTGAATAGGGGACCCTAGCATTTGTACAAAGCGATAGTAATACCGATCGTCTTTTCCTAGTACGGAGCGCACAGAGGCCGGCTCTTATCGCTATGACCCGAGCATACCGCAAATCCCCGACGGTTGCTTTGATCGCTCTGTCTGGTGTGCTCCCGTTAGAGCTAAAAGTATACTGTCGCGCTGTTATGTTCGCATTAAGGTATAACGCAAGGGTTACATAGGAGACAGAAGTATTCTGCTTACATGATGCTGATTCATCGGTAAGTATGGGTTTAACTCTCGATGACAGGGAAAGGGCAACGGTTCGAGTACCAAGTCTGTTACATTAGACGCTTTTACAAGGAGCCGCAAAACAAGCAGGTCCCTGCGTAATAAAGTTTATGGCGTCGCTCTCGCGAGATGGCATGAGTCTTGGACGAATATGACGGTGCTGTCAAGACTCTACTGCCGAGTGTAATTGACGGAGAAAAATAAGAATGGTTTGTGCCCTTTAGGGCGTTGACATATTTCGTAACAGTTCACGGCCCGTTTGAATGCTACTTGCAACGTTTCTCTCTTAGGGAAACGCCTCGTCAGTGTGTCTGCGGATCCGGAGCGTGTACGGTCAGTCACTTTTTAAACGCATAAGCAGATATGCCTGAAGGTACTTGTCGCCGAAAAAATTCAACCAGGGAAATTGCCTTCGGCCGGTATCACCAAATTACTGGTGTGCTGGCGGAGAGCTGGACAGACTTCTACTGTCAGAAGTCTACCTGGTTAATCGACCGAGATCTCCTGTGCTTTGAAAGTGGAGATGAAGTTTGCGCTGTACAACAGAACAGCGCCGCAAACTCATCACCCGAGACGGTATCATTCAGTAGCTGACATGTTGCACTTGTGCTTCTTGTTGGGGGACAATGGCTCTTAGCGAGAGTTTCACTGAATGATGCTTGTCGTGTATTACCAGCTTGAATTCAATGGTAGGCGATTAGTTTGGACAGTTGACAACGGCTCCGCAACTCTTCAATTGCGCCACCAGATCATCTGGCTGGAAAGTTGTATAGGTTTTTGGAAGGGACGGGTCGGCGGTATAAACATAAAGGGACTCGTCCCAAGTTGAGGTACGTCGGCTCGATGAAGGTGGAGGGCCTTCCAATAGTGAAATAAATTCACTGATTCATTGTGGAAAAATTCGACGCAACATAATGGTCACGACAGTAATAGTGTATGAAAAACTGTTAAAGCATAATCCTATTACATACCCGCCTGTATGTGGTCATTTGGATCGCACTCTGATAAAGACAAAACTGAACATTCAGCCAACATGTATAATGATATACACGCTCAGAGATGTAATCTAGCAATCTATTTATCGGGATATTAAACGATAAGAATTATAGGATCGGGTCGAGTAATAGCTGCGTGTCTACCTTGCTACTATGTAAGTATACATCGAAGTATATAGAAAAATAATAAATATGTTCGTTTGGACAAATGAGCTAAAGCAATCACGTGTGAAATATGTTATATTAATTTTAGGGACAAGAAAGAAAAGTAAGTAAAGTAAATAAACTATCTAAAAAAAAAGTGCTTGAAAATTATAATAGTAACAAGAGTTTATCGGTACCTATAACAAATCTTCTAGAAAGATTAGATATATTATTACTAAAAATGCACAGGAAACTATTGTATTGTAATTCTAAAGAAATAGTAACGAATAAAAAATAGAAAAACTAAAATATCAGAAAAACCAGAAAGTATGAAGAATAATTCCAGCATTATTAGAACGATAACATTATATATTACAGAACAGAGGAGTATATATTGCCTACATTATATAATAAAGTACCAGCCGAAATTTTGAACGATAGGAAAGTAGGAATTTGGAAAAAATAAATTAAAATACGATTGATAAATAGTGAGGCATAACGATATCGTAAGCCGAAGAAGAATTATAAACATTGGAAAATACGGAGCGAAGAGAAGGAAGAAAAAAATTAGAAAGAGAACACAGCTCATTTATTAGTTTGGTTCTGAATTGAGGCCTTTTTGTATCATTATAACCATGTTAACTTTTAATTTAAGTACAAGCCTACGTATTTAACATCTTTTTCGAACGGTACAATCTTGTTATCTATTTGTAATATCTCTATATGACGATTTTAGAATACTATATGTGTTGATTTATTTTAATTTATTTTAATTCGTTATTTTTTGTTGAAGACATAATTGTATCCACCGCTCTTTGCGTGTTCTGATTTATTTTTATTTGGCTTATACCTGACCTCGATAGTGCGGTATCATCAGCAAAAGTCGCTATTAAGGCTATATCATCAACCGGTATATCAACTGCGAAATGACCCCAAGGTACTTGTACCTACTGGTTCCGTTACCATACCCTCATTTGCTTCTTGTATAATTTGCAAGGTTGGTTCAAAATACCATAAGTTTATTATATAAGTCCTCAAGTTCATTATTCTGCGCACGTCTATCTACATCTGCACACATATTATTAACGAATTTATTCTTATCCTTCCAGCAAGCTGCTCTTATTTGATTATTTATTCGCGTTACATTTAGAATCGATGACGAGTTCGTCTTTTTTATATTCTTTCCCGCTTCTACTAGCTTTAATATGTCTTCTGATAGCTATGTTTTCTTTTTGGTTAGATTTTTTTCTTCAGAGTACTTCTTTCTGCAGCTGATAATATAAATTTTTGAAACTCTTGCTAAGATTTATTTACATCAGCCTCATTAATCTGTGATAATTCCATTATAATTTCGGTGTCATCTTCTTGCATTCTACTTCCAGTTTGGCCGCCACGTTCGTTGTCCGCCGTGTCTAGTTTATATTAACAATTCGGTTTTTATATTTTCCGTTAAGAGACGTCGTAGTCAACAAACGCCTCGCACGATGCTGATAATTCCTTTCACCTAGGCCATACTAACATTTCGCCTGATATGGTTATCGTTATTTTGGAGCCTATTTTAGCATTAAAGTAGCTCACAACCATTGTGTTCTTTTTTTCTTCTATCCTCGAGGTCATGATATAGCGCTTCTACTTATCTTCCGAGATAGCTGTTGGGAAATAAACTCCTATGATATGGATATATTAGTTAGTTTGCAATTAAACGTTATTCCGGTTATACGATCGTTTACTGCAATATACTCTTTGACAAACTTTGCCATTTGTTTATTTACACTATAATCGCAATTCCGCTATGTGGATTCGATCCGGCCATTTAAATCATATTCGTGTCTATATCGAAATGCTCATACTGTCTCCAATGTGTTTCTACTAGTCCTGCAATCTGAATGTTTTCTCACGTTAATTCACCTTCTATAATATGCAGTTTATCTGTTTCATTGAGTCCGCAGACATTCCACGTACTCACCATGATTTGCTGTCGTAGTCTAAAGTAGTCTATTTCGCGCGAGAAGCCTGATCATTCACATTCCCGCCACGAGTAATATATTTTACACTGTATGATCTGGACCCGATACAGTGCCGATTACGAGCCGGGTCACGTAGAAAAACCTTCCTACTGTATTTATTAATTTTATAATGTTCTCGAGAGACGGTAATCAGGTGGTTTTTGTCTGTCTGATCGCAGTGTCACAGTCATAGAAATTGATGCGCAATTTCGCCTGTAAGTGCCCAAGTCAAGGTTAATATGAAGTCACTCTCTATCAGTCTTGAGCGAGTAATGGTGTCGTCGCTGCCCAGAATGTCTGATTTACATAACTAACGATAGATATTATGTCGAAGAAGCCGGATCAATATGTCAGTTTTTCTAGTTAATATCTTACCGGCCTAATGTCTTTAGATCGTACGTGTTGACCGCGTCCTGTAACGTTCTGTTCTTACAGAGAAAGATGTAAAATGATCAAATTTTAAACATATTTTTTAATATCTTTTCTAGTCGTAAAAATGAAATTATTCCATAAAAAAAATTTCGCTCGCTATTAATTCATAACTTTTTGCTGGTGGATTTTCGACATTTTACATTTTAACTTTATGAAAAAAATATAACAGTTTGGTTAAGTTAAATGCCGCTAGGAAAATCGGGAACATCTCTATAAGTAATGTACGATCGCTTGAATATAAACAACATGGTTACCGCAGCAGGACACGGTGGCTGCAATCAAGATAAATTTGGAAATTCTGCAGAAACTTGAAGCGAGCGAATATCTGGAAGGTTTAATTGTCTGCCTTACGTTGAGTTTCTTTTTTGTAGCAAAGAGCGTTTGGTAACTTTATTTTCCTCAATACGTAACACCGAAGAAGCAAATATATATTTTTTTTTAAACGATACTTTATAATTGGTCTATATATACATACATATATATATATATATATATATATATATATATATATATATATATATATATATATATATATATATATAAATTAATCGCAGAAGTCGAACTAGCTTAGACGATTGGAATTTTCATAATTCATCATTCTTCGAAACCCTTTCTTATCATTTCTTATCCTTTTCTTATCATATTCTTATCCTTTTTCTTATCCTTTTTTTTCCTACTTTTACAACAGCCTTGTCGATGTAAAGTCGCTTAATGATGATAGCAATAATAATAATATCTCTGGCTATAATAAATTTCAGCGCAGGCGCGTGTGATGGAGAGATAGGACCGTTGCGCAGGAGAGACAGGGTATGTATACATACATATATATATATATATATGTACATATATGTATATATAAATATATATTATCCTCCGGAATCGGTGAAACTGGTCGTCTTTGTTTATATACTTATATCCATTCGCTTCTGTCGGGTAGAATCAGTCACTTTTGCGTCCTCACGTTCGGTAGTTGTAGTATTTAGTGTCTCCGTTCGGGGAAAAACCGAGTTCGAAATCATTTTCTGGCGCGTTCTCCGAATTTCCTCGCGTCTTTTATTATTTTCTTTTTCTTTATTTTCTTTTTTTTTTTTTTGAATTTCCCAGAAAAAAATTTCCAAACGGCTATTTCAAATTTGGCCTTATTTTTTCGTTTTTATCGCGGCGTTACTAATAAAATTTCTACCTAGCTGTTCGTGGATAATTTTGGAAAATTCCACTACAAGTGTTCGTTCGCGAGAATAAATAATATTACGACTTATATATACGTTAGCCGGAGTGAAAATCAAAAAAACATTTCTCGAAAAAAAAAAAGTCCTACATATTTTTTGCCCAACTACGGTAACTTCTAACCGAATTATACTGGTAAGTCGTGACGAATTCGAAAAATTTCGATATATATATATATATATATATATATATATATATATATATATATATATATATTACCGATGACGAGCGAGACACTTTATTTTTCTTAATTACATATATACGAATACATACATATTAAATAAAATAAAATTATTCTCTACTGAATGAGGCGATTTTAACAACGAAATAAAAAATTGAGTCGTTTGTTATTATAAAATTTACGTAATATATAAGCTCCAAAAGATGTTTAAAATTTTTTTATTCGCGTTGTTCGCTATACGATAAACGAATTTTTAATGTCGAGAAAATTGTTCCTATTAACTCTTTCTCGGTCAACGACATTAATTTCAATCGCAATATTATAACTTTTTCCGGTGCCTATATAAAGTAATTAAGGTTTATATTTCGATAGAGTGGATGTTTTTCTTTTTGGCCTGCATCAAGCTGAACCTTTGTGGCCATTGGATTCCAATTTAAGTATTGTATAAAAAATTCGAATTTGGCAGAGTTCTATGTTATGCAAGATTTTTTAAAAAACTGTGTTTTTTTTTTAAAACGTTTCGATAAAAATTACCAGGACTAAAAACTTTTTTTATTTATCGAGAAAATCAAAATTTTATAAAATTAGATCTTACTGTGAATTATGGGGTAATTAACTATCTCAAAAATTTTTTCTCAGTTGTAGTGCGTACCGTAATAATTTACTTCCAGCAATAGGAAATTCAGGCTGATGATAGTACAAGATATCATGAAAAGAAAATTGAAATATATAGGTCATAAACTTCGAGAAGAGGGGCTGTTTATGTTGGTAGCACAAGGAAAAATACTTGGACAAAGATCAAGAGGAAGGAAAATATTCGAATATATAACATCAAACACTGGATTCAACAAAGTCAGGGAAGTAGTAGCTGCAGCAAGATTTAGGAAAATATGAAAATACCAACATCCTTGATGCGCAACCTCCTTTGAAGTAGACGCAACATGATGATGAATAGGAAATTACGATTCCAGGGAACTAAGTATTATATTAAGTATAAGCATCGACGCATTAAACATTTCTCATAACGTTTGAATTTGTTTGCTTTCGTTTCTATTACTTATAAATGATATTACATATTCGTTATATAATTAAACTTATATTAATTATTTTTTAAATTGCTGGTTTTCATTTGTGATGGTTTTTTGTCTGATTTTTCCAATTTATATCTTGTATATTTATTATTTACCAGTTTATATTATTAGTTACTTTCATAAATGGAGAGGGAATTATTAAATATTATTATAACTTTTTTAATATAATGCCAAATATACGCGTTTTTACATTTTTACATTTAATTCTACCCCGAAATAAGCCTGACCGATTATAACTTAACCTAGCAAGATATTTTGTTATTCTCGTTTTTTTTCTTTAATTCCATTTCGAACTAGCCGAAACAAACGTCCGATTCTAATCTAACCGACTTAGCTTTTCAAAAGGGTGTACATAATTTTAAAATTGTTTTTTAAGAAAAGTGATAATTATCCGCGCATATTGGTGAATAAATTTACCTATTTATAAGTTTATCTTTAATAATTCTATAGAAATAATATGTACCTTACGTAAACTAGAATTAAGCTTTACAATTTTAAATAATAATAATATTTCACCTTAAAATTAAAAGAAAAATAAGAAATGCTACTTTATAGTTTTGCAGTTTATCGGATAATGTAGGGAATATGTATTATAATTTGAGGACAATTAAAAAGAAGATGGTTTATATCTAACTGGAAATTTACGGAAATAAGTACACTTTTTCTGATTAGCTTCATTTGAGAAATTTAACTCTATGCGTGATTATAGTAACACATGTGCGAAATTGATGAGGGGGAATTAAAACAGGGATACGAGCATACAGTGGAAGTATACCTAAAGATGCGTCTGAACGATACTATAATATTCACCCTTTTCTTTTTGAGAATTTCTAATATTCGTACCCAACATGTGATAGTTTATATTTCAGAGCGTAGATCTGATGATGGAATAAATATGGGAGTAGAATGTCTGACAAGGCAGCCTATTTAGCAGCAGCATCCGCCGCTTCATTAAGTTTAAATCCGGAGTGACTGAGAATTCAACAAAATTCTAAAACATCGTTCGGTCATATAATTTTTAGACATTTGTCCGATATATCAGATATCAAAGGATAAGAATCAAACCATAATGGACACAGTAGTGAACTAAGACTATATACACAACGTACTCGTCTGTACCACCATGCACATTAAGGGGATAATCATAAGATTTTAGTCATTATCTCGGTTGTAAAACGTCCGGCGGAAGTTTGAATTTTCGAACTGTTACATCGTCAATGACAAAATCAGAATTTGTATTAGATTTAGTGGTAAAGATTTTTTTTTTATAATCAGTAAATATTGTACGAAGTTTATTGTTAAACCATATATCGCGAGAAAATATCTATGTGGATAATCTGAGAAACGTGTAAATTTAACAGGTTGGTACTACACGATAATGAAAAGCATGCAGATGGGGGGATAAGCAGGGATTAGAGCTTTAGGGCTTGATGGTAGTTGTAATCGATGAGTGATCGAAGAGTAGAGATTAAAGTCGCAGAAACAGGCGAATAGAGAAAATTAATTCGCTACTTTAATGAAGCAATAAACACCATATATTTCAAGTTCCAAAAGAGAAAGGTTTCAAAATGGTGATACGCAATTTATATAATTCTATAGACGCGAAAAACATAAGATTGTGGTTCACAATTTTCTAAACAAAAAGGGGAAAACTATTGAATAAGATTATGCTAGATCAAAATTTCGGTTGCGTGGCAACGGGTGCACCAACATACTGGCTTTAAATAAACGTCCTGGTGCTCTGGATTTTTTCATAACTAACGGGATTTCAATGTTGAACATAAGTGCTGATTCCAGTTTAGCTTTATGCTCTGATCACAGTGTTGTAATTATAACCGCGAGTACAGGTTTAATAAACCAAGAAAATTCCATAAACTCAACATTAAAAATAAATTTATCACTAAAATCCGAATCAGACATAGATGCAGCGGTTCAGTATTTTACTGAAACTATTCAGAGTACCGCATGGAAATCTACTCCAAATATTAATAAAATAAAATAAATAAATAATATACCGCGCCATATACTCGATCTAGTGAAAGAAAAAAAAATTATCCGCTAGAAAATGGCAATCTTCTCGAAATCCCTGTTACAAAACATTGTTAAATAAAACATCAAAATAACTTCAGATTTTACTTAACAACATTAAAAATAAATCCCAATAAAACAATGTCTACAGGAACTTTCACCTATGGAAGCGACAAATTACAACCTCCGGAAAGCGGTCAAAAGCAGAAATAAACCTATAAAATTCGTTCCGCCAATTCGTAAATCCGATGGTACATGGGATAGAACTGACAAAGAAAAAGTGGGCGTATTTGCCAAATATTTCTCCGATGTCTTCAAACCAAATTTACAATCTAACGATGAAACTGACATTCATGAATTTTTAAGTGTGCCTTTGCAGTTAAGTCTCCCGATTGGGCCAACGTTTCCCAGCGAAATTAAATATATAATCAATAAATTTAACAAAAAAATAGTCCGGGATTTGATTTAATTACTAATAAACTGTTATCGGAACTACCTAAAAGAGGTATACTAGTACAAACATTTTTAACGCTGTTTGTCGACTGCAGTATTTTCCTTTATCCTGGAAATTGGCGTAAATAGTAGTTGTACCAAAACCAGGTAAGGCACCGGACGAGTTTTCAACCTATAGACCCATTATTCCCTTACGTCCTATCCTCTCAAAACTGCTTGAAACAATAATATCGAAGCGGTTGAATCCTATTTTAAAATTGGAACATGTCGTTTCTGAGCACTAATTTGGATTCAGAAAAAAATACTCGACCATTGAACAGATACACCGAATTGTGCATACTATTCAAGAGGGTCTTGAAACAAAGAAAGTATGCACTGGTGTGTTCTTAGATAATGGGGTGATTATTAGCCAAGAAAAATATGTTAAATACTTAGGCGTACACTTGGATCGTAAATTGACACGGCGGAAGCATATTAGGCAAAAAAGAAAACAGTTAGATATAAAATTGCACGAATTAAATTGGCTTCTTGGCAGGTACTCCAGTGTGTCACTAGAAAACAAACTTCTAGTTTATAAAATAATTATAAAGTCTGTTCGGACATACGGTTTAATGTTATGGGGTTGTGCAAAAGATATACACATAAACAGGATACAACGGTTTCAGAACAAATAAGACTCATCGTCTCCCTAACTTGGCACGTATCGATACGTTACATCGAGACTTAAATATCCCATACGTGAAAGACGAGATCAAACGTGCTGTAAAACAATGTGTAAGCCGTTTGGAAACACACTCAAACGTACTGGCGATCAATCTACTTGACATTAGTCTAGATGTTCGTAGGTTAAAACGTAGTCGACCGTTTGATCTAGCCTAATTTTTTTCAGCGGGGTCCATCGCTGGATGCAAAGTTATTTCGCGTTCCAGTCCATTTGCTGGATGGCTACCTGGCCAGTTGTAATTTTAAAAATTATAAAAATTATAAAAAAAAACAACAAACATCTATTTCAGTCAGAATACAAAAATAGTTTATATTGTCCTAATTATGTGAAAATGCCAGTACAATTTTGAACGACACGTTTTATTATATAATAGGAAATATGTACATTCGTCTTTACATACATGAATATATATACATATATGTAATATGGGTGTATGTGTGTGTATGTGCATATACGTATATATATATGAAATCTGAGAAAAATATGATTCTTTTCCGACTGCAAAATAATTATTTTCCTCTGGGATGTTTTTATTTTTAAGAATTATTTTCTTCTTCGATGTTTATTATTTTTTTCCGACTGTGAGAAAAATGGCACCAGATATTGCAAGTGTAAGAATTTGATAACTCGTAGGATTTATGATCCAGCCGGTGCTTGGACCTGCCTCGTTTGTCAGTGGTTCTGTTCATAATATGTAAATAGAACGTTACGCGTGCCTATAATGCTTTAAAGAATACGAACTGTTTGAAATTTTAGCGATGACTTACACTTGGCAATATAGGCTTTACAACATCGTCATTCTCGACAATTTGAACGTCAAAAAGATTGACAAATTATTGAGGGGTCGCGGAAATTACTGGCTCCTACTAAGAAAGACGCATTCGTTCGTTGTTATTTCCGATAAGAAGATGAAGAAGAACTTTATTCATAAATATAAACATATTTACAAACATGCTAAATATGTATACATATGTATATCACATTGTAAACGTACAGGGAAAGTGCGCGTAAAGAAAACCATCCTTAACGTTAGTGCTTAAAATTATATTATGAGAACATAAAATAAATTATATAAAAGAAAAAACAAAATATTTAATAAAGGGAAAAATTACAAAAAAATAATACTCCTTAATTCATTCCGATATGGATACTTTTCATTATAACAAACGAATTCACTCGAAGTTGTGAAAATTACTTTTATGTCGTAGTTTTCTACTCCATTAGTAGACGAACATTTTATATTTCTGACTTTTATCATGTTCGTACCAACGCTGTAAACGACGAGAATTTTCTGTACAATTTCGTTTCTTAAGAAAGCATCTCATAACTTTTTATTTATTTTCGCCATATCCTGTTAAGTATCTTTAGTGTTTAAGATTTGTCGATGATAACACCATTTATAGGTGCACAAGTCAAATGAAAAGACATCGCGAATATCGAATATTTGTACTCATTAAAAATCGGAATAAAATTGATTCCAGTAATTTTTTAACTTACGTAAAATTATCAGAATTAACGAAGGTATATAACGTAAGAAATATTATCTAAATTATTTTATTGAAACATTGAGAAATTATCACTCTATCGATACTCGATAAATATTTCTTCGTATTATTGCCGCGAATATATTCGCAATACATGCTGACTGATTATACAATTGAATAGCGCAGTTGGTAACACTGCTACAACGCAAACCTAGTGCTCCTATTGTATATATATATAAATGAACAAATATTTATTGGTAAATATTCATGAAAAATAAATAAGTTACACTGACCAGTAGAAAACAAAATCCATATAATTTAATTAATATACAAACTTTGACGTATTCAAAACAGATTAAAATGTAAATTTTGTGGGAAAATTATTAAAAACCACACAACAACAGAGCAGAAACGCATTAAACTATGATTAACACGTTATTTATACTTAAATGTGAAAATATATAAGAAATTAAATCTGTATAGAATATAATTATAATTGTTATTTATAAGCAAATTAGTAAAAGAGAGAAATATACTAAATATTCACTATAATAGCGCGAAAATATACGATAAAGTTGCACGCGTGAAAGTACATGCTCTTTAGCCGTCTATCATTTAAGATTACGATTTTTCACAATTTCATATATGTGTGGAAATATATACATATATATCAATGTCAATATTAATCGGTGTATCACTCCTTAGACTGGTTCACCATTATCATCAATGCCCTCCATTTTTTTGTGTGTTCTGCTGTTAGCCTTTTCATAGCTTCTTCCTTGATTGCGTCCATCAGTGTCTGTCTCGGTTTATGTTTTAACACGTGCCCTATCAATTTCATTCTTGTTTTCCTAATCGTTTTTTCCTCGTGTACTCGATTAAAAATTGCTTCCTTTTGAATGAAATTTTTGACATGGGTCCTTATCACTACGTTTCGAAATTCTCAATTTTTGTGTAAACCCCTTTTGTTTCTAATTTTTTGTGCCGATGTTATATAGTGTCCTAATTTTGGTTTAATCTGATAAAGGTGTGTGTGAGTGCAGTATGTTTCCCAATGTTGTTGATATAGTTTTGTGATATGAATGTGTGCAAGTCGAACGTGTGTATGGATTTAACAGTATTTAGATTTTTTCTATTCGTTTCCTGCAATTCCCGAGTGTGCCGGAGTCCATATAAACGTCAGCTGATTGTTTGCTGAAGTTAGTTTACGGATAATATAGTTTAGATTAATAGTGTCGGTGTTTGTAATTTGAATTGGGTGTTGCATATGTTGTAATGCGCTAAATGAGTCGGTACATATTAGATATTTATTTGGATGTGAATGTTTTGTAATGTATTTTAAGGCTTTGTATATTGTTATAATTTCGGCTGTGTAAACGGAGTCATTGTAACTCTTCGCCTGATCTCTTTTTGTTACAATATACGTTTTCTGTTAATATATATATATATATATATATATATATATATATATGATAAACGTGTCAAGGGATCGATTTATCCTAGATTCTTTCCATTGCTCTATATATTAATTTTTTACGATATTACCTTTGTTTCTTCAATATTTCCCATTCCGTGTGTATATATATATATATATAATATATATATATATATATATGAGTATACGCTTGAGTAGAAGTCATAGAAGTGAAAAATACGATTTTATAAAGACCTTATCCTTCACCGCAATAGTACAATGTCAGTAGTAGTCCGTCGATAATATTACTAGCAACGAAAGTCGTGACTGTAGTTGTCTGGACATATTGAAGAATCGGATGAATGCTTTAAAGGATCATTTGTCATTTTATCGCTTTTCATATCCTTATGCCGGAATTATCTCTACTTAAATATCGCTCGCAGCTTATTCCAATTTTGCATTTTTATATTTCCACCTCCTTACCCCGTCGAGATTTATGTGTTTCTGTATGTTCTTTCTCTCACTCTCTCTCTGGTTTCAACTAACTGCGTAATTTTCTATTTCTCGCTCGCTAGATGATTCCTTATTATTTCGGTATTTTTAAGATCGTTCCTTTCGAAGAAATAAAATTACTCTTGTTCGATAGTTCACCTCTTCTTTCAGATTGCTGTGAAAAAACCCTCGGAAAGGAGAAAAATCTTATTATAGCGATATGGCATACCGTTTTCCTATTTATCGTCCCGTCGGGATTTTCCGAAGAACCGGCAGTCTTTTATCTATTCCGTTTTTTTTTTCTTTTTTGACGCTTAGCCCCGAAGACGACGTGACGAATTTTTAAAACATCCTCATTTCTCCGACGTCTTTTCATCGTCCAGACTTTCACTTTTTGTTTTTGTGCAAGCCAACTCTTTTTTCCACGAAAATTATGCAGTTTTCATTCGTATTTTCGTATTTTCATTTTTCTGTTCCACGATTACTTTATACAAATGTGTGTGTGTGTGCACGGGTGTGTGTGTGTGAGCGTAGTACAAAAAGGAAATTCTGAAGACGAGCGATTTTGGATAATTTTTCGCTAAATTCGTTTTCGCGATTACTTTCCTCTTATTCCGAACTTAATTAACCTTTTCATGCTAATACATACACGCCACAACGATTACATTTTTTGGGGGGTCTCTAGGTGATGCGTATTCCAATTGAAATATTTCCGAAGTTTCGTTTTTTTTTTTTTTTTTTTTTTAATTGACTTCATACTTAAATCATAATTAAGGTATATCCTAAAGTATTATACAATGGACACGTGTGATTAGTAAATTATGAGGAAATAATTGATAAAAACATAGGCCTATAGTTTATGAGACGTAACTTGAAAGGATTAACACACGTAGTGGTCGAAATTAATACGTTTTCTCCTGTTCTAAATTTAATTAACACCGGAATTTCGGAAACACTACATTCGCTGGTCGAACTAATAAGTTATCATTTTATTTCGTTCGATTTGAATTTAAAAAATAATTACGAAGAAAACATTCATATTAATCGGTTATCGATTTAAATTTATTGTCACATTTCGTAACAATAATCCTAATAATCATATTAAACCGAATTTTATTTCGAATATAACGTACAATGTTACAATTTGACGATGTATTTATAATTATTTACGAAAAACAATACGTGTAAGTATGAAACATACACCATATATATATATATATATATATATATATATATAATATAACAATAATAATAACCTTTATTTAGCATAACTAAATTAACAATTTATAAATATCTGTTACAGCTAAAATCAATTTTTAAAATTAATTTCGAACGTAGTTATACTAGGCCCATTCGAGCGAAGGTCTCTCCCAATTTTTCCCAGTTGCGTTTATTGTGTGCCAACCTATACAGAGCGCTATATATATGAAGACTATATTATGCACATCTGATCAAACACACACTCATTTACACATACACGTCCAAGATTGCATATCCGGGAGAACTATGTAATTACGAAACCGGTTGTACGACGTTCCGGGTTTAATTCATAATGTGTAGTCTCGTCCACTATGTGTACGAAATTAGCTGATACTGATATTAGGAATTGCACCAGAGATTCGAAATATCAGAAATAAAGTTTGGGAGGAGTTGTTAACCGAGAGTCAAAATTTATAAATAAAATATAATGCACCGGTTCTTGAAGTCTTTGCGTATAATTAAGGAGACTTATTTTCAGATTTTTCGGTAATTTATTACATAATGTACCACCCGCTTATATGCCGATAGTAATGTTAATAACGAGACGGAGTAATTAAAACAAGTAACTATCGTAAATTAATTTCGAAAGAAACTCACTGTACACAATGATTAATGCGGGAAATCCTATGGTAAAAGCGAAACCGTTGACCTCGTAGTAAATGGATGCCTACCACTAGTTAGTATAGAATACTCCGAACACCGTGATAATGTGGCACGAATAATTCATCGGAAAATGGCGATAGAAACGAAATTAATAACCTCCGTCTATTATAAATATCAACCTACAGCACTGTTAGAAAATGTAGATTATAAAATGTACCGGAACCTCTAAAGATACGAACAGATATCTAGATTATTTCGAATAGTGAACCAGATGTATTACTATATAATAATAGGAAGAAAAAAAAAAGGATATTTTACTGACGTAACTGTTTCACAAAATAATAACATACAGAGGATTACGAGGAGAGAATCAATAAATTTAATATAAAGAGTTGACATGCAAAACAGAAAAGATATATATATATATATATATACGATCAATACCAGCAAACCGAATAGCATTAAGATTACTTATAAAATAGTTGAAGAGTTTTTACATCACTGAAATGCTGCCAGAAATGCATAAATATGTTATCTTGGATAGTTGTCACATTGAAAGTTTTTACAAACACATTGTTGCACAAACCGTAACAATATTAATGAAGTACTTTCATACCGACGATGAAAATAAGAACGATGATAATGAAAATGACAAAATGCTGATCTTACCCTCGCGTATTTAAATTTTAAGATATTACCTTCGAAGTGGTAAAACTATTTTAGAAAATATAAATAAACGGAATAAAGATAAAACAGAAAACAAATATAGCAATTAATAAAAGAAAACTTGTAAAATAATTTAAAAATATCGAAGGAATCTTATTGGGAAAATATTAAAAAAAAAAAATAAAAAAAGGTTAAAGAAAAATTATCAAGAACGAAACGTTTGACGATTAATTAATTTTACAGCAGATCGTCTTATAAATCTATTTAATATTTATAAAATTCTGAATTATTTGGTTGGCAAGTATCTTAGTTTAATTATTTTAATAATTATTATTATTATATTCATACTGTTTTTATATTTTCAATATTTAACTTATTTATAACTTGAAAACGGCCTAACAACTGGCGGAATGACGTATTAGAGATTATTTAACAATTACCTATGCTTACTATAGCGCTTTTTCTAAATACCTCTACATCCGCACATGTGGACAGTAACAATGAAAACAGAACGTCAAAAATCAGCTAAAACTGTTCACATTTTCAGAATTTGATTCTAACTTTAAAAAATAAAGTAGAAGTGTTGTTTTTCAATCTGTGATATTGACATCTCTTAGAACGTATAGTACCGGAGAAAAATGATTAAAAACGAATTGTCCGGAAGGCTATTGAAATAGAGGAAGATAATACTTTTTTTTAGCTGTCAGGCTCGCGGAAATTTCGATTAGTAATTAATAAAGAAAAGTTATTAGGAAATCAGCTGTTGGTAGAATAATAATATAAAGTTTCGATTAATAAGCGAATATAAAAGGAAGCGAAAGACGCTGGCGATTTTGTTCAATTAATGAATGGTGTACGTCTATTCGAAAAAGTAACAGGGACGTGTTTTACTGAAAGTAAATTTATAAATAATTAATTTGCGGATTTACCTCGGCAATAATGCGTAAAGTATTTAACATTTTTAATTACTCGTTTGATGATCTTTAGTTTCCTAGAAATGATACCGAATAGAATAACCGCTGCTTAAGACAAACTGAGTATGTTTGTCATCAGAACTGCAAAATCAAATAAGCCTGGTTTTCGGATGTAAACAGCAATAAAAAAAAAACATCCATAGGATACGAGATAAGGAAGCGCGTAATTAAGGAAAAAGAAGAGTGAAATTAGCAGTAGGAAAAGCGAAGCATCAGCATTACACAGTGCCTAATAATAAGTTAGACTGCGGAGATGGCTCATGTCGACTGGCTAATACACGTGCTAAAAATACGCGAAACATTGAGCACTATATTTTAAAAATACTCCGGGAACTCGGGGCTTCATGACAAAATGAAAACTGCATCGCGATAGAGGCAAGCAAACAACCAATTTAAAATCAACACCCGGCTAGGATGAATTATCGGTCCTATTCATCGACTGATGACGTATTTATAACCGTCACTAACATGAAACAACCAAACGAATCAGCAGTGGACAGTAGTGCGGCCGATGTTAGAAAATGTCCAGAATTGAATTATGTAGCCGCTACGTCGTTAACGGAATTCATCGATACAGTAGTAAATTCTGTTGTGAACCCGGACAGATGAAAATTAAAGGTAATTATCGCAGTGTATTAAGTGTAACCTAACAGATTACTAGTAATTACCATCCCATACGATTGTCATCACACACATTTAAAATACTGTAGCGAATAATTGACGAGTAATTAATAATAAATCGATGCGGTTTTAATCTTTTCACTCTGTACACTTCTACCACTACTGCTTAACATCGTCTTAAATATTATCGCGCCGAATGCTCAAACCCGAGACACAAAGACATTGTTATACGCAGATAATAACGCACTAGCTAATAATTAGCCGATAATGCGAATCATGCTCTACAGTCGAGAGTCTAGGCTCGGAATGACCAATTGTTAAAATTCAGCCTTAAAGTCGATCTGACTATTTTGGAACAGATCCAAATATCACTGAATCTATTCAAGTTGGCAACGTAATTCATACTTAGTAGAACATTAAATCTCGAATCTCGTATACAGGTATAAATAGTGTCGTATTTCAACGCAACCAAGCTTAAGTGGGAATCTACTGCATGATAAAAGCACACCTATACGAAGATAACAATCGTACGTCCAGTGGTCGTCTATAATAAGCGAGAACTAAAAATACAGATTCTAAGGTGATTACTGTCCGATAATCAGATCGTGTTAAAAATGATGTTATTCAGAATGGGTGTCGTGCCAAAAATCGGTATATAACGCGAATCGTTGTTAGTATAGGTAGATCGAAAACAAAAGACGAATGGATGGCATTGCGGCGGATGTCAGCAGAGTAGAAGTAGATTCATCATTATCGGAAGATAGAACTACATCCATCTCGTTTCATGTGCCCATTTTTTCTAGCTGATTAGATTGCCATTTTCTTTTACCTAATCTAGTTGTTTTCCAATCTTCCACTTCCCTGTATTTCTTCTCTCGAACTTCTCTTATTTTGTGAATCGATTGTTTACAAAATGGTGTTGTCGATCAAGTTGTCGCACACCATAGGGATAGGGGGATGATGGTGGTAATACATACCGAAGACGGTTCTCAAATTATTTAGTAATAATAATGCTATAAAATTATTTTCTATTTCGTAAATGTCGCGAAACTTACTAATGGGTCGAAGTATATATATAGGATTTTCGAATTTATCCGATTTATAGAGGGAATATAATCACGACAATCGTAATAGTTATTAATAACGGTTCTTTATGCCGTTACGCGAATTCGCTGGCGAAATAAATGGTTAGAAAATCGCGCATTAATCTTACACCGGCATAATAAACTAAACTTATATAATTAACGGGAGACTCGTCGCATGGTTATATCTCGCTGTTCCAACTTCCTAACTTTTAAGTTCGTTCCGCGAAATCTACATGCTTTATATGTGATATAAAACCTTTATAACGGTTAATAATGATAACGTATTCTAATAGCGTCGTAGTTTCACGAGAATACGTATATATATATATATATATATAATATATATAGAATAAAATGGGGAATAACCTTAGTCTCAGAATGGCAACTAGGGTATCATTAATTTTATCTACGCAACCAGCCGCACGACGCCCGTCAACAGTTTACAGCGGTCGGTGTGGATGCGTATATAAAAGACGGAAGAACGCTATTCGCCTCGTACATCGAAATTGGAATGATACATCTCTGAAAATAATTCTTGCGAACACGAAGACGGATGTACTAGGAGAATACGTTTAAATTTCCGATTTTCATTACGAATTCGAAAGACATATTCCGGAGTAGAATTCTATAACGCGCGCACCTATCCGCATATATTAATAAAATCCACCGCGATTGCGATGTTTCTACAAGTTGAAAGAGTGAGAAAATTAGTAGAAAATCCGGGGATAGTAAAACAAAAAAAAAAATAAATATAATTTTCCAATACAAGTAAAAACGGAAGGAGTCCAAACAAAAGAATCGAATACCTAGAAATGAGTCAGGCAGGCTATCGCCACGGCTTTTTTAAACCGGTACTATGAAAAGATATTCCGGAACGCATTATTCCAATATATATATATATATAGGTGGCGGAAATGCGAATGTTATCACATTGTCTTCATTGCAGACAAAAACACGAATTTCAAAGAATTGTGAATAGGGTTAATGCGGGAACAGTCAAAATAGGCATATCGATAAATTGTAGAAAAGTCACGATAGTTAGCAAAAAAGAAAAAAAACCCATGAAGTATCGATGAAAACTAACAATAAAATTATTCATCGAACTGATACATTTAAATACTTATTAGGCTGTTTAACAGTGCACATGGAGCCCGGATTACGAAATAAGGATCGGAACTGAACAAGCGAGGACCACATTCTTGAAAATGCGAAAAGTATCTACAAATAAAACGCTTAAGGACAACAAAATGGTGACTGGTTTATGTACGGTGGTCCGTATTGCCTTCGAGATGTGGCTTTACCGAAGGATGTTATCACGGACGGATAAGGTTTCGAATACAAAGATTTTGCAGTAATTAAATAAAAAACTGCAACTAGGGACTATTACAAAAAGAGGGGATAACTTATATCGGTCATGTGCTGAGAAATGGAACATACGAGACCTATTGCAAGCGATCACCGAAGGAAACGTTACGGGAAAAGAGGTAGAAGAAGGAAAACCTTGGTTTGAAAATATGATGAAGGAATGAACAGGTATCAACACGGAACTCTTACTACGAACAGTATATCCGACAGATGATCAGAAGCCAAAAATCGCCAACAACGGTACAGCAATAAGAATACATTAATAAAATTTTGAAAGCTACATCGATTGAATTTCACTATTACGGAATAATTATTATTATCATTACCTTACCTGATATATAGAGTAGGAACTAATATCCGAAACAAGTAACGATAAAATAATATGATCTACTAGCTACTGAACATCAATTGTAATAGCCGATATTTACCCCATAGATTAAAGAAATTCGTAAGCATATCAATGTATATTTTTCATTAAGAATAATATTAATTATGAATTTTTTCATGTAAAATATTTAAATAGAAAATTCATATATGAAAAAAAAAAAAAACAAGTAGTTAGCGTAAAACAGTTTAAAGTTATACTAAAGCGATATTATATCGAGAAATATCAAAGCATGTGGTATAAATCGATCAACTTATCAATATTTCCTGAATTTACATGATAGATTCGATAATAATCATTTTATTCCTAACTTTTATAATGTTCAATTTATTACCGGTCATGGCTGTTTTAAAAAATATTTAAAACGTTACGGAATAGCAGAAAATTGTAGAGCATGTAGATACGGTTTATATACAGCAAGGTTGTTAAACAAATAGTTTTAGATTGTAACACGATAGAATTAGTAAATAATAATAATAATAATTTTAATAATTTATCTATTCGACAAATAATAATAAGTGAAACTTAATTAATAAGATCGTTTTTTAACGTGTATCGTGGTAATTTTTAAAAACTTATTATTATTATTAAAAAATGTAATTAAAAGATTGTAAACGATATGGTGGCAATAAACTTAATATTGGACTGTCGCCGTAAAGGTTAACGTATATTTCTGTATTTTTTAATAAATATTCTATTTTGAAAAAAAAATAATAATATGAAAAAAAAAACATTATTAATTTAAACCGATTTTTTCGCTGTAAACCGTGTTGGGTACTTTTTTCACGTAACGTTTCGAAATCGCAGTTTTCATCATCAAATTGAGAGCGGTTATGGAAATGCAATGTATAACATAAAGGAATCGTCTCCGCAGTTGCTTCGCATCACAGGGAATCGTGAAATACAATTTAACGATTTTAAAATGTTATTAAATAATATAGCTCTAGAATTGTTCGTGAAATTTTTAAACATCCAAATTTTAACAAATAGGATGAATACCATTTTAATTTAACGCGGCTGACGATCATCGGCTTAATGAGAAAAAAACAAGTTATAAGAAAAACAACTGTTAGTCCGGTAAATCAATTTCCACGCGTGATGATACAAACATTGATAAACAGACGTGCAGACATCAGGGAACCTGTTTATGAAATAATCTGGACAATATTAAGTCTAGATTGCGCAAGCATAATCCTATAAATATATATACACATTAATAACTGTTCTCAGTTTGATAATGAAAACTGTAAACACGGTGTAATTATTAATTTAATAAAGCTGCTTTATATTCGTTAATGTATTAATCATTTCAAATAATATATTTAATTCAAGACGCTCGACTTCCAGGTCATTCTACGTTATAATACAATTTAGATAATTATAAATAACTTAGTAATTAAATGATAATATCGTCTACTATATGTACATCAAAAATACTTATAGGTAATTCGATAGAAATTAAACGGAAAATTATTATGTCTTCTATAAGTTTACCTAGTTCGGTGAATTCAATAGTTTCGAAAAATCGGAAAGTACTTCGTACTGCAGCTTCGTCGTTTCCAAGTGCGTCTTCTGCGAAGGATCTTGTTTGTTCGAATGAAAAGGCTATACGTTCTTTGTTCAGGTTTGGACATACGGAGATTATATGTTCGATGGACAAATTTTGACTCCCACAAAACATACATGGTGTTGGAAGTTCATTTTGCAATAAGTGTCCGTGAATTAGTTTATTAGCCGATGTTGATTCTGCTTAATCTCTTCTCGCCTGTTTACGCGATGTGAAGTTTCCCAATGTTCTGGTATAACTTTAATTTGTCGTAACTTGTTGCGTCTCCTATATATTTCGAGCGGTGTTCTTGATGGGTAACATTAACTGTTTTTTTGAATTTAATAAGTCTTTAAAATACGTTGATACAATCTGTGTACTATTATCCCGAGGCGGATTAGTGGGTTCGAGCGGTCTGACGGTAATTCGATTTAAATGTAGGTATCTGAAGTAGTCAGTACATCTGACTCCGGATGGTTTATTTCTATCGCGATAAATCTTATGTAAATTAGGATGAAACGTTTGTTAGCGCTGAGCTTCACGTAACACTTCAGTACTAATAATATTCCTCGATGTTTTAGTGACATCATGTTTGTTTCGTAAACTGATAACTGGACTTGTATAAAATGCTCCACCGCTTATTCCGAGTGCATTATTTTGGATTGTATTCAGCTTTTTAAGTGTACTTTCCGCCGCTGTTATGCGATCGCACCATAGTCCATTATTGATCTAACATGTGTTCCATAAAATCGTAACAGCGTGCCCCCGTCGGATCCCCATGACTTATCGTGCACGGTTTTTAGTAGGTCAAGAGCTTTTGTGCATTTTCGTTTCCAGCTTAATTAAGTCGTTTTGGATTTATTAGTTACTTTCAGTTTCAGCTTAACCTCGCGTACTGTAGTTTTCTTGATAAAATATATTGCACACAAGTTATCATTTTTATTGCTTAACGCTTAGAGTTTCGAATTCCGTATCTTCGTCGGTTAGTTTTGAATTCTACATGTAAGGCGCCAGGTTACACTGATAAAGAAGTGTCCCTCGTTATTTTGTTGCATCCTTTTACGAAGTAACTAAATATAAAAATTTAATATGATAACTAGTAGTAAAACAAAGTTACGGAAGAATTAACCAAAGGTAACTGATCAAAATGTAAAAAGTGAGATATGGATAAGGCGTAGGCGTACGGGGAAAATGCTAGATATTATTCAAAAATAACATTGGGAAAAGAAAAAAGGCAAATTCGACTAGAAAAAGTGTATTGAGCAACTTTATAAAAATAAAATAATTCATATTCTTTTTAACTAGGAAGACAACGCCTTTACCTTTGCTTGCGTCCGAGGTTATATCCGGTTTTACATCGCTGCCTTGCAATTAGGAATCCATGGGTTAAGAAAGACAACCGTAACAGAAAAAAACAATCTCGCGAATAAAATTATCCTAAGATTAAAGAAGTAAACCGTGATAGAAAATCGTCCGGAACAACAGACGTCAGAACGGAAAGGTAAATAGATAAAATAACAGCTCGAACAAACAATGCGTGTAGCAAAATCTAGGCGTCCTCGCATTTAGGGGATAGTATATATACTTTGATATTAAGAAACAACGTTCATTTGAAGGTTTTTTTCACAGATGTCAAACGTAGATGCTACTGAAGAAGGGAGAATGTAGACCGCAGACGTTTGAAATATGGCGCTAGTGATAAAAATAAAGTGGACAAATAAATTACGGAACTGCGAGTTACTGTTCACAGTTACTGAAAAAGAGCATCGCAAATGGCACCAAAAAAATAAGACGAAACTCCAGGTCACTTAACATGAATCAGTAATTTTTAAAAACTAATAAAGAAAATCCAAAAAGGAAAAGTTCGCAGAAAGTTTATGGAAGATATCTGAAGAAGGAACGATATGTGGAAATTAAATGATTAGTCAAAGAACGCAAAGTTCATACATGTTATCCACCAAACTTCGGATTGAGGGGAAGAATATATATTTTGATTATATTATTATTTTCTTTATGTGGTGTAAGTTCCATACATATAATATATTGCGTGTATTCTATTTTTATCTTAAATTTTATCTGAATACCTTGTTTATATAATATATATATATCATATAGTGTTAATTTATTATTATGTTTCAATTTTAGGTAAATATGTTTCTTTCTGTTCTTTAACAGAATTGAAGCTGTGGAATCGATTTGCACATGATCTTCATTTTCCGAACCGTGTTTGACATTCACCAATTTCTTCATCTACTCGTTATTCCAGGTAGTATTTAAGAGCTTTAGAAAGAATTTTCTAAGTTGCTGACGATAATGAGATTCCTCTATATATTTTCTATTCCTTTTTTTACGTAGCGGGTAAATTAACACTATTTTCCAACTTTCAGACATCTGTTTCTCTACCCAAAATATCATACGTTCGGCCTACTATCCATCACAATGGAAAATCGCTCAAGTAACTATGATACCAAAACCAGGTAAACCTACTAGTGATCCTTCGTCATATCGACCTATTAGTCCTCTACCGATAGTATCAAAAGTATTCGAAAACTCATTGCTGCCTGAACTAACAACACAACTACAGGGTACGAAACTACCAGTTTAGATTCGTCCTGGCCATTCTACAATAGAGCCAAGTTCATAGGGTGCAAAAATACATCGGTAATTGTTTTGAAAAGCAGCAGTATTGTTCTGCAGCCTATCTGGATACCAGTCAGGCCTTCGATCGTCTATGACATGAAGAGTTAATTTCAAAAATAAAACGCACTCTGCCACATCCTTACTACACGCTACTGTCCTCATACCTGTCATAATCAAATGTGCAAACTGCGAGCTCATCTAAAAGACAACTATACTATATATATATATATATATATATATATATATATATATATATATATACGGTTTACAGAAACTTCCGTGTGGTCAACGATTAGTCTGTCGAAGTAATAGCCAACAAGATATCTGCTGGCTAAGGACTGAATGTAATTAGTAAAGAATTCTGTTTTTATTTTATAGCCTAGTAATCGATAAACTCTGTTGATGCCACAAGTTGACCGCTTGTTTTCCGTACGCTAAGATTTGAGATACTTCTTCGTGAAATGGTATGTTGCGTGCCAGTCTTAATCAGTATAACCCAACTACACTGAGCTTTACCTGATATAGATGTGTGCACGAGTATACGGTGTGATTATATTAAAGTCTAGAACACGAGCGTGCGATAATTAACTTTATTTTCGAAATAAAATGTTATATTACTGATCTATATTTGCAGGGCGCGTAGTATATTTTTATGTATATATATGTGTGTGTCAGAGAGAGCAATTGAGTGAGTGATAGAGGGGTGGACGAATAAATGGGCCAATCCGACGATGAGAGGTTTTAGGAATGCGGTCATACGTTTTCAAGTTAAAGTTGAAATTATCATCGTATGCGCGTGAATTCGAGTTTACGTGGAAGTAATCTTCCAAATTGAAAAAGTTTCCTCTATTTCGACAACGGCAATAGGTTCTTTTCTTCGAACTTGATAGGACCGGGCCCAAGTGCTCGTTCAACTATTTTTTATTTCTACTCTGATAGAGGATATCCGTTTCCTATGTTCGGCTATCGTAGTAATTCTAACGGGCAAAAAGGTACGGCGCGTGATCTCGTTGCCACGGCCCGAACAAAAGAGGATACACAATTCGATAAGAATGAAAAAAAAAAATCGAAATAAAAGTAAGAGAATAAAACAACTGACAATGGCGTAATACAAAAAAGACAAAAAAAAAAGATGGAATATGATAAGAAGAGAGACGTGTCAAAAATACGAATAAATCCAAAAACTCTCACGCAATCGTGGCTGTGGTTATGTACGAAATCGATCGTGCATGTGTGTGTGTGTGTATTTTTTCCGGACTACTTTCCTTTACGTCGCCTATATTTGATTTAACTTTCCGACCAAGCTCTCTCAGGAGACTACTTTCCGACAAGAAGAGATTCTTGAACAATCTAACGAAACGAGATTGGTATATAACGTTCGGGAGGGTTTATTTAAACGTTAAAGTACGTTCTTAGGACTAGAGAATTCTCTATATAGAAGGCAATTGTATAAAACGACGGCGAAACAGTTACCTCGGTTGAATTAACTGAGGAAAAAAAAATGTAAAACAATTTCCTCCTATATTGTTATGTCCGTTCGCACGTACTTTTACCGAGAAAAAATCCATTATGATTAGCGCTAATCTTATTCCGCGTTTCTATGTTTTTCTGAAAGGTTGGCCATTCACAAGTTTCTTTCCATCAACGACTGACTGCTGGAAAATTTTTTTCAGGACCGTATGCTGAGGTTGTCTCCGTTCGTCGTGAAATTTGACGTGTTTTCCTCGATTTCTTTTCAGCGATTTTACCGTTCGGTGACGATATTTCTATGCCGTGATATTCCTATGCCGTGATATGTCTGAAATATAACATTAGTTCGATAGCCTGTTCATGTGTATTCTTAACTTTTCGAATCTACAACTATAAATCGGTAGCAGTGTACTTTTAGGTTAGTACATTTCGATCCTCCGGCGATATGCGAAATTTTTTCCATGGTTTGTATTTGTTCGAGATTCTTTCCTAAACTGTTCAGTAAGTCTGTATGTTTAATTTTTTTTTTTATGGAATTTTCGATTTTTCCAGTACAGCTCGTGGTAGCTAGTATATTTCAAACGCTCCATTCTTTTGTTCTAATGTCGAATCTGGTGTCCGCAATTCGCAATCCTATAGTAGCGGGATGGAGGAAACGTAGCGTCTCCATTGTTTTTCACGAAAAGTCACAAAGCTTTTCGGCTAAGCCATTATTAAGCGTATATAAAAATATAAATTATAAAAAAATATATATATCTAAGTGATTAAACACAGATTTTTTCAAGAATCTTATAACGAATATGATAGCACACTGAGATTCTTGATTGTGTTACTACATTCACTATCATATTATTTAAAAATACTGTTTTATTATATTGATAATTTTTGTAAATTCTGTATCTAAGTAATAATATTTTTTGCATTTTATATTTATATAAGTTTTTATATATTTTTATAATTTCCATTTTTTCTATTCACTTGATAATAACTTAACAGCCGATTCACCTTGTGATTTTTCGTAAAGAAAAAAAATTTAGGAATCTTATCTCCTTTTTTAAATGTAATTATATTTTATTGAAAAAAGGAATAATTAAAATGTATATTTGCGGCAATTACTGTAATAATAAAATTATACTGACTAAATAAAGGATTGGTGGATGTTGGCCATATATATATATATATATATATATATATATAATGTAAAATATAATTATAAAATCCCAAGACGAAAACGCGAGGTACGATTAATTTCATTTTTACTATTTAAAAGTTTAAAAAGGGAAAACCAGGTATTCGCTGAATACTTGGGAAAACTCATCGGCGGGCGTATAAAATATACACTTCTAACGGGCTCTGCAGTTTTCTCCACACCCTTTCCAGATTTATCCGGGATTAGCGAACGGTACGGGACGTACTTAAGATGAAGTAGCACGGTTACTGCCGAAGCGATGTAAACGACTAGAGCAGTCCTCGAGCGAAATGACGAGCGAGTTTGAAATATAATAATGTTGGTTTTAGGATGGAACTTTTCGAAAAACGAAGTTGGTGTGTTTGGTATCTGCCGCGGAAGAAAAGCTTGATGGCAACGACGTCAAAAGTTGTCGGGTGCTAAAAAAAAAAAAAGAATAAAACGAGATAGCGAGAGATATTCGGGAGTTGTCGTCTTTTTGATAAACGCGAAGTGTTTCGGGAACTCGAGAAAAAGTATTTTAGAGTAAAACTTTTTTTTTAATCCTGTTTTTTTATTTTAACTTTCCCTATTCTATATAATTTCATTCGACAAATTTAAAGTCGAAGAAAATGATATCACATTAAGGGTCGAGTGTTAATAGGATTGTTTTAATTATGAATACTTTTCCAAGTTTATACTTAAGTTTATATTCTTTCCCTGTCTCATATATCCAAAACTGACAGACAATTTTATTTATAATTCGTTAAAAGTTCGTTAGAATAATATTAGAGCACGAATTAACGAGTAAATTACGAGAGAGACTTAAATCATTATAAATTAAATTTTCAGGAGATTAAAAAGAAGAAAGTTTGAAATATAAAAGAAAAATTAAAATTGGCACCGTGAATCGTAAAAAATGTAACCCGATAAATTAAAAAAAAAAAAAAAAAAAGATTGTGGAATTGGATGAAGAGAGAATCGGAAGGAATGATAAAAATTTATATATATATATATATATATATATATATATATAGGAAGATTTACTGGACGATCATAAATTTCAAATTAACCGTTATACTGCTTATTTATTTAGTACTGGTTTAAATATCATGCCATTTGACTTTAATTTATTTAGTACGGTAACGTTTATCGTTTATTATACTGTTTAGTCGATTAGCGTATTAATGAATTCGAGTCCATTTCGTGGTTTTGTGTTAGTACTCCCGACATAGCAAGCGTATAAAGGCGTCGAAACGTTGTACATGACGCTGCGTACCGAACGCTTATATCGAGATATGGAAATTCCAACAATCATCGATGAATTCACCGGCGTAGTATGAAAAAACGAAAAGAAACGAATATAGGAGGGTAATAATGGTGAAAATAACTCCTAGAAAATTCTGAAGCCACCAATTTAGGACTTAGTGAAATAATGTGTAAAGTCGGAGTCACTTCATTCAAAGTGTAATCCTCATCCAGTGTAGTAAATCATTGCTATCGTTAAAGACTAAATAATCTTTGTAAAAAATATGGTGTACGAAACTCTATTATGCTAGTTTTATCGTTCTACAATGACGTAGTAACGATTCTATAAAATTTTGTATGCACACGCACTAACTTTTATATATATATATATATAGTACACTACTATCTTTGGATTACGATACGCCTATGTCGGTCCATTGCTGAACGCAACGCTAAATTCCATCTGTCAGTTCCTTTCCTGCGTCTCTCTGATCCAGTTAATCGTCGATGTTTTTACGATATCACTCTTCCATCGCGTTAGCAACCTGCCCTTCTTCATTTTGGGGTCCATTCGCCACCACTGCAAAATTTTCTTGGACCACCTGTTATCATTTCAATTCCATTTCCGTGTAGCAATATGCTCTATAATGACCATCAGTTGTGTTTATTGTCTGATCCAGGCAGGGGTTCGTCTTTTTCTGAGTGTGATGTTCATCATTAACCTTTGTTGCGACGTTTGCACTTTCCTAATTTTTATGATTCCTCTTGTAAATGCCAATGTCTCCGCTCCGTACGACAATACCGGTAGATTACACCGGTCATATACTTTATTTTTCATATTGATTGGTATATCCTTATCATACGTTGTTCAGTTTTCGAAACGCTATCCGTGCCAGAATTATTCTTCTTGATATTTCTGCATACAATATTCTTTATTTTTTCCTGCTAATTGTTTGACCCAGATATATATAATCGTCTACTTCTTCTATTACGTTCCCGTTTATCATTATTGGCATCGTACCAGCTGTATTATACATAATCTTCGTTTTATGTAGATTTATTTTCAATCCTATTTTCTCGGATGTTTCATTTAGTTCCAGTAACATTGTCTGTATGTTTACCATGTTATTACTGAAGAGTACAACATACTATTTTTGAATATCGAAATTTATTTACATCCAGTCTAAACAAAGTTAATTCCACTATTAAAAAAAAAACAAAAAAAAAAAAACAGAAGATTCAACACAATTCATAATTTATGCGATAAAATTCTTGATATTTTATCGATCAGTTCAGATCTTTCTTATTTCTCTTGTTAATGATAACTTGATGATCTGGCATTTGTCTCACCTAACCTACACGAATGATTTGGAAGAAAAATTATTTCAATTCCACTCTCAATTTTTGAAACAATTCGCGTAATACTACCGTAAGGATCCATTAGATACGGCTTTAGAAATTTCTCAACATGATGAATCCGTGTCTAACAATCTACAAATCGAGATCCATCGATAATATCCATAATTTTTTCGATTCATCTATTAGACTGATCAATAATTGCCGTATAACTGTATTCCTTTATACGGTGACTGTATCAGACTGTTTTAATTTAATTACACAAAAAAAGCCTATCTTTTACTTTCTAATTAATCGTTTTCAATCGCCCACCCCCGAAGTCTGTATATTTATGTTACGGAACTAACGTCGCGGCTGACAACTGTTATAACTAAATCCCTCAGCAAGGTAAAAATTGAAAATCAATATGTCTGGACGAATGAACAAAACCCTATATGTAACATAACCCAAAAATGAAAAATCAGATTGCTAATATTATCCGTCTAGAAAAATAAATACTAACAGGTTAGAAAATATTAAAGATTTGTCAGCGCGGACAACGTGGTGGAGAGTTTAAGAAAAGAGCAAGAGATTGACTGATGTGACGTCTACGCTCGGTATTGAGCACGGTGCCAGAAAGTTGGAGAAGAGTATGAAGAAGAGGAAAAGAGAAAAAGAATCGTTTACTTAATAGGAAGTAGAGCGTTAAAGGTGTTCTCAATTAACAACAGCGATGTGCATATAAATAAAAATTACAGTTAATTTCAATATTAGATTCGAAGAATGCACTGGATCGTTATGGAAAAACAAAAAAAAATACCACTCTCTGTCTCTCAGTATATATATATATATATAAATAAATATATATATATAAAGATTTAGTTTTAGAGCATTATTTAATTTTGAATATTGCTCAATCCTGGCATTGGTAGCAAAATTTATAGCGGTTTTATTTTAGGTGGATTTATTAATTTATTATGTATACGATATTATTCTACCGAAGATGTTTGCTTAATATAATCACGTCAACTAGGGGATATATTAAAATAAAAAAAAGTTACAAATTATTTAAAATGTTAGGGGGGTTACGAAATTTAATAAAATAAACAACAAGGCATTAAGAGCACAGCACATGACCTAATGGAGATAGCAATAACAATTAAATGTATTCGATGTGGTCATGTCCATGCGGAAACAAGCACATAGCTGGGCCAAGAAATGCATAGAATGGATTCCGTTGGATAGGAAAATGAAGCGAGAGACAGAACACTTTGGAAGCAAATTTTGGTGCTGGATATACATCTTTAAAAAGTGCAGCCGGCGCCCGTATAATAATAATAATAATAATAAAGTAAAAAAGAGCAACGGAAGAGGCGTGTGCTCAAGTTGGATTATTATTTAATTTTGATTATTTTGTGTACGTATTTTTGGTGTATTCAAATGAAATAAAGGCTTTATTATTATTATTTCTGCGAATATAAATTAAAAAGTTGAATGGTTCATTTCAAAATTAACTGAAATTTTAAATCAATGTAGGATACCAAAGCCATCATGTAAATCGTACCGTATAATAAATGAAGTTGTCCAATTGGTACTGGTAAAAAATGGGGCCTATAGATTGTACAAAAACAAGACCTCCGCAGTGTGCATTTTCGCAATAATTGTAAACTCGTCGCCGAAGCAGTCTAGAAAGCAGCTAGAAAAATATAAGCTTATTACCACTTAGATAAACGGGAAACAAAGCAAAAATAATATATGTATAGTTTTAAATAGAAAAAAAAAATTATAAGCAAATAAAAGTTGCGGAAAAAAAAATGGAAGTAATAAAAGAACTAGACAAAAATAATTTATGAAAATTCAACGACAAATTTTGAAAGGGGAATTTTCATATTATTACGATCGGTTGTGGGTGTAAGTTGCTTACGGTTAATTATTTAGTACACGCTGTTCCGTTGAACGCGTTCGTTCACTGTCGGGGTTAACTCAGCCTTTAATCAGAAATGTTAGTGCGATACCGCCTATCTAGATTTTATATTTTACTTTTATTTCATTTATTTTTTATAATTTCATTTTTATTTTGTCTAATTATAGCGTAATAAGCGAAAGCTTTGTGGTCATTTAGTATATAAAATTTAGCGAACTGTTTTATAAATAGACTTTTAAACTTTTTTGGTTAATATACACGTGTTTACGATTTTTTTTAAAAAAATATAAACCGTATTAAAATTGACGACACAGTTTACACCGAACAAAATACTAAATACTTATCCATAATGTATAATAAATTATTAGTTTATAAAATTCTACGTATATATTATATATATATATATATATATAGTCATCGAGAGAGCACTAATGGAAACAGGAATTGTTAGGTGGCCTTCATTTAGATTATTAAAAGAAAATAATATATACTACGCGCATTGTTGGATTACACATAGGGACGACTGATTTAACGTCCAAAGTAGTTTAACACCTCGCCTACCCCGACCGCAGTGAAAATAAATGTAACATGAAACGTAAACTAAGATAATCATGGAGCACTTCTTCCTTCAAAGCTTCATTAATACCGGAGAAAGAACTGTTACTAGCAATGCTATTATTATTTGTAAGGGGTTGTTTACTATAACCGTCAATGAAGACAAAAGATGAAAAAGGCTCGATAATAAAATGCGAAAGGAGAACTGTTAAAGGAGATTTTCCAAAGACTCAGATAGGAAGAAAGTGATAAAGATTATATTTGCAAGGATAATGGATAAACAGCTTAATTTTTTGTCTCCCACAGAAAACAAAAAGGTAACATTGTTGGTAAACTTTGTTTGCCGAGGTAAAGTGCCATTTCCAATTAGACTTATTATTACTTTAAAATAACTAGTAATTCCAATTCGAATACTTCATCTGCTGCTACAATTGAATTATCACGTTAATGCGAAAAAGGAACAATAAAACAATATTGTTTTTTTATTTTCTTCCTATATAGAACTTCACGAGACTGTCCCGTTGTCAACCGATTGATAGTAATTGTAAACATTTTGCAAATATTCGGTCCAGCAGCAGAACTCCGAAAGTGATAAATTTGTTTTCTGTAAAAAATAAATAATAATTCTTGCGTAGATTAAAAATTAATTTTCTGAATACACCATATCTTAAATCGAAACGCTACCCGAGATATAACATTTTAATTATTTTTACCAACCATTAAGCAGTAAACAGCTGGTCTCTTAAGAATATAACAATCGAATGGTTAAATATTTCATTTACGCGTCATCAACTTTTTACACAGAATTATAAATTTTAATTTCTGTAATAATTTTTTAAAAAAATGACTCGGGCAGGCAAAAATATAATGTTTCGCTTACAATTGATTTTAGACGACAAGAAAATTTTTAATGCGTTTTATAAATATTTCTAGATTCTAGAATTGATGTTAACCAAAAATGTCCCTTATTATAAAAATAAATATTAAAAGTTTATGTATTATATAGAGGATATTGCGACTGAAAAGACTAATGCGATCGAACTGAAATTTTTAACGTACATTTAGACGAGTATCAAAAAAAAAAAAAACAACATAAAATAAAAAATCGAAATTTTAAAAATTTTACGGGACAGTATTCGGGTTGGGCTCAAAATTTCGAAATTCGTAACTTCCGTGCAGGACGTATCTTAAAATAAAGTGGACGATCTATTCAAAATAAAAAACTCAGAAGTGTTAAATCAACTTAGCGAGTGTAAAGAAATAAAATACACGAAATTATAATACTTCCTACATATACGATGATGATGAGACATATTGCACATTTCACTTCGATGCTGGGAAAAACCCATCCGGAAGAAGAAAAATAAAACGAATACAAACTTTATTTGTGTGTGTTCAAAAAAAAGTTTATTTTCAATTATAAATAATTCTCTTTCTTTTCACCGTTTACTTAGTTTAAATAAGAGCCGAAACGGATCACGTTATTCGATTTAGTATTTAATTACTTTTAATTTATTTTAATATGAAAATTTTTTTGGTTGTTTATTCTTTCTATTTTTTTCTTAATTCTGTTCTTTTTTCATATTTCATTGAACTGCTTGATATTATGTTCTACTTCACACTCTACTTGGTGCGGCTACGGTTTGAACTTTAAAATTGATAAATAAATAAATATATATATATATATTACCTCCTGGGATCCGGAGCTCTAACCGGAACGGGGCGCGTCCATGGGTACTGGATTGTGGAATGACCAGTAGACATGCTGGCCAGTTGTGAATAACCAATAAGCAGTCGCGAACCAAGAGCGGCTACTGGCGGAAAGCCTCATGTAGGTGATTCTCGTAGTAACAGGGTAAAGAGACACGAGGATGCAGATGGGCAACTTGAGGAACTGTCTACTAAAAGTCTCTCTCCCTCGGCGAGTTTGGGTCGCTGTAAAAACCCTACGTGGTTACCTACTCAGTAACAAACCGCTGCCTTGCGGGTAGGATATTGATCCAAAGGCTAGGGTGCCACCCCAAAATAGTGGTATTTTCTTTTCCTTTCTCTTCCTTCGTCCCTTCCTTCTTTCTTCCTAACCCATTTTCTTTTGATTCCCTCTCCTTATTTCTCAGCATAAGCCACATTATGTTTCTGGTCATCTTCCTCTAATTGCCACTGGGTGAAAACATATGTGGAGCTTTCTGCATATATATTTTTATCCTTTCCTTTCACTTCTTTTACCTCTTTCCCTTTTCTTTATTAAAAAATCCTGTAGCGATGAAGCATGGCGGTGGCGACAGGTGTGGAATCACTGGAAGTCTTTAGCCGTAGCTTTTCATGCAGGCGGCAATGACCTTTGGTCGTTTCTGTTCTGGATGTAAGACAACAGACAGGTCCGGCAGAAGTTATTGCGACCAACTAGCTCTATTTAGAGATCGCCCTACTTGTCCTACGTCAAGGAACAGATCTAGAAAAGGTGGTCTAAAAATGGTCCGTCTCAGCTAAAACTGGCCCGTTTACCGCAATCGGAGGGATCCCATCTCATGCGGTCGAAACATTAAAGATAAAAAGTTGAACTTATGGATTGGAACATAGAATGCTCTCAGTGAAACTAGGTTAGCAAGTGAAGGACACCTTACAGAAAATGATTACACTTTCTACTGGAAAGGAGTCGATAACCCAAAGTTGAGAATGCACGGTGTGGGTTTTGCAATTAAAAACAGCTTGATTGGTCGATTAAAAGAGTCTCCAAATGGAGTAAATAATAGAATGATTACACTTCGTTTGCAGTTAGATAAAGCACATGATTTGACGATGTTATCTGTGTATGCACCAACTTTAAGTGCACCAAATCATGAAAAGGAAAAATTCTACTCTCAGCAGCTAAGAGACGTACTAAGAAAAGTACCAGAGACAGATAAAATAATACTATTAGGAGACATCAATGCTCGTGTTGGAAATAGTCACCTATTGTGGCCTGGTGTACTAAGCAGACACGGAGTTGGAAACTAAAATGAAAATGGAAATTAACTTTTGGAAATATGTAGAAAGCACGTACAAATACATTATTTAGATTGAAGGAAAAATATAAAACTACAGGGCAACATCCACGCTCGAAACATTGACATCTCTTGGATTATATAATCGTGAAATAATCAGATGTTTCAGAAGTTATGCTTACTAGGGTATATCGTGGAGCGGATTGTTGGACAGATCATAGGCTTGTGCTTTGTAAATTACAAATTAAAATCAGTAGAAGATGCATCTATCGTAATGAGTGACAGAACCAAAAATAGATAAAATCAGACTAAATACCGCATGCTTAAGGAATAAACGTAATCAAGCAGAACTTCTAAAAAAAAAAAAAAAAAAAGGCATATATATGAATGATAATAAAATCGTAGTGACTTATGTAGTGTTGAAGAACTTTGGACTTATATCAAAAAACTGCTTTTGCATGTAGGCAAAGAAGTCTGCGGTACGAAAAAAATCGAAAATTTATACTGGTTTACTGAACACCAAAGCGAAATATCGGATCTACTTGAAAATAAAAGAAAAGCACACGAAGCCATGCTAAGCACATTGAGGTCAAATGTTGCAGCTGAAAAAAAATATAAAGAAGCTAAAAGATGTGTGCAACGCAAAACTAGAGAATTAAAAGATAAATGGTGGCTAGACAAATGTGAAGAACTGAATTATTACAATGATATAAAGGTCTATGAGAAATTTTACGATAGTTTAAAAACTGTGTACGGACCAGTAACTAAGGGACCTAATGCAATCAGGAACATGAGTGGAGAACTGATACGACGTGATGAGGATATCAACATCAGATGGATGGAATATTATAAAGAATTGTTAAACAAAACCAATGATGTTGACTGGAACATGATTAAAAGAATTCCTGATTATCCGATAACACGGAAGTAGAAGGGGCTCCAGAGTTAGAAGTACGACAGGTAATTAAGGAAATGTCAAACAATAAAGCTCCTGGAATTGACAGGTTACCTGCTGAACTATACAAGCACGGAGGAGATATAATTATAGAATTAGTGCATAAATTAATACAAAAAATATGGTTAACAGAAATTGTGTTAATGATTTTCAAAAATTCACGATTGTAAATATATATAAAAATAAAGGCGACAAGTTTGATATTAACTACCGTGGTATAGCATTAACAACAACTGCGAGCAAAATTCTAGGTAAATTACTAGCCAACAGACTTAATCGTGTTGTCGAAGGTACAATACCCGAAAAATAAGCAGGATTTAGATCACGAAGGAGAATTACGGATATGATATTTACTCTGCGACAGATTCAAGAGAAATGCATGGAACAAAAGAAAGACCTGCATTTAGCATTTGTGGACGTCGCAAAGGCATTTGATTCAGTCAATAGGAATGTATTATGGAAAATTAAAAAACAATTCCAATACAGTTACTTAATTTAATCTCGTCCTTTTGCTCCAATGATATATGTAATGTTCAGGTTGGAAAACAACATACACCAAGTTTTGATGTAAACTCTGGCGTTAGACACGGATGTGTTTTGGTACCAACTCTGTTTACTTACTTCACTACTGCGTTCATGATTCTTGTAGATCGACAACTAATGCAGCGTGGTATCGGTGTAAGGTTTCGTTTTGACGGCGGTTTCAGCAACTTAAAACGACTCAAGTCGATGTCAAAGTGTGCTACGTGTTATATTACGGGCCTGCATTATGCAGATGACTGTGTTATTGCTGCGCACAATTTAAGAGAACAAGATACTCTATTGTGTTTCAATTCGGTGTACGAAGGACTAGGACTGAAGATTAATGTTGATAAAACAGAAATTTTATCGCAGACCTCTGCTACGCGTAAACAGGATGCTATTACGGCGAACTTAATTCCATACCTGTAGAACGAGTTCAGTGTTTCCCAAATTTGGGAAGTTACATATCGTCTACAGCAAAAAAATGGATGAAGAAAAGCGCGCGTTTTGCGTGGAACGTTATTTTCGACGTGAAGAGTTTCGAAAAGAATTCAAAGTTACGAGATTTTTCTTCGAAGATACCTTAAAAGCCGCGTTTAAGAAACACATCCACGATATTTGGAAGACCTGAAAAGTTGGATTTCTGAAGAAATGTTAACAATTCAACAGACTATGCTCGAAAAAGTCTTCGAAAATTTTGTAAAGACTTAGTGAATGTATTGTAAATGGCGGTCATCCGAACGATATTGTGTTCCATAAATGAAAGTAAGCTAATCTCTGTTTTTTTATTTTTTTATTTTTGAATAAAATTTCGTACAAAAATTTTTGTCGAGTAATTTTTGAGTTATTCAAAAAACAACAAAATCATTAATCTTCTCTGCTATACCAATATAATCACAATTTGTCGAGCAATCGCTGAATAATTTCCATCCGTAAGTACGTTATAATTAAAGGGCAGCCGAGAAGTATATGAAGGTAAAGCAGGGGGCATAAAACAACGCGGTCATCGGGAAGATCGTTATTTAATCACCCAATGCCGTACGAGGCTTGCCCGATGAAATCGAACGAACTTTTACGGTCATAAAAATCGAATTAAATAGCCGGTCTACCGTTCGAGGGTAGAGTCGTCAGTTTTAGCTTTTTCGTTATTTATGTAGGGCGTGTCGTCCTGTGCTTGCTAACTAAATCCTAAACAACGGGAGAAATTTCTCGTTATACATACGTTCGTAATTTTAAGACAGTCATCAGAACTCCTCATTGTCCACCGACCGACTTCCAAAGAGACGGAAATTCTCCGGAGATGTTGTCGGGAACACGACGATAATTAAATCTAATCTTCGAATAGAACACGAGTCCGCTCAGAGAAATTTCTTTTTCCAACGTTCCGAGTCGAATTTAATGAAGTTACCTTCTCCATTACTACGTTTATGACGAAAATTTCGACCTAGTGGTGTGTCTAGTAACTGAGCGAGAACTATCAACATTCTTTTTCTTTTGATCATCAATGAAACGATGTAACTTTTCTCGCGTAAGTTTCTTGTATCCGCTTGCGAGGAATCCGCTTTCGTATGGCGTAGTTTTTGCGTATCAACTTTTTTACTCGTTTCATCTGTAACTATTTCGGGATGGGTGATCCTCAATTTTAGAATATTTTCAGTCGTTCGTTGGCTTAATGTTGAAGTCCTTTATTCCGTACGATTATGTATATAAATATATATATGTACACACACACATATATATATATATATATATATATATATATATATACCGCAGAAACATTAAAGGAACTACATAATGAGCGGAAGGATATTAGAATTTACAAACGTTGACGGTTGATATCCAGTGCCAGGTCACCACCGCTGCCTTCTAATTCCGCCTAGAATAAGCGTAAGCAGGTATAATAATGACGTTGTCCCGTGTAATTTCCTGGCTCCGTAGTTATTCTGAATATTACCGGAAGCCATTTCTAAGTCTCTGTTTATTACTACGTTAAACTGCCGTTATCATCCTCGCGGAAGGATATACCACCCTATTAGTAACACAGTTGCGTTGTAATTCGTAATTCTTCCTTCGAGAATGACGTAATTAATTAACTTTAAAAGAAAAAAGTAATTTCGGAATTAAGCCACACACTGACACGTACAATATATACAATATCTTACTTTTCGCAATCAATGTATAGGTTTCGCTTATCCACTGACAGAATTTATTGATAATTTAAAAACAAATCTGATATATTATGTGTATATTGTAATGGTAATAGTTGACAGTTCCGCTTGCATTACCCTATTTCGAATCCCTTTCTAAATCAGGTTAGCTTCCTGATAATCTACCGAGTCCGGATAGCTTTCTGATTATCTGCCAAATGTGGTTAACTTCCCGATTACATTATTACTCTCCGTGAATTTTTAGCGGCGTAGTGTTTTTTAAATGTTAATGAACGATTCCAAAACACATCGAACTATTTCGGTGTTTCGCTATAACTCAATATGTATTCCACCCCCCAGCTTAAAGTCAATTCCACCTTTTTGCATTTTACAGAAATAAAATATAAACTACATACATATATATGACAATTAAAATACACAAAAATGTTATACAAATGGTACCTCATTTATAAATATATAATATAATTATTACTTATTATGATATAAATAAAAACAATTTCTATCCTTCAACATGCATACTTTACATTTTTTGCAAAATATGTGTGTTTTATTTTTACACGGCTCATATTTGCATCGCGTATTATCTTTTTTATTATCCATTTCTGGGAAGTGTTCAAATAAATCGTACCGCACATCCGGAAATGGTTGGGTCTCCTTATTTACTACATTTGGAACTACAATTGTCGAAATTGTAATAAATATAAAATGTTTTTATTTTCCACACCTAAAGCAATGGCCCAATGTTTACTAGGGCGATATCTAACGCCTGAAATATTCTTATAGTCCACTACTTGGACCCCGTACATACGATTCGTATAGACTTAGAAAAAAGTCAATTTTATCTATACCGCCTATATTTTGATTGTATGCATGACAGTCTTTGAACTCAATGTATTCTTTTTTTCTCCCCATCTTCGACAATGTCACTTTCTCCGATGCTAATGAAATTTGACGCAACCGTAACTAATTTATTATCAAACCATTGCGTTATGGTAACACATCCATCAGAACTCAAGCAACTGTCCGACGTACCTCTTCCTTTACGTTTCATTTCTCGACTAGATAATAATGGGTGTTTAAAAAATCGATTCAATCGTATAGGGTGCCTATGATATATATTTGTTTTCTATGCAAATATTGGAAAAGATTACAAGAACTAAAATAATTGTCAAAACATAACAAATGATTTGCCTCAGTTATGCGTTCAGACAACTGCATTACTACTGCAGCTGCAGATCCGAAATTATTATAAATATTTTTAACTTCAGTACTCGATCCCTGGTAAATAATAGTCATATAACAAGCCATTGGTGCCAACTAATATATATTACTTTTATTCCTCATTTTTTTGGGTTTATTACGTATGTATTGCTTCACATATTTAATGTGCCTTTAAAAGGTATTATTTGCTCATATACTGAGAGTGTACTGTCTAATGGTAGGGATAGACACCGTTTACGAATTTGTACGAAGATTGGGCGCACCTTCCACAATTGATCTTGATTATCTTCTCTACTCGTTATGTCAACTAGATGTAGCGTATTCGTTTCAATGTCATACTATCTTTTATAATTTGTATTCCATAATTAACATCCCAATAAAATTTTGCGCGAGGACAATTCAGAGTACCCATTATTGTGTGAATTCCTAAGAGCATATAAATTTCCCCTCCATTTGTTGGTAAACGTTTTATATTAAGCTGTATCGCGTATAAATTTGTCATTTCTGCCATTTCATTTATTAACTCCTTATTTATATATTTATTGAAAAATTCTACCGGTTTTGGCAAGTCGTGTATATTTTTTTTTCGGTGGTTTGTACCATTCTATTATGTTAAACCTTCCATTTCTATACCTACATTATCGACATCCATATCACCATTATCTGTAATGATGTTCTCTATTCCTAGTTCTTCTTCATCATTATCCGTTACATCATCAATTACAGTAAAAAAATAATAAATGTTTATATTTATAGTATTTTTTTTGTATCACCAACTGTATTTTCCTCATTTTTACAGATTATAGCCATAAAATTATTTTAATAAAAGATCCGTTTCATACTTATATAAGAGGACTTACCCAAGATCTTCTGCACGTGTCATATCATTCTCAGTTTCTTCATCATCTGAAAGTCCATCTACAATAGAAGAATCGTCCCTCATCAAAATATCGAAAATATCATTATCATCCATGTTTATCTAATGATATGTACACAACATTGTCATATATTCGTTAAATTATTTAATAAAATATAAATTTGTAATTAATTTGTCAAAACTGAGAAAATATAACAAGAAAATACTCATACCCATGAAAATACATCCGCTTAGTGTCAACTTCTCTCAGTAGGGACATGCGTTTAAAAAAAAAATCATGTATGAAAAATAGACAAATATAAACCCGGGATAATAACTAAAAACAATATTTAAGGTGTTTACTTATCATTAATATGTAAAATATGTTCAAAAACAGTATGTAACAACCAAACAATTATAAATAAAATACTTTAAAAACACAAAAACATAAACAAACCAAACTCCTGAAAATGAAGTAATTTTTATGATATTTATTCGCTTTTTTGATTATCATTATGCATCAGTATGTATTAAATAGATGTCCCTCAGTAGCGACATGGCGTCATTGAGGTAAAAATAATTAAGTATCACACTTTATTACCATTTTAAAAATATGTCCCTCAGAAGGGACGTTTCCATTAAAAGGGATATAGATATATATAGGAATGAGATATATATATATATATATATATATATATATATAGGAATGATCAACCGATCAGATTTATTTATTCTGATGATACTGCTATCACAGTCGAAGAAAATAACGTTGGGGAAGTAGAAATGTGGTTGCAGACTGCGGTGAATATTAAGAGGAAGTAATATGAAGATAACCAGTTAAGACATAATTCAGATAAAACACAAATTTGCGCTTTCATCTCCGTAACAGTAATACAAAATGGAAACTGGAAAGGAATCCGGCTTGAGCACTGTGATATACCAAAATATCCAGTCGTATTCTCGAATCGTTCATTAATATTCAAACAACAACAAGGAACCAAGTCACCGCGAATGCTGAGTGTATCAGCAATGAACGTGTGTATTTCAGTAGCTGAATATGCAGCGACGGTATAGAAAAATTAATGTCATAAGAAACAGGTGGATACCGCACTGAATAGCACATTAAGAATAGTAGCAGGTTGCTTGAAGCTGACAAAAAGAGAAAAGATATATCCACTAGTGGGAGCAGCACCTTCTGAAATAAGAAGAGAAGTAGCAGCAAATAAGGAACGAACCTCGAAAATACTAGACGACGGACATCCGTTTAAGAAGTCGACTAAACCTTCAGGAAAAGTTTCATGGATACAACCTCTGTACCGATGGAATAATCAGGATCTATGAGAGAGCGATTAACGGTAGCTAACCCACAAAAATCTTCAAAATAACCTAGCACTAGACGATGATTTGTAGTAGAAGATTTGAGACGGGTCCTTTAATCGATTGTGAACCGGGGTGACACGGTGTAGAGCTAATCTGAAAGAATGAGGGGTATTATTAATTATGATAAATGTGTCTGCGGAAATATTCAAAAGTCTGCGCGTACGCTATGCTGCCCACTGATGGAAAAACATTGTGATATACCCTTTTGGGGTCGGTAAATGACAAACTCATTTACGTGACTACATATTGAGTTGATGCGTGAGTTTTCCAGGTACGGAAGGTAAGTAAGTAGCATATACATTAACAACATAAGATTTACAGAGATAACGTTGTTCTACTAGCAAAATCGATAAAAAATCTTCAAGAAGTAGAACAAAAATTAAATAAGACACGAGTAAAATGAACAAGTCATGGGGAGTAACAGCCAAGTGAATTTCGAATGTTATTTATGACTTAGCTTACCGCTGAAGTTATAATAATACGAGTTTAAATATTAGTTGTTTTTTTATTTCTTATTGTTTGGCGATTACATTAAGTGGATATCATCCAAGATTCAACTCTCCTCATAGCTACAGTAGGTTTCTGCACCGACAGTTAACACACGTCTAAATAGTGGCTACTTTCATCACTACTTTCAATCACTACTTTCTTAGCAATGTTCGATGTTTAAGATATTGTTCAAAACCTAGATTATTATCATCATCGATGGTATCTTCTATCACGCCGCTGTTGTCTGCAATATTGCTGAATATGAATATTCCAAAACCGCTTTTTAATAAAGCATGTAAATGCCATGGTATCTTCTATCACGCCGCTGTTGTCTGCAATATTTCTAAATATGAATATTCCAAAACCGCTTTTTAATAAAGCATGTAAATGCCCTGTTCCTAACGTATGAAGAAACACCAATTAAGCTGGACTTGCCTCTATTAATTAAACACCAAACAGTTTCGCTTATAGGTATAAGTAAATAGACTAGCAATTATGTCACAAACATCAGGATCAATTACGTACTATGCATCCCAATTTGATTTGATATTCGTTACTCCAATGTGTATTATTGTATTCGACAATTGCGTTATTTTCAAGCGTAAAACTGATGATAATATATTATTAGTTTTATGTTTGATAATGACGTGATCATCGAAAAACTTGGCGCTTAATAAAAAAAAAAAAGAGTAATTTAATGTTGTGATTTTATTGTTTTTTTTTTTTTTAATATTTATAATTGTTTCTGCCGAATTATATGCAATCATGCTCCGCTGTTGAACACATGTGAATTTGTACGCGCATGTTGTTATACAGAGCAGTGTGTGTTACTGAATATTAAGTTGCTGAAAAACTATCTTATGCGTCGACCGAATACACGATCGTTCGGTCGACTGTCAAGTGCTTTAGATGCCATCCATCGCGGCATATGTTATGTTTACTATACCCAAATCGATGTTGATTAGAATCGTAATTATCGATGGTAAAAAATAATTCCTTGCTATAAGCCGTGTTCTTAGATAGTATAATATCAATAATTTTATAATATTTAAGAGCATCATTACAAGACAACTCTATCGTAATGGTTGTAATTTATTAAAATCATCATATATATATAATATATAGACCTAATGGAGATACCAAGAAAACTCAAATTGACATGGTGTGATCATGTCATGCGGAAACAAACAGATAGCTGGACCAGAAAATGTATAGAATGGATTTCGCTGAATAGGAAAAGGACAATTCAAAGACCAAAAAGACGATGATGGAAACACGACATTGTCAACTATGCTGGGATAATTGGATGCGGAAAGCATAACGATAAGGAAGAAAATGGGCGTGGTGTTTGATATGTTTCTTCAAAGTAAAAAACAAATTGCTCAATAATTTGGACTTTGATTATTAGATTATTATCATTAATTTTGAATTAATTTTAAATTATTTTATGCATGTATTTTTTGGTGTATTTAAATAAAATAAAGGCTTTATTATCATATATATATATATATATATGAAACAATAAAAGTAGAATCACTAGTGTTAATAATTTAACGACACTTTTTCAGCAATTACGCCATTTTTAAGTTAAAATTGTAATAAATTAAAATGAATAATGAGTTATGAATATGTAATAACAATAACAGAAGTAATATATGAAAAATATATGCTTAACTTAAAAATTACCTTACATCTGGCGCATCTATATAAACATAAATATGTTGTGTCTACCCATATTTCACGTCCAATTGCTGGATATAGTCGGTTGTAATTATAGTTTTACGTACAAACGAAACACATTTTTATCGTTTTCGCTGTTATTCTAACATTTCCTAGCTAGTTGTTAAATTTCCGTTTAAAAAATCTGCTCTTTTATTCTATACGGAAAAAAGCCTCACTTCGCATAAAATTTTACAAATCACCGTTTTTCTTTCCCATTCTTATTTATTTTTTTTTTTCTTATTTAAAGGGCATATTTTTTTGGTGAGGAGGATTTTTTTATTAGTTATTCTTTATTTTTAGTCTGAAATATATTCTTATAATATGTATATATACATGTGTGTGTGTGTTCTTTTTTCCCTACTACGTTTTCTGCGAATTGCAGACTTTTATAGATTATCATCTCGAAAAAAATTTCAAAGCTTTCCTCTTTTTTATTATTATTATCTTTAACATCGCGCTCGTTATTCTATCTTGTTCGTTCCACTTTAAGGAAATTCGTCGACGGGTTTTCCCCGACTTACGAAAAGGAAATTGGTGTGAAAGCCAAAAAAATTCTTCCAATTTTCTTAATTTTTTCAGGCGTTTTTCTTTGTTTCTAGTCCGTTTTCTTTTTTTGGGGGGGGGGGAGTCTTTTTCCCGAGCGAACCAATGTGCAAACGACGATGTCTAATAACAATTTGTCGAGAACTTTTTATATCTCTCTAAATATCTCAGTATAAACGTTTGATTGCATCTGCGAGCGATTTTACGAAATATTTTCTTTAAAAAAAATTAAATAAAAACCGAAGAAAACAAAAAAAAATTGTAAAATTTTCTTCAAACTACGGTTTCATACGTTTATATATATATATATATATATATATTTGTGTGTGTATGTTGCGTGCGGGTAATACATCAAGTATATCTAGTTATGGGATAAAATAAAGAAAATAGCAATAAAAAGAATTGTAAGACACGGGATACACTGTAACTGAAATTATTTATTGCTGCATTAGAAATTATATTCCGGACAATAGATTGGAGTTTTTCAGGTACAGAAATAAATGGAGAATACTTCAATTATCTCAGATTTTCAGATGATGTAGCACTATTAAGTATCAGGGCAGAGGAAATGCGAAAAATGTTAATTGGACTAAATAGATAGTGAAACAAAACAGGATTAAAAAGAAATCGATATAGAACAAAAGTAATGACAAATAACCCGGGAGAGTTACAAATAAAAATGAATTATATTGGCAAAAAAAAAACAAAATGTACCTAGGACAAAAAATCATGAATGATAAAAAGATACTAATGCAGCTATAATAATGAAGCGTGGGGTATCGTTAAAAAGAGTAGCCTTTGAGAAATTTTTATATAAGTCAGATGGTATTTTAAATATATATATATATTACAAGATACCTCGTATATACTATTATTAATATTATTATTTATTAAAAAAAATAAATAAAGTATTTATAAAGAAAAATTTTATTTTATATTTAAAAAAAAAAAAACTAATATATATATTTATTAATGAAAAAATAATAATAATTTAGTTAAAGACTAACCTGACCGGATTCGTAATTATTTTTCAACCATCCATCTCATTTTATTCTAACCGTCTTCATTAAGAAACTAACAACTGAACTTTGTAACTGAAAAACTAGAACTCTCTTGAAAATGAACAACCATCCCTTTTTATACATTTTTCTTCATTATTTACTGGCTGTAATTTATTTTTACTGGCTAAAATTATTTGGTCAAACTAATTTACTGTTTTTTTTTTCCATTAACTAACTAAAATTAATTTTAACTATTTTATAATAATAGTTTATCTACTACAAATCCGGTTTGGTTATATTATAATAATTTTAATATATTTTATTTTAATTAAATAAATAATTATATATATATTTTGTTTTAAATTAAATTAAATATTAGTTTTCCACCTTCAATATAATAAATTTAGATTTATTATAACGTGAACATACGATATATATATATATATATATATATATATATATATATATATATATATATATATATAAATAAATTTGAGAAATCAAGCAACGAATAAAAATAAAAATGGGAGACTATTATTTTTTTCTAACGACAGAAAGTTGCCTTACAATTAAAACTCAGGCTTAAAGAATCGGTAGCATAATTTGTTACTGATATTTTAATCAGTATTTCGAATTATTCTGTTTGCTCTTGTAATTTAAACTATTTAATTTTCAAGTTTTTGAAAGATCATTTCTGCACCAAGTCCACTTTTTTTAATCGCCTTGTTTTTCCTTCTTTAAGGTACATAATATCGGTATGTTGGTCGTTACATATTATTGATTAAATGTCATACGCTATTTATGTGCTCACCTAGAATTCGATCTACATGATTCTGAACAGCCATACTTGCATACACTGGATTTAGATTAGCAGCTATCATAGCTATATGTCGCTACGTTGGTTTGTTTCGAGATAGATATACGATATAGATGTTGCGCAATACTGCACCAAGAAGACTACCTTCTGGTACCCAAGCTAACATGTTTTATTTTTGATAAAAAATCTAACACGACGAACGTTCTATCGGTTAAGTACGATATTGATAATTTACAAAGGTCCCGTGTTAAGAATTGTTTTATTTCAAACCTACATAGCTAACGTTAGTCGATTCGACGAGCACGTACTAAAATTATTGCTGCAATTCCTGATCATTACGACATCACTCTGTTATCTACAACATGGCACTATTTTTCCCCTTCTTTTATTTATAGACGCTCGATTGCTAAAATCATTTGCGTCTGTTGTTGAGTTTATATTGCGTTAATTATTCCGGTGGTTGTAATAAACTTTAACAAAATATTCGATATATTATCCTGTAGCAAGGTGTCTATTGTATAATCCGTTAGTTTGTAGATTAACCTTTCGTTTTCGTAACTTTTGCACTCTAGTAGTATGTGGGGTAAGTTTAGTTGGTCTTTACACGTTCAGCAGAGAGGTGAAGGATCTCAGTTCAATAAATGTCGAGACGTTGCCCTAGGCGTAATCTACTTAAAATCACTTCCTTCGCGCATATTTTTTTGGTGTGCCGTCATCCAATATCTTTGGTTTTATTTGATAGAGGTGTGTACGTGTGCAATGTGTTTCCCAGCAGTTCTGATAGTGTGTTGTGATTTTCTGTTTGATGGTTGCGTGTAAATCAGTTAAGTAGGTGGCTTTAACTATTTTCAGGTTTCCCTGAAGTGTTTTAGCTGTTTTATCCGCAGTTTCATTATCTAAAATTCCCGAATGAGTTGTTGTCCAAAGGAAACTCAACTTATTATTCTGTGAATTATTTAATTCTGTATTTATTGTTATTGAGATTTTTATCCAAGGTGGAAGTTTTGGAGGGTTATTTATTTTAATACTTGGTAACATATATTGAAGATTTTGTAGCATATTAATATTGTTTTTGTTGTAATACGTTCCGAGTTATTTGATTAATTGTCGCAACGATGTTCGTCATTTCAACTAATGGTTATCTTATGTGTTAGTTTTTTAATTTAAATTTATAAAAGTTTTGGTTCATACTTTTAGTTCCTGTTTTGAAAATTGATAAAAATTACATGAAGCAGCTACATTCAGAGCTTGTTGAACCATGGCTTAAAAACCACTTGATATCCTAACAATACTTTTCTATAACTTTTGATAATGAACAATATAGACTAATCCAACGTTCCGAGGATACGCGAGTTTGTTGGATTTCCAAGCTTATTCATCATAATTATGCCAGATTATTTTCATTTCGTTGGAAAATATCCCTCACGTAATATTGAATTAATAATGTAGCATAAAAAGATGGCTCCTTCCGTGAAAGATGTCTAGGGATTTCACATATGTTCATTTTTTTTTTCGGTTGTTTTTCATGCGTTCACTGAGTTTCGATCTATTATTAAATACAATCGGATATTGATAAATAGTTCTAGATAGTGCGTGTATGTATCTAAGTGAGTGAGTGTGCGTTACGCTTCGTCGAGGTACGCGTATACTCGCTTATCTAAGGATGCACCGCTCCCCGCCCCCGGTTCGACGTTTCAATCCACAAACTACGGCTGTAGAGGAAGCCGAAATTAACAGCATGCCGTCAACGAGTTCTACCTCGGATTACGGTGAACACATGTCAAATGCTCATCATTCGAATGAAATAGACAGAAATGGTTCAGATAGCGATAACGATAAAATGCAATGGGAAGTACAGAACACAAAAGGTAAAAGTACGCCGAAAAAGCGTAAATTTCAAAACTTTTCAATTGATGTACATAATAAATATAAGCCACTTGAAATTGATGAGCAAAATATTATAGATTCAGTCCATAATGTTACAACATTATCACAGATGCCACCATTTGTATTTAATGGTCCGTTGCTTAATCATAATGTAAAATTTTCAGAAATTAAATCTAAGTTAAAAAATGATATACAGATTAAATTTAAGCGTAACAAATATTATATTTATACGTTAGGAATAGACGATTATAATAATACATACCAACTATTAATTAAATCTAAAATTAAGTTTTATACGCATACGCCTAAAGATTTAAAACCAGTTAGGTTTGTATTACGCGGTCTTCCAAGTAATATTCCCGTTGATGAAATATTGCAACAAATTTCCGAGACTTTACCTGCACAAAGTGTACAGCAAATGTTCAAGACATCTCCACAAAATGAGAAAATTTCTATACCACTTTATAATGTTTTTTTCCCTCCCGGTACAGCATTTCGGCAGGTTTTAAATATTAATGTTATATCTTATTTTCGAGTAAATTGGGAAAAATATAGGGCTTCTAACAAAGTTCTACAATGTTACAAATGTATGTCTTTTGGCCATATTAGTATCAATTGCCATAAAGATTCCATATGTTCTAGATGCAGTGGTCCACATGCAGCTGATAGCTGCTCTGATACAAATTTTAAATGTGCAAATTGTCATGGTACACATCAAGCTAATAGCCGTGAGTGTCCAATTTATAATCTAACAATTTAAAAAATCGTAGGCAATTATCCATATCAAGAAATAATACCACGGCATTAATCTCATTATCAAGAAACACTGTCAATACTCCTCGTAGTATTAATAATAATAGTAATAATAATAATAATAATAAGAAGAAGAACAATAATAATATTATTAAAGGCGTTAATAATTCTAGTCATAATAACATTCGTAATAGAACGTATGCTCAAATCATTAGAGACGAATCAGCTACTATTGATAATCATAATTCTGAATTATCTGATGTATCAAGCATGTCGGTAATTTCCGATATTCTTAAATTATTTAAAGATATTAATAAATTTGTTAAACTGGGTTTAAATAGACTTAGTCAAGCAGGTGATACATTTAGTAAAATAGCTATTGTAACAGAAACTTTTATTGAATATTGGAATTCTGACTAACGTTTTTTCTGAGATTAACATAATGGGGTGGAACTCTAATTCCATCAAAAATAAATTTTTGGAATTGGGACAATTTCTGTATACTAATGATATTCACATTGCTTGCATAAACGAAACGAAACTAAATTAAGATGTCCGGGGTATGTTGTATTTCGAGTAGATCGAAACGTGCATGGCGGCGGTGTAGCGCTATTTGTCAAAGAACAACTAATTCATTCACAGGTTGCTATCCCCACTCTAAATAAGATAGAAGCTACAGGTATTTTGTTAAAAATGAATAATAAAAATATTCTTATTTATTCTGCTTATTGTCCCCCTAAGATAACGAATAAAAACTTGTACCAGGATATTAGAAAATTATTATCATCATATAGTAGTGTTATTATAATTGCTGATTTTAACGCTAGACATACATCTTGGAACTGTTATTCCAATAATATGGCTGGTAACTGCATTCTAAACATGTCATTTAAACATAACTTTCAAATTTTAACCCCAAATGAGCCTACATTCTATCCAGATAATGATAAACTTCATCCTAGTATTATTGATTTCATATTAGTTAAAAATATGACAACGGTCACTAAACCTGTGTCCATACCGTCACTGAGTTCAAACCACAATCCCATACTTTTTAAAATAACTAAAGCTTGTGATAAGGGTAATGTACCATCTACTTACCTCTTTAGAAAGGCTAATTGGAATGCTTTTCGGAACTATGTAAGCGATAATATTACTTTAGGAGGCCCTTCCAAAACTGAGGCAGAACTTCACGAACAAGTTAAATGTTTTATTGATCTGATACTGAAAGCGGCTGATTTGGCTATTCCTAAAAGTGATGTAACTACACGTTATTATAAAATTTCGCCTCCTGTTCTTGCGTTGATTAAATTTAAAAATTATGTTAGACGTAGGTACCAAAAATCTCGTAATCCAACAACTAGATTATTGTTACATTATTTAACCTGTCAAGTGAAAAATAAATTAAATGAAGATAAAAACGCTAGTTGGAATTTCAAACTTTGTAATCTTACTGTAAAAGATAAAAGTCTGTGGAAGATGGTGGCGCATTTCAAGAATTCTCACACACACTTACCACCACTCACGCATAATAGTAACACTGCATATTCGGACAAAGATAAAAGTAATCTGCTAGCTAACATTTATTATGACATCCATAATCAAAATTGCCATATGGCATCGAACTACCACCAAAATAAAATCACATCTATCGTCAAAAAGTACTTTAAGTTACCTTATAGAGTATTAGCTGAAGATTTAACTACCGTGAAGGAAGTGCATCATGTTATAAAAAACCTTAAAAGTAAAAAATCAATGGGTTTAGATAATATCTCCATAATATTGATTAAGAATTTACCGCTTAAAGGTTTTGTTAAACTAACTATTATAATGAATTCAATATTCCTGTTGTCACACTTTCCCAACTGCTGGAAAATAGCGAAAATAATACCTATACCTAAGATTGGAAAGAACATATCGGATCCAAAAAATTTACGTCCTGTATCGTTACTCAGTAACCTAGGTAAAATTGCTGAAAAAATTATATTGTGTAGAATTAAAAAGTTTACAGATGATAATAATGTGATAGTAGAACAACAACTCGGGTTCAGAAAAAATTTATCAACCGTCATGCAACTAGCGCGAATTACTGACTTCATCACTGACGGTTTTAATCAAAATAAGCACACAGGTTTGCTACTTCTTGATATAGAAAAAGCATTTGATACTACATGGCATCTTGGTTTAATTGACAAAATTATTCAAATTAAATTTCCCGCGTATCTAATCCACCTTATTAGAAATTATTTGAGTGACAGACTTTCTGTTGTAAAAGTGAATAATGTAAATTCCGATGTAAGGTCTGTTCTAGCTGGAGTACCTCAGGGAAGTATACTAGGACCCTTCTTGTTTCTCCTTTTTATCAATGACATTCCTAAAATCACGAATTTAGAGATGGCTCTATATGCAGATGATACAGCAATTTATTGCTCTTCGTTTCGAACTGATACAATACAAAAACGGTTAAGTGATGGTTTCGCTAAGCTAAATAAATATTTTAATAAATGGAAAATTAACATAAATGCTGATAAAACTCAAGTGATTCTGTTTACCAAAAGACGGCCGCCTTCACAGGATCCTGTAATTGTAAATAACACTAGATTAGATTGGAAAACGCATGTTAAATACTTAGGAGTAATTCTAGATAGAGGTCTCACATTCACCAAGCATGTTGAGTACATATCTAACAAAACACATAGAGCTCTTTTTAGTCTATACCCAATCTTTAATAGACGATGCCAAATTAGTCCTGTTAATAAACTAATTATCTATAAAACTATATTAAGGCCAATTATGCTATATGCATGCCCAATATGGTCGTATACAAGCCGTTCAAATGTGTCCAGATTACAACGTCTTCAGAATAATTGTTGCAGGATAATTCTTAAACTTCCTATCTATGCAAGAACAGATCGCATGCATCGTAAATTAGACTTGCCGGTTGTGGGTGATATCATTAGGCAGCATACAAAAAAATTTTTTGACGATTGTAGACGCAGCCAATACTCAATAATAAACAATATAGGAGATACGCGTACTAGTCTTCAGTTAAAATATAAAATATATAAACATAAAAGAATAAAACACATGCTATTATAATGTATCACCTGCTTTTTAATCGTATGTAATATATATATTTAATTTTACGAACTTTATTAATATGTAATATATATAAATAGCTGAGCAGTCACATTATTTTGTTTATATTTATTATTACTGCCTTAAAATTCTTCATAGAGTTGTCCTGAAATTGCATACACAGGTTTCGGTTTTCCACCTGTAATCTAGTTCCGCGCTATTATTACTGTATTTATTATTTCTTTTTGTTTTCATTTTGTATACGTAGTAAGAATTTGTTCGGTATACGTAATAATATTGTTTTGACATTGATTTTTGTAATTTATATTGTGTGCTAAATACACTTTTTATTTATTTATTTATTTTGTCTAGGGATTTACCCCGTGATTTTTCCACAAGCCTTTTCAAGTGGATATTTTTCTAGATTTTCATTGTACTTCCTTCGAGAAAAATAGTTTTATAGGCCGATAGGTCTGTAGTGGTACATTTAGATTATCTTCTAAAACCGTGCTTTTTATTCATTGGTTTTTAACTAGCTCTTATTCAGCCTTATATTAAACGTCTCTTGACATTGCCCTAACAAATTTTGTTGTTTGAGTGATTATAAATAATAATCATTTCCATCGTTTTCATATTCATTAATTACGATCTTTAATTTATTTTTATTTTTTAAAAATTATATGCCGTTTTTATAAGAGACTGAGAACCAGTGCGCTGTTATCGTATTCTCGCTGCTTTAGTTTCCCTTATTAGTGTTCTTATTTTAACCGGTATGTAGATATTTTATCTCATTTAGGTTTGCTTTTAGTAGAACAATTACAAACACTCGAGATAAGCTTGGTAAACTTTTATACTGTAAGATCGAAATCGCGCGCACTTTTTAGCATTATTCTTAAATCTAGATTATTTTCGATTTAAATGGAAAATTTACTTCAGTCAGTGAAACTTTCACAAAGATGATGTTATTTATTTTTAATTTGAATTTTAAAATCGAGCAGAGTAAGAACAAAATTTCCTTGAAAACGCAAGATATAACGGTTTACATTGCCTTTATCCGATCCTTTATTTCCGATTGCAAATTCTCGTCTATATCGTCAGCAAATTTCAAACTGATCCTTTCGGCCGTTTAAAAGTTATTAATACTTTCAGAGAAAGTGGCTTTTTTCCTTTTGTGTATGTATATATAATAATCTGACGAGAATAACTTCGTGTCGACAAACGGAATATTACACATCAGATTTTATATATAATATATATATATATATACATAAATTACAATCTGGCTGATTCAGCCAATAAGCAACTGGTATGTGAATTATGACAGGATGGGATATGAAATTCAACAATGACACTCCAAACTACCTCTCTAATCATTTAAACCGGTGGGGAAGATGTAGAGATGTGCGATAGTTCAGTCGGCGAGGCGTATTGGCACGATCTAATAAATCTACCGCCAGCTGGTTAGAGTAACCTGTGCAAGTAATCTCTACTGCAATCCCGAACAACTTCGTGCACATTTGGTATTTTTAGGTCTTTATGCAAATTTTCATTTCGTATATACCAGAGTGCACCGGCTATTAACCTTAGTATTTTTGATTGAGATCGCTGCACCATTTTGATGTTTGATATTGATGCTGTCCCCCGGAGTGATATGCCATATGTCCACACCGGCTTAATAACTGCCCTGTAAAGAAATAATTTCGATTTTAGCGGTAATTCATGTTCCACAGTTTAAGTTTTATTTCTTTAACTTTGATCCTAGCTGCGATCAAGCCACACACCCAGGTATCGGACTTCATTTTCTTGTGGGATCGTACCATTAAGATCAACAGGTGGGCATGTGTTCCGCCTAGTTGTAAATGTAACATGTACTGACTTGGACGGCTTAATTTTGACTTTCCATTGTCGTGTACAGAAATCGTAATTTTCCTGACGCCGGTACCGGATCATTATCTCCCGCGAATAATGCTGTATCATCGGCAAATGCCGCCAACTCCACATTTGTATTTACGGGGAGGTCAAACATATGTATGAGAAAAGGATTGGTCGTAAAACAGTGCGGAACTCCAGCCTTGACTGGATAAAATTTTGATACATCGCTACCGAATTTAACTTGAAAAAATCTAAGTGACAGGTATGAGGACAGTAGTGTGTAATAGGGATGTAGCAGGGTGCGTTTTATTTTTTAAAGTAACCCTTCATTCCATACACGATCGAATGCCTGACTGATATCTAGAAAAGCTGCAGAACAATACTGTTGCTTTTCAAAACCATTACCGATGTATTTTTGCACCCTGTGAACTTGGCTCTATTGTAGAATGGCCAGGACGAATCTAAACTGGTAGTTTCGTACCCTGTAGTTGTTTTGTTAGTTTAGGCAGCAATGATTTTTCGAATACTTTTGATACTATCGGTAGAAGGCTAACAGGTTGATGTATACGTTTTTATCGACAATTAGGACAATTGGAAAAATTCTGCCGAAATTCTGAAGCAACGCTTACCAAAGACTCTTTCGAAACGTTCTCGACAGAGGAATATTAAGAATATCTACAAAGTAACGGATGCGTACGTATTGCGGAGAATTGGTAGGAAGAAAAAGACATCGCTAGGTCCACTAGTCAGTAGACATGTCACGGGAGGCTGAAGGTACTGAACTTTGTACTGGAAGGCAAAGTTAGTGGGAAAGCGTGTAGTAAACGGAATTAGTGAATGGAAAATTTGCGTCGTTGCCAGTAACGTCGCTCTTAGAGGAGATTCTTAGAACGAGTGTCTAAGTCGTATATTATGTAGATCGCTAATCTTCGTAAGAATAAATTTTTAGACGGTGCGATCGAATGCGATCTTTTATGTTTTTATATTGTTGTCTGCGAAAATTAATGTTTATCGAAAGTTTTCTTCTGTAAATCAATAAAAATAAAACGTTTGTAAATGCAAAAAGGTAAGCGAATGCTTATCGAAGTTTCGTAGAAATTGACGATGATAGTTTGACTTCGGATGACAATTTTAATTGATTATATATATATATATATATATATATATATATATATATATATATATACACTCTATTCGTTATTTATATACTTCTTTTTCCCATTCTTTATAAATAATTCTACATCGGCAGTTAATAATGGCGATAACGGAAATATATGAAGTTAAGAAGTTCTGAAATTAAGCCGCATTTCCTACGAATTAATCATTCGACCAGCCCGAGTATTGTCATCGTGCGGAAAAAGACGAGTTCGAAGCTTTGAAATATTTTTTACTCATACGTGCGCCAAAGAGAACGCTTACATAAACACAATATATAAATATATATATATATATATTTATATATTTATATGTACATATAAAAGTTGTACAACCCTTTTTATAAATTACTTTACATTTTCTTCGCTCTAGCGTGTCCATTGTCCTCATACTAGGAAACTACAGTAGTCGGCGGATGTTCACCCTGCCTTCATTTCGATGAAATATCTGGAAACCACCGAATATAGTACAATTTCAACTTCTTCCCTATTGTTAGCGAAAAAAGAGAATATACGGATTATATTTTTATATATATATATATATATATATATATATATATATATATATATATATATACATACGATTAACGTGTATCGCCCGACATAATGGATGCTTCCTCGTATACGCCCTATTAAACACGAATACTTTATTCGGAAAGGAGCTGGATGTATAGTATTATTTGAAATTCGAATAACGTGTTGTAATATAGGTAAGTAGAAATTTATCTGGAATATTATTATTATTATTATTATTTATACAATAATGGTCGTTTACTGGTTTTTGGCGTCTAATTCGTTTTTATTTATACGAGCGATAAATTTTTATTTTGTCTCTTCCGAAAGTTGAAACGAAAGGGTGAATTTTTAGTGGGTATTACACTGATTAATTTAATTTCGTAAAAGCGACAGTAGCAGAATGTCCAGTTCGACGGATGGTTTAAAATTGTCGTTTTGAAATGAAATGTTAAAATTAATATCCCGAAAAACCTTTATTCATTATTACTATTATTGTTGTGTCCAATACGTCATATAAATGTAAAATACAAATATGTAATTTATCAGCTTCCGGGGGGCTCTTGGTCCACAAATTCTCTTCTTTGATAATATCAATGGGCATTAGAACCAGTGTTTATGATCTCGCCGCTCTTCACAGTCGTAGAGCTCACTGTCTGCGAGTCCCCCAATTAATTAGCTTTCCACATTCTGTCCGCAATCTATTTAAAGTGCTTCGTTGTTGCTAACATATCAAATTTTTTATCCGTAGCCGCTCCATCGGCGTAAGTTCATAAGTTCGCACTCTCTACAGATTCAATGAAGCACAACTCAGAAACAGATTGAACGGCGTAAATTGGCACAGCACCTTGGATACCAAAAATGCAGAAGCAATATATGAAGAAATAAAAAGAAAATTTGATAGGATATATTTGGCATGTAGAAAAAAAATAATACATAAAAGAGATAGGAAAAATTTTCCGATAAATGATTGGGTAACAAAAGAAATTATTGAAATGATAAATAAACGTGATGAGCTTTTTAAAAAATGTAGAAATAATAAAAACAATACATCCTTGTGGAAACAGTATAAAGAGTTAAGAAATAAAGTTAATAGAAAGATAAAAATGCAAAAGAACGAATTTGTGAGAGGAAAAATTAGACAATCTGGAGGAGATATCAGAAAAACGTGGATAAATATCAAGGAAATATTAGGCAAGGAAAAACCTCTTGGGGTGGACGAAACGATTGAGAAATACTTCTTCAAAAACAATAGTGTTCACAAGATAATAGAACAATTTGGCAAAGAATTTGAACAGAATGTAGAAAAAATTAAACATAAATGTGATATTGTTAAAATTAGGGCAGCAGAAGGCCATGCACAAGTGAATATGTATATCCCAAAAGTGAGGAAAGAACAAGTAGAAAACATAATCGACAAAATAATATCAGAAAAATCATGTGGCAATGACAATATAAGGATTAAGGATTTGAAATACGTGAAAACTGAAATATCAAATGAAATAACGCAAATAATTAATCAAACACTGGATGATGGAGAAATACCTCAAGGATTAAAAACATCAATAATTAGACCAATATATAAGAAAGGTAAACATAACGACTATGCAAACTATAGGCCTATTGCGGTAAACAATGTCATAACGAAAATTATGGAAAAATATATAGCAACAAATTTGGTGAGATACTTAACTGATAACAAAATCATTGATAGAAATCAGTATGGATTCCAAAAAGGTAAATCTACATCGCAAGCGTTAGGAGATTTTTCGGATGAAATAAGATTAAACCTAGAAATGGGAAATAAAGTGATTGTAACGTATATTGACTTGACAAAAGCATTCGACACAGTAGATCAGGAAAAACTAATGATGAAATTAGATAATATAGGTATAAAAGGTAAAGTGCTGATATGGTTTAAGAACTATATGAATGATAGAAAAAGTATTGTGAGTATATCGGGGGTACAAGGGTCAAAAATCAATATGAAAAATGGAGTACCGCAGGGAAGCAACCTTGCTCCAATATTGTTTATCATATATGCAAATGGATTACAAGAACAACTACGATATAGCAAAATATATGCGTTTGCAGACGATATTGCGGTACTGACATCGAATAGGGATATAAGAAAAGCGGAAGTAAATATGCAGGATGACTTAATAAAAATCAGTATGTGGGCACATGATAATGATCTTATAATTAATACACTGAAAACCAAGTGCATGTTTCTTAAATCAATGATGGACGCTGAAAGATATAAACTTATGCTATGGATGCACTCGAACGAGTGTGCTCATTATATGAAAGAGGATAATGTGTGTTGTAATATAAATTGTAAGATAATTGAAATGGTAAGGGAATATAAGTATCTAGGGGTAATAGTAGATGAAAATCTGCGATGGAATAAGCATGTAGCGTTTGTAGAGAAAAAAATACGATCGACATTACCGTCGATGTACATGCTAAATAATTATGTTAATAAACAAACTTTAAAAATGATTTATTACGCATTGATAGATTCAAGATTAAGATATGGAGTACAGGCATCGGGCTTAGCAAAAAAGTCATACACAATGAACATCGAAAGATTGCAGAAGAAATGTTTGCAACTAGTTGCGAGAAAACACTGTGGTAAACTACACGAACTACTTGTGGAAGAAAATGTTCTAGATATAAAGGGATTGTGCCTAATGGTTAGGATGATAGATTACTTTAAAAAACGAAAACCAGTAGATATTGAGCAAAGGAAACAAGTTAAGTATGACTTAAGGAATATAGTAAAATACCAGACACAAATACCTAAAACTAAATATGGAGACCAATATATTTTGATGAAAATGCTTAACGTGCTACCTGAACATATCATAAATGAAAAGATGGAGAATAAGGTAAAACACGAATTAAAAAAATGGCTACAAAATGAGAAGAACATTGATAGTGTATTAAAACCAAGGTATTAAGAGATGAATCGATGAGGATATATCGAGCAGTATACAATACGGCAAATACCATAGGGTACTACTACAGAAAACAGGAAAAATAGTGCTAGTGAGAGTGGATATGAGATGTTATGTGTGAGTGAAAATGAGTCGAAAATGAATAATAACAGAGTACTATATATGCTTATGCATGTATATATGTAAGCTACTTTATATGGAAACTGTAATTATAATAAGTATTTAAGTTACAATAAAAATTAGAATATTTCATGCTAATACCTGTCGACAAGCGCAAGCTTGACGGGATATGTAATATATAAAAAAATCTGTATTCGACGTGTGACTGAGGTTGAATGTGTGAGGGGATGCTTGTGTGTTTGCTTTAAAAAAAAAAAAAAAAAATCAATACGTAAAAGCGTAATTACAGGATATTCAAAGTATACAATGTGGACGTATGCGATTAATAAATTTTAATTTACAACACTTATAGTTTGTGAGACATTGAAGCTAGAAAATAGCGTATCCAAAAGTATGCATTAGGCATGAAAGGGTTAAACGTAATTTACGTTAAGGCGATATACGATAAAGGGGATATATCGTAAGGTTTATAAAAAGAAGGAAATATCCGGTATATGCAATGTTTTAACAACGCGGATCATAGCTCAACTATCATTTCTGTAGAATTGACTCAACGGAAATCGAAGTTCAGAAAGTTTTATCGAAATAATCTTGAAAACTTGCATTTTCTGAAGTTCCTAACGTTATGAATTCTTAATAAGTACCTAGATAAAAAAGAAATATATATATATATATGTACATACAAGAATTTATCCTTCAAATAAGTTATACATATATATATATATATATATATATATATATATATATATATATATATATAAATTAAAAGATATAGAAGATATTTTTTTTAATAAAAAAAAATTACTGTATACGGGGATAGTTCAACATGTTTAATTAATGAAAGAATTTAACATAATAGAAAGTACGATAATAAATTTGGCGTTGCTTTCTTCTTTAAATGTTATCAAGACGGGTTTTTTCGATTTTTACCGAGAATATCCAGCGTTAGAGTTTATCAACATCGTCCAACTTCATCAGTTCTTATTCTTACCGATTCAAAAAACTCGTCGCTCTAAAATCCCTGTTAATTTTTGTGCATCGTCTTCTTTACATAAAATCCGAATTTTGTTTTCCTCGCTATTAGAATTTGACCGTTAAATTTTCCTCGATTCCTAGACATTCCGGCATACTCGACAATACTGTTGCTGATGCAGAAGCCAGGTTTGCTTCGGATAGTTGGATGCTTGTATACATATTTAACAGAACTCCTATGTTTGTCTAAATTTGTTTGTAAAGAATATTGGAGTAATATTTGGTACAATCCTTACGTAGCGCCATATTACAAGTTAATTCAACTTCTAATATCCGTAAAATCGCGTTCAGCTAAATGAAAGTATGTACGTTGTTTTATTAATACCTTAAGTAGATTACGATTTGCAAAAAGAATCACCAATATAGTTTCGTAAATTTTCCCCTTTGTTCTTTGTGCTTCCTATGAGAATAAAATAGCGGATACACAGTATCTTTGGAATATTCTTATTAGAATATTTATCTATTTATAGTCACACTACATAAACTAATATTAACATTTAATATTTCCGTTTAAACGGCACTTAATAATAATAATTACAATAATTTAAAGTTTTAAAAAGTAGGAGACAGCGATATCTCTGTCAAATTGTTTGAAATTTAACACGTTTTCCAGTTCGAATATACCCCCACTACCAACACACGCAATACAAGACACGGAGGGGCATGGACGAAATAAAGGATATATACATTATTAAAAGAAAGAAACAGCGATATTGTATTTAAAAAATAATAATTACGTATTCGAAGCCGTGGGTAACTTCTAGCATATATATATATATATATATATATATATATATATATATATATACACAACGTTTATTGGTCTTTCGCGATATTAAATAAGCTAACTTATGCTATTTACTCTATAGAGAAATTCTATATAAATATTTTGAAATACAAGTACAAAATAAAATTGGTCAGAGTAGCAGAAAATATATGACGAGGGAACACATTAAATAGCTACATTGCTATAAACGGTAAAATAATACGATAGCAGGTGTATTCGGGTATTAGTATAAGCGGGACTTATTTATGAGAAAAGAAATATGTAAGGAAATTAACTGAATGTAAAGCCTGACGTAGTGAGGATGGTAGTGTACAAACATTCGAGGAAGACAGGATCGGTATCGGCTAATTGATATCGGATGGACGAGAACAATCTGGAGAAGGGAGTTTAAATAACGAATGTGAAAGTGAATTTACGTAGTCATCGTTACAAAGCTACGTATCATTTTCCTTTTGATCGGGGTATCGAGTTTATAAAAATTGGCCTGGAACACCGTCAAAAATTGATCGCGATGCTTCCCCTATGTTCTTTATAAACAGCAGTTTTTTATAGTAGTAGATAGATCGATGGAAGAAGAGTAAGGTTAGCAGTCGAGTCAGCAGGGGAATTACCCTTAATGCCTGAGTGGTCAGAAATCTATGCAAATTCAAGTGCTGTACCAACGTTTATTGAACTAAAACATAGCGTATTATAAGTATAATTAGAGATGAAGAAAGATTAAACGAGCGTACATCTCAAATTATACTTGTAATAAATTAATAGCGGCTTTTCGTCATTACGTTAACTAGTGTAAATCTAAGTGTTTTCGTCCGTTCTAGCTGGCGAACCTCTTTCAGATTACCCAGTGGGATAATTTCCGTCCACTTGGTACGTCTATCCAACCTATCAGCACGCTCCTTTGCTGTTTTCTTAAAGACTTCTTACACATATGGTACATCCGGGTCACGTACACATATGGTACATCCGGATCACGGTACAATGTCTTACCGCTTACGTACTATGAGGCATCTCTGTAAGTGTTTCCGGAGTTTTATTCTGAAATGTCCGTATTAGTTTTATATCACTTTTCGCGCTGCACCGCCATAACTTTTCTTATAGCCGATACATTCGCCCTACTTTTATATTAAGTTCTGTACTTTTAGTATGCTTACGTCACGTGATCTAGCTGTCCACTTCGTTTTTAATCGGTACGACGTTGTTGTTCGTAATATCGATATTTCAGTCGCTTCATTAGGACAACTGCTCGAACATAAGACGGCTGTATCGTCACCCATTGTAGCAATTAGTGTATTTTCCGGTTTCGGAAAATCATCACTATAAAGCAGGTACGGCATATGGCCCAAAACATTCCCTCGAGTAAATCTGGCGTTAGCAGCATATATTTCAGATACTTCATCGTCATACTCCTTTCGTTCAGGTAGGATTCGACTAGTTTGCAATAAAAGGGACCCAATTTTATGTAACGATCCCGTGTGCCAAAGTTTATCGAATGCTTGGCTTATGCCCACCGAGTCACATATTTTTCTTTCCTCGAGTTCATTTTCTATTTTGCGTGTTATTCTATGGACCTGATTTTTTTTTTTTTTTTTATATATAAAATTGCAATCTGGCTCACATAGCCAATAAGCAATTTGTCTATATGGGTCGTGACAGGATTGGAGATATCATTCATCAATGATACTCGGAGTTACCTCGTCAATCAATCAAACCGACGTGGAAAGTCTAAGGGGTGCAACGGTTCAGTCGATTCGCTACCACTATTTAGCAAGTCAACTGCTAGTCGGTTCGGGTGGTATTCTAATCTGTGCAGGTAACGTTCAATATTTGTTTGTATTACCTCACGCACATACGGTACTTTTAAGTCGCGATGCAGATTGTCGTTGCGCGTGTACCACGGCGCGTTTGTTATAATTCTTAATATATTCTGGCATCGTTATAGCCGAAAAGGGATACACCGTAGGTTCACACCGGTTTGATAACAGGGTTATAGAGCGATAATTTCGATTTTAGAAACAACTCGGAATGTTTACCCAGAAGCCAGTAGATCTTTCTCAATTTCATGTTTCTTTAACTTTCATCTTAATGCGCTCTTTCCAACGTCATACGACGGAGCCACATGCCCGAGTACCGAGCTTTACTTTCTTGTGAATTTACACCATTAAAATAAACGGGTGGGCTTGTATCGCATCTATTTGTGAATGTGACATGTACTGACTTGGTGGCAAATTAAAATATTTTATGAAACAGGATGTCCAGAGGGTTTCTATCTGAATATAATATTTACTTCGTGCTATTTACGAAATGGAGTGCAGGGCGACAGTCGCTTAATCAGTCGGTATTATTAAATTATTGTAAATCGTGTCCTATTTATGATATCAATGTGAACAAAACTTAGAACGAATTCGATAACATAGGCTATATGCTAAGTAATGTTCATTATTATTGCTTCGATAGTTTTTGATCCGAGCAGACTGACAGACAGACGTATAAAAATATTTTTAATATTCTTTTCTACTTCTGTTAAACGAACGGAGGACAGTTTTTTTTTCTGGGAAATATAATCGAAGATGATTTCTAAAGCTCGGTAGCTTTTTTCATAAAGTTCGACACTTAATGTTACTTGTCGCGGCCAAGCATCAATCTCTCTCCGGTTGAAGAAAATAAATGACTATATAGACGGGCGCCTTTAAAATAAGCGTACGTGTTCAACTTTCGAAGATTAACAGACGACACGCGATAATCGATTAACTATCGATTTATCTTATTCTCTTACTGACGAAACTAACTACTAACCATCAGTTCTATTCGTCGGCTGCCGTTTGCCCGCAAAGACGATATTACCGCCATCGGCCGAAAACTATTTACTTTTTCTAAACTAGGTTAGCAAATTCGAAATTAATGAACCGCGAATTATTTCGGGGTCCGATGCTTTTTAATTTCTATCTCTCCGCTACATTATCTACCGTTCTGGTTCGTTTATTTATTTATTTATTTATTTAATGAAGCCACACAACAGCTAACAGCCAATTATAGTGTAGACTTATCAATAAAATAATATAATGAATAATTTTTTCTGAATTATAAAATTAAAAATAAAAAAAAAATAAAATACAAAAAAAATACATTGAACACATTCACCAGCCTCACACCCATTAAACACACCAGAAAAACTACGCGCATTCACAAGTCTTACACTCATTAAAACATACATCATTCACACCCATTCACACAATCTTACTCGAAATAAACGGACGAATAATCTTCAACAAATTAATAAATACAATATAAACCTTAACGTATATACTACATGTACATTAGTAAAGGAACACATATAACCACATAATAACAATCTAGAACCATTGGAATAGACAACAGCGAAACTCCTGTTCTCATCGCAAAATATGTTCGGGAAGCAACTTATTAAAGAAATATCTGTTATCAAAGTATATATCCATACAGGGAAATATGTTCAAAAGAGAATTATACAAGCGGAAAGCTGACGGCAACGGAGAACTTAAACCGAGGTTTATTCGTGCACTAAAAAAAAAAACGATTCGATCGCCTATTTGGTCTTGGTACAACTTAGGAGACGGTTTATGTTAAATACTCACTATTAACTCTACAGTTGCATACATCATGAAGAAACCTTTAATTTGGCTATTTTCCTTCTGTAGTGTAAAGACCTCACATCCATTATATTTCTTAATATATCGTAATTCATATATTTAGGGTAAATACCTGATATACGGTAATATAGATATTTTAAAAATTTACACTGAACTTTGTAAATTAACCTAATGTATTTATTATAATACGGATCCCAAATAATTGAACAGTATTCTAAAGGACTACAATGCATTATAAAGCGACAGTAGAGCGTCCATGGATCTCTAAACACATATGAATTTCTTATAATAAAACCTAGCATTTTATAAGAGCGATTAACAACATCGCTTACATGTATTGAAAATTTTAAATTGTCATCAATATTAACTTCGAGATCCCGCACCACAGATTTTTTAATTCATCGTGTAAGTGAACGAGTACCTATTTCTATTTCTACAGAAACTCATGTGGACGCATTTGTCATAATTGAAAGGTAAATGATTTTCTTTGCTCCACAGAACCAGCTTATCTAGATCTGTTTGTAAAGATTCACAGTCAGCTAGTGAAGATATAGGGGCATAAATTTTGAAATCATCAGCAAATAAAATAAATTTTGAGCAAAGGTTCTTTCCAATATCATTGATAAAAATTAGGAATAGAAGGGGACCCAAATTCGAACCTTGTGGAACCCCTGAAGTAGGTGAATATGTATTAGAATGGTAGCCATTATACATAACATAGCTCTTACGGTTATATAAATAGGATTCTAATAATATTATAAAATCTTTTGACTGTCCAAGCAACTTTAGTTTATTCAGTAGATGTGAATGAATAACTGTGTCAAATGCTTTACTAAAATCAGTGTAAATACTATCAACTTGTAAACAACAATCCATGAATCTAGAAATCTGATCAGTGTATGTAACTAGATTTATCACAGTGGACTTGTGATTCATAAATCCGTGTTGCTCAGGCATAATTTTAGTCAGTAAATAACTGTTCAACCTAACGTATATTATAGATTCTAATAATTTAGCAGGTGTACAGAGTATAGAGATAGGTCGATAATTGGCGATTAGCTTTTATATACCGGTATTATTTTAGATGTTTTAAGATAATTAGGCCAAATGCACTGTTTTTATATTAGATTAAACAGATACACTAAAGGCTTTTCTAATAGATCAGAACACAATTTAAATATAAACGGTGGCAAGTTGTCAGGACCAGTAGAAAATTTAGGCTTCAAGTTCTTAACGGTTTCATCATATTCGCAAGAAGAAATAGAGTTGAGTTTAAGAATACTAGCTGCAGTTTCAGTGTCACCAGTATCTAATGTGTGTTCACACGAATGCACTGAAGCAAAATAATCAGCAAAAGATTTACATATATCCTCACTGATTTCAAGATTTCTGCCATTGTACTTCATAAATGTAGGCGAAACACGAGAGTCTCTCTTGTTTTGCACAAATGACCAAAATCTACTGGGATTGATTTGGATATAATTTCTAAATGATAGCCGAATCAACTTTTTAATCTCAGCCCTTACTCTACTGAACTTTATGTAATCAGTATGGTCAGCTGTTCTGCTATATGACTTCCTACATTTCAATTTGAATCTAAGTTTGCGTTTTATTTCTTATGTAAACCATGGGGGATACTTAGATATAAAAATTGATTTTTAGGTACAACTCTATCAAGCGCACCATAAATCTTAGTATAAAAGAAATGTGTTACCTCATTTGTATTAGTAATATTATAAATCTCAGTCCAGTCTATTCTTGAAACTTCACATGTAACAGTAGAAAAATTGTTAAGTTTCCCAAACCTATACACCGGATAAGTAGTAACATAATCAGGTTTGATTAATGAGCATCGTTGAACAGTAATTTCTAAAGCCGGATGATACTTATCTTCTGATACCAAGGGATCAATTGCTTTGCTAATGCTAGTTGAGGGAGCAGAATTTATCAGCACCAAATCCAGTGTTTTGCCCTGGAAGTTCAGTATATTATTCATCAACTTCAAACTACTGATTTCTACAAAATTTGAAAGCTTAGCCAGCTTGTCATCTTGAATATTTAAAGAAGTACTTCCGTCAACAGACAAATTAAAGTCACCCATAATAAGAACCTTAGAGTGCATAAACTTGTACAACAGCAATTCATACAATTCACGATAAAGCTGTTTATAAATCATTAAGACCCATTGTAATTTTTTAATAAAATAATAATAATTAAAAATAAGGGAAAAGTATAAAAAATATAGTAAGCGCAGCTTCCATTTTAGTTTACAACAAGGTTCGGCGAATTATGTGCAAACAATATAAATATTTGGACATAAAATTCAGAGTAAGAATACTATGCAAAGACACACACTCGTGATGTAATAAACGTAATGAATTACGGGTACAAATACCAAAACCAGACATGTAGATAATATAAGAGTAACACGCCCTAACATAATCATGCTTATATATGTACTTATACATACAAATACAACTACATTCCACACTCGTACACAAACGTACACACTAACATTCGGACAACCACGTTTTAGAAACACATCGACATTATCATACGCACACACACAAAACAACCTCACATGAACCATCTCACATAATCCCATTCACTGCTAAATAATCTTAATTACTGATGCCACGTCGGTGTAGTTGTCGTAGATAATTTTAAATAATTCTGTATCGACCGGATTATCATGGCCTGCACCACCGATACAACATATTGTACCGTCCTCTGTCCACACATTCTTATTTCCGTACTTGACTGATAAATGCCTGATAATTTGTAATCGTTGCAACGTTATACGTTCCCTTTAGTTTCCTCTTCTTTCCGTAAATTTCCCTTTTATACGCGTAACGAGTAAATTTTACCAGTATAGGCCGCGGTTTAAAACGATGTCCTTTTCATGTGGTCGCTTACCCAAACGGTGATAGCTTCAGCCGGAAATACCGAGTTTATCAGCAGCTAGTTTACTGCTCGATCCGTATTTTCATTGTCGTCTTCCCGTATATCAACAATGAGTTCCTCCGCGAGTACTGTTCAAGTTCGTCGATCCTACTGTTGGTATCTTTTTCCATCTAATCTACACGCTGATTAAATTGCGATAAGTAATTATCAAGCGTGGATTTAACCGTCTCCATTATATTCTCCACTAATATACGTTCAAGGTCTTTATCAAATTTGAAGTCTACTTTCTTTATTGCTTCTTCAATTTTATTTGATACCTCTCCCTCCAACGTAGGAAGTGTATTACATTTAACGGTTTCTTGTATTAGCTGTAGTCACCACTCTCTGCTTATACGCAGTAGTAGACAACGACGACGACGACGGAATATCGAAATTAATATCACACTACAACAGTAAATTATTAAAATACACAACATACAACATTCATGCTACACACTGCTGACAACGTTACAGACGCGAAAGCATACGTGTACACATGACTATTATCGACTTTTTAAACTGTTATTGTTCGAATTTTACTGTAAATTACCATTAATATTACGAGATGTTTCGATATCGTCTAAATTATTAGTAAATAAACGAATACGGTTATAATTAATTTTAATTTGAAAAGTTTGGAACGTAGCGATTTTCTAGAAAACATAAACGACACTTTAAAAAAAAATTTCCTTTACAAAAAATCACAAAACTTTTCGGCCGTTAAGCCATTATCGAACGAATATAAAAAATGTAAATTATAAAAATAATAGGCGTAAATTTATAAAAATACAAAATGTAAAAATATTACTAAGGTACGCAATTTACAAAAATTATCAGCGAGAAAACAGTTATTATAAATAATCTGATAGCGAATGTGGTAAACAACAGAATCAGCAATATAAAATTTATATACATGAAAAAAAAAACTTAATAGCAAATAAAATAAAAATAACATGGGACATTATAAAATTTATACATAAACAACAACAGCGAGTAAAATAATTTTTTATTTTCTTTTATTTTACTTGCTATTGTATTGTTTATATATAAATTTCATATTGCTGATTTTGTGTTGTTTATTATATTCATTATCACATTATTTAACAATACCGTTTCATCTTCTTCTTCTTCTTCTTCTTCTTCGTTGGTAACCATGCAGCGTACTGCTACTAAGGTTAGAGGCACGAGAGGAATTTATATTAAGGGGTAGATTTTGGATAAACGAAGGAAGACAAATAGTCTAGATTCGGATGTAGGAGAATGTTGTAAAATATTTGAGGAAGTATTTGAAAGGTTTGCGATTGTACGTTCGGAGGAATAAGCGAGCAGTTAAGAAGCAAGTGAGGGACAGTTAAAGGAATTAGGTTTGTCTTTATTATTAAATAAGTATGTGCGAGTGAGCAATGTGGTGGCTTGAGCGTACATTGCACAAGACCACTTCGTTTCTCCTGTTTGAATTGCGACAAGCGGTTGACTTTATCCAGTTGATATTGCATTGCTGCAAATTCGAGCATCTACTTAGATCGTTAATTGTGAAGTTCTTTACTTCAATTGGTATAGCTGGAATAGGCGATATTAGACACGCTTCTTTTGCGGCTGTATCTGCACTGTCTTTAGATCCTACGTCGTTATGTCCTGGAATCCAGAGGAGAATAAGTTTTCCAGAAAATTAAGATTTAAATTACTGTTTTAATCTAAGTAATTTTTTACATTTTTTATTTTTATAAATTTCTATATATTTTTATAATTTATATTTTTTATATTCATTCGATAATCGCTTAACAGCCAAAAAGCTTTGTGATTTTTCATAAAGAAAAAAATATTAGTGATTGAAACTATCTTTTTTTTTTCTTAATCAATAGAAGGCTATAATTATCAATTACTTAAAGATAATTACAAATTGTAGCTTTTTTATAAAGTTGATGAGAAAGTGAAGATTGTTTACATCCGAGATACTCGTTTCCAACTTAAATATTGGCGTTGTTTGGACACTCGGTAGATACGAGTGCGTACTCAGCGTGTGATCAATGATATATATATATATATTTTTTAATTATTTTTATTTTATATAATAAAATATGACATAAAACGGAGTGAAAATGTTTGTTATCACGTAATTGCCAAATTTGTAGTGAAGAAGAAAAAAAAAAGATAAAGAAAACGTGAATATTTTTGACCGTAATTTTCACATTTTTAAGGTGGGAAAATGTAAAAAAATTTGAAAGGTTTTTTAAATTTAAAAAATCAGAAAACAAAATTAATTTGATTACTTAGCATCGTAAATAATTATACGAAACTTATTTTAAATTAATAAGTTTAATTGTATAATTTATTTAAACAAAATATGAGAGAATGTGAAATGGAAATAATACATTGAGAGGGAAAGAGAGAGGCGATAACATAATTCTTGTTTTCAATTAGAATAAACGAAATTTAAATTGATACTAATAATCGAATCTAATAAAAATAATTAATAAGCAAATGTTAAAAACCCAGAATTGACCATTGGAGTGACTAATTATGTTAGATTAATCAATGGCTAGTATTCTTGATGTCTGCATCATGCGATCCTCTCGTGAGTATTGCGTAACTATTATTATTATTATTATTATTATTATTATTATTATTATTATCGCATATTTATATTATATTTATTTGTGGGTACTAACGATTTCGTGTGAAGAAAGGGTAAATAATGTATATAATATGTTTACACATACATATTCTTGTAATTTTGGTGTATCTATATATATATATATATATGTGTATGTATGAATACGTATTTGTAAAGATTGATATGTATACGTGTGTGTATACATATTAATATGTTTTTGTTTTTGTTTGTTGTGTACGGTTGAAAGCATTGATTCTTCATTAGTTCATTCATAGTTTGTATAAATTTGCGCATAAATAGACGTATATATCATTATAAATTTTAATCGTGATTATTATTAATATGGATTTATTGCCGCGGAATGTTATTTTGCTTGTTTATTACAAACATCTATATAGAGAAGGAAAAATAAATGGACATTAAAATTATTATTATTGTTTCTATTTTGACCGTCGACGAATCGTATGTAGTAGTTTACGTAGTTTCCAATTGTTCTAATTTTTCCGAAATAATTGTTTATTTTGAATTTCTCCTACTTTTATTTCCACCTCGATTAAGTCTTTCTTAACGTTTACAAAATTTATGCTTGTTTCGGTTTTTATAACAGAAATCGAATACCCTTTTAGTTCATCTTTCTGAAACCATTCCTTTTATGCACGTGGCGTCTGTTATTTTCTCTGCTATTTTGTATATCTCGTTATTAGTTTTTCATATTACGCTCCGAGAATTTTCTTAAGATCTTTCATTATTTCTCATCGATCTCATTAATACTGTTTAATATGTTCATTAAAAACATTCCGACTTAAATATTGCATTATTATTATTATTATTAAATTAAATTAACGTGTCATGTACAGCAGCCGAGGCTAGAGTCACGATGGGAGAAGAGGATTAGATTGAGGAATAGAGGCCGGATCGGTGGATGAAGGCAATTAGATTCGAAAATGAAATATGGTGATCTTTGAGGAGGAGATGATGCAGGAAGATTGAGAGACGCTGTGACGTATGAGGGACAATCAACTAGAGTACGGGAAATGGAGAGGATAAGGTTATAGCCACAGAACGAACTGCTGATCAGTATTAAAATAAGAAAAGTGAATACTTCTATTCAATATTGGTATTATTTTTATTATTTATTATGTACCACTATCATCGCCATATTATACGGCCGGAGGAATGCGAACGAAACCTTAAAATTATGTTTAAACGAACTATTCTAAGGAGGATATCTCTGGGAAAAAATTTTCAGTTTTTCACGTTGTATGCTTTAGACATAATGCTAAAATACTCAGAACAAGAATAGATTCAGATATATGTTGAGATATTTCCTCAACAGAAATATTATTTGGAAAGCCACGAGGAGAACAAACTTAGACTTCAGATCGTTTGGTGTATACGCGTAGAGTTTAGTATCAGTGTCAATAAAAAAAAAAAATAATAAATATTTTTATAATCATCTAAACTATATACGCATAAATATGATATTTATTACTTTGAAATTTAAATTTGTTACTTAATTTAGATTTAATACGACTGAATGTACCGGGTCACTTAAAAAGAAAATGTGTTAATTGAACCGGTATCGCAGCATTGTGAACAGCGTTCGTAATAATTTCATCGTTCACTTGAATAACCGAAAACCTATTATTTACACGGATAGTGAGTCTTTTTGGTAGTATTTTTGCATTTAATTTTTCGCGTTTGCCATGTGCCAGTCGGAATCAGGTTCTGTAGTGACATTGGCGACATCGTTAGTATTTAATTAGTACTTCAAATACTAGTGTCTTATCAGTAGCCGAGATGAGGTGGAGTGATGAACACAATTAAACAATAAAATCCAACGTTTAAGCGAGGCCTGGTTCGTCAGATTATTCAATATAAATTATAACACCACACACCACTACGAAACAAAGAGAAACGAATAAAACGAAATTAACGGACGATGAATTAAAACGACGATTAACAGCAAAAAAGAAAAAAAATGTAAAGGATAAAATAAATATCGAAACAAACAACACAAATTGATATAATAGCGTATCTATCACAAAAAAAAAAAAAAAATTATAACGATGATGATGATAATGATAATGACAATTATTGAAACAATGAACGCGTCGATGTTTCAGCAAAATATAATACAAACGCGTGCGAATGTGAGAGAAACGTGCGCGCGACGTATAAATTATGAACGTAGAAGGAACTTTAAAATGTTTGTTAATTATAAGCTTATAAAGTGACGCAATTTTTTAGAGAACTACAACAAGAATAAGCTTGATGATTAATGACGTTGTTTTAATAAACGTGAACTCGCGTGAAAATGGATGTGCAAAATGGGTACATTATTGTTGTTCCCACTAAAAAAAAATATATAATGTATGTGTATATATATGTATGTATATATATATATATATATATCACCTACGCAATGGAGCTCCGCTTTGTATTTTCGAATTAAAAACCATTAAATACGTAATTATAATTACTTTAATCGTGTAGAATTTCATTTCATTAATTTCCGAAGTTCTAACCAAAAATGTCAGTTTCGACAAATATGAGAAGGGTGTACGTTTAAATGTTTTTTAGACAAAATTTTTCCATGAATATTTTCTTTCAAAATATTCGTTGGTAGATTGAAAAATATTTTCCGGGAGAACCGGTACTTCAAAATCGAAACGGTAGCCGATATATATATATGACATTTTTACTACATTCATCAACCCATATGACCATAAAAAGCAAGTTTCTAAGCGTATAGCATCCGAACGTTTAAAAACGATCCAGCTGAAATTTCGAACGTACATTTAAATAAGTATCGAAAAGACTATTTTTCAAAATTTTACGGGAGTATATTCGTAATCGCGGCCCAAAGATTTCGGAATTCGTAATTTGCGCTACGGGCCATTTTTGGTTACTTAATAAATTACATTTATGCACGAGATTTATTTAAAATAGTTAGAGCCGTTTACGAATATATATCTCTCTCTATATATATATGTATATATAGATATATATATAGATATAGATATATATATATATATAGATATATATATAGATATAGATATATATATTGTTGCTCTATACATTATCGTTCTAAGATTTTTGTATTATGCGTCATATTTGGAATGGTCTGTATTCCTTTGTTAGTATACACCGGCGTGTGAGTAATCGTTTATATTGTATTTATTAATTTGTCTACGAATATGCATACTTGCAGTAGGATTGTGTAAATAATGCTTGTGATGAATATGCGTAGTTTTAAAAATATATTTTTTTTCATTACTTTTAAATTATTGCACTATTTCATGATTATAAGCCTACAGTTTAATTGGCTTTTTAGCAGCTGTGTGAGTTCCATTACAATAAATACATATATAACCAAAGTGTGTATATATATATATATATATATATATATATATATATATATATATAGAGAGAGAGAGAGAGAGAGAGAGAGAGAGAGACAATAATGTTTGTAGAACCAGTAGAACCAGTAAATGGTTATAATCGCATTTTCTATCGACACAAAATTATAAATTTCGGCACGCAAGTGATTCAAGAGTCCCAAGTGACCGTATTTGACAGGCCCTACCATTTCTTTTGTGAGATACAAGCAAAAATATTTCTTATTTAATCGTATCAATCGTGTTAAATTAGTTACACGTATCCATCGGATGTAGGATTGTATTTCCCTATATTCGAGGAGGTTGGTTCTTTCATTTGTACATTTATGATTCACAGCGTCCTCGTTTGGTTCGAGTGGCATTAAGATTGCACGGAGATGACTAAGGAGGATAGACGCGTAAAGGTAGTATTTCGTGGCCAATTTCTTTTTTTTTCGAAGGTGTTATATAAATATTTTTAGAATCGGAGATAATCCACGTCGATCGAATGACGTAATTTCATCAGTACGCTGTACGTAACCCAAATATATAATGAACCATATTCGAGATGTGACGTCACACATGAAATATTGAGAACATAGTGGACGGATTAATTGAGGCGAAAGTATTAAGAAACGAGAATTAAAATTATAACGCTAGGATAGGAATTATTTACGATCGAGCTCTGTTAAAATAGATTTAATGTAGGAAGGAACTCTTAAACGACTAATATGCCGAATATCTTGACACTTGCAGCAGATACTGCGTGGTTATCATTAAGGTGTACCAGAAATCAAAAAATATAAACGAGCCTTTTTATCGGTGGATATATATATATATATATAATTTCTTGTGCACATAATATTGAAAATATGCTCATCCCTACACAGTGACCTACAGTGAAAACGAGGAGGATATAGAAACCGAAGAAGAAAGGTAACCCTTTCGATGGACGGATGGGATGAAATAAAAAACTGGACTCACACTAGTTGCAGGATGAGCGGAGAAAAATAGTCCCACGCGATTTCATGTTGATTTCGCTGTATAAAACACATAGGATATAGTATATGTATATATCATATGTTCGGGCATAATATCGTAAGACATCCAATTATACGTTAAAAAAAAAAAAAACGTACATTACGAATACAATTTTAGTAAACAGATATAGAATACTATACTTGAAGGTTGGTGCGGTCTGTTACGAGAACTTTGACCTAAAAAGACCATACACCAAATAAAGAAATTCATTTAATAAAATAGTAATAATAGTTCTAATAACTATCGCATCTATTATCGGTTCCCGGATAAATATCGAATTGGTGGAAACGCGATATAGTCGTAAAAATACGATTATCAGCGAATAAAGGAACTTATAATCGACAAAAAAAGACAGCATATAATAATGACCCTAATTACACCCTACAGCCTATTCAGTAATATACATATGTATCTCTTTACATACCTGTGTATAAACATATTATTATTTAGATGATGATTATTTTATATATATATATATATATATATATATATATATATATATATATATATAATAATAACTTTATTTCATTTTCATTATCCAAAAAAATACATACAGAAAATAATTAAAATTAATGATAATAATGATAGCCCAAATTGAGCAAAAGCATCTTCTGTCTTTTTTCTTTTTTTGTTTTTTTTGCTTTGAAGAAACATATCCAACACCCATTTTATTCCAAATCGTTCTACCTCTTGCTTTCCGCATCCAATTGATCCCAACATATTTAACAATGTCATCTTTCCATCGCCTTTTTGGTCTTTGAATTTTCCTTTTCCTATCCAGCGGAATCCATTCTATACATTTTCTTAGCTACATGCTTGTTTTCCGCATGGACGTGACCACACCATGTACATTTCAGTTTTCTTGTTATCTCCATTAGGTTTTCTGTCCTTGACTGTGTTCTTAATGCCTTATTGTTTATTCTATAAAATTTTGTAACCCCTAACATTTTTCTTTCCAGCGCAATTTGTAACTTTTTTATTCGCTTAATATTATATGACCATGTTTATGATCCATAAGTAATCGCCGGTATGATACATGTATTAAATACTTGTGCTTTTAATGATGAACCCATTTCCTTGTTAATAATTTCCTTCAAAGCCCAATACTTTTCCATCCGATTACTATTCTTCTATTTATTTCCTCGTCCGTTTTGTCTTTAAATGAAAACTTCTTCGACCCATTTTAATTCGTTTGATTTAATGGTCACATTTTGCCATGTACTATTAGTAATAATTCGTTTTTTTTTTTTGTTATTTATACTCAGTCCTCCTTTTTTTACGATTTATTCTAGTTCGTTAAGCATTGTCTGCAATTGTTCAGCCGTGGAAGCTGTAAGTGTCACATCATGTGCGAAACGTAAATTTGTTAAATGTGTACTATTGATGTTTATTCCATATTGTTTCCATGATAGATTCCTAAATAGTTGTTCCAAACCCGCGTTAAATAATACTGGTGACAAGGGGTCCCCTTGTTTAACTTTTTTTTTCAATGTAAAGTTTTCTCTTTCCTGATCCAATATTATCTTTCCGTCAGTATTATCGTAGCTATTCTTTATTAATCTTATATATTTCTTATGTATTCCTTGATTGTGCAAAAAATCGTAGAGGAAATCGCGATCTACTGAATCGAAGGCTTTAACAAATGCAAAAAATATTTCTATTTCGTATTCATCCGCTTTTTCGATTAATTTCTGTATTATTTGTAAATTATCTATAGTGGAGTAGTTTGCGCGGAAACCTGCTTGTTCTGGAGCCTGTTGATCATCTAATTAATTTACTAGTAGTGTGTACAATACTTAAGGCAAATATTTTGTAAAAAGTTTGTAGACTTATTGGTCTATTATCCTCTTTACTTCTTTTTTTTATGTAATAATATTATTGTCGTCTCATTCCAATATCCTATTGAATAAACTTGTAATATTATTAATTAATACATCTTTCGCAATGATTATTAATTCATTTGTAATCCCATCACTCCCTTTGGTTTTATCCTTCTTCAATTGATTTATGGCGTTTTTTATCTCAATATTGAAAAATGGATTTCGTCTCCGCTACCATTATAATCTTTCCAAACTCTTCGCATACTCAAATTCATTGATTCTGCGTATAGATTTGTGTAATATTCCGTAGTTACCATAATAATTGTCTTCCTTTCATGTTGTATAACGTTATCCTTGTCCATCAATCCTATAATTAGCTTTTCCTGTGACATAAGTTTTCTTATTTTTCTTACCGAGTTAGAGTTTTCTAGGATATATTATATCTTTATTCCGTTTATCTATAAAATTTTTGATTTTTTATCTCACTGTTCTACACGTGACATTAAATTCCAGTTTTTCCTTTGATGTTTTATTTTTTATTTGTCTGAGCCGTTCGAGCTTTTTAATATCTAACCTTAGATCCTCCGGAAAGCTCCTCTTGTTTTTTGTGTTCCTTTTTGTAACTGATGGTGTTGATTTCTTAATACTTTTAACCAACATATTATAATACTCTTGTACATCTTGATTTGTTTCTTCTGTCTTATTAGAATTCACATAAGTTTTTAAATTTTCAATAAATTCCCCAGTCTATTGGCTATTATTATTATTCTTGGTTCCTTTCTCGCTAATTTTCTTTTACCTTTTTCTAGTTATTGTGACTAATCTATGATCTGTCTGGAATTCCGATGTACCGATATTTATATTTTGTACGTATCTAATATCCTCTATTAAAATGAAGTCAATTTCGTTTTTATGATCTCCGTTCGGTGACATTCAGGTCCACTTTTTCCGTCTTCTTTTTTTAAAATATGAATTAACGATTTTGGAATCTTCACATTGGAAAAATTCCAACAGCTTTGACCCTCTAAGATTCCGTTTCCCATACCAATAAAGACCCACAATTTCTTCCGCTCCTTTCTGTCTAAATCCAATTTTACTGTTAAAATCTCCTAATATTAGTATTTTCCCAGGAAAATTACTTTTAGCTTTTTCTATTGTATCCTGCAATTCTTGGTAGAAATCATCACTTTCCTCTTCTGATGAATCAGAAGTTGGGGCATATATTTGTATCACTGTCATTTTCAGACCGTAAGAAGTTTCAAATGTAATCTCGAAAACTCTATCTAAAACTTCCTTCACTTCCTTCACTTCCTTGACTTTATCTTTAAAACTATTTGATTATATATATATATATATATATATATATATATATATATATATATATATATATATACATACGTAGGCACGTTCTCACTTTCAATATCACCGAATGGCACATTCATTACCTTTTTATTCTGAAAATATATAAAGAATTTTAACGTGAGGAATATTGAAAAATTTTCACTTCTCGGATGTTATCGAGGTTTTAAACAAAATAGCAGGCCAACGTGAAAAGCAACTGTTACGATGTTTTACGGAAAACGTGAACTTTTTTCATTTTTAATTTTTTATCCTTTTAAAAACCGTCGTAAAACCTGTCCAAATCGGGTTTTCTTATATATATATATATACGAACACGCATATGCATTCATATTAGCTTATATATAATGTGTGTGTGTGTGTGTGTATATATAAAATACATATATAAGTATTCTGCTTTATTTACGATTACCGCAACTACTAACACTAGTCCGATATGAGATTATCTTCCCTATTTTCGCTTGCAGACTGACTTTTCGCGGTAAATTTTCGTGAAAGGATTATTTTATGCAAATAACAAAATTCAGGGCCGACTACTTCGTCATGGTCGATTTTAAAAAGTTATAGTCGTGCCTATTTGAAAGGGGGCTTCGATTCTGCCTCTTAATCGTTCGTGGTATCGAAATTTATACGGTAAATTTTACTCGTCATTCGCAGACATCGATTCAATTACTTTTGGGTTCTGTCCAAAAATGAACTTCGTTCAATTTATTCTGTTTTGAAGAAAAGAAATTACCACGCGTACTCGCACACACACGTACATATATATAAATTAGTCCGTACTAAAAAAAAAAAAGAATGAAAAAATAGTAGCCTCAGTAATTTAATTTTAAACAGTTCCGAGATAAATATAGAGGAAATGTTTCTAATGAAAGTATTTCATTCGAGCCGAATCTGTACAAATGCCTCCAGTGATGTTTATTTTTTTTTATTCTCTAAATGACCACGCCTCGTCGGTGCAGCCATTGTGTGTATCGTCGGTAACCGGTGTCCGAAGTTGTTGTTATTTACTTATATTCCGGCTATCGTGTAGGCTATTTATCATAGATATTCTTGATCTTCGACCTTTTCCCTAGTAACTTTACCATCTATTATGTTTTTATAATATATCTTAGTACACGTTCTAATATTTTATTTTTCGCTTGTGCTCAGTACAAATATATACAATATGTCGAACGTAACCTATTTTTACTTATTTACTATGCTACAATAATTAGACTTAAGTATAAAAACTAAAATTACCCCGTGTCAACACTATTTTTATATAAATATATCATACATAAAATAACAAAGGAAAAAGAGAAAAAAAAATAAAACACTCGAAGATAAATTATATATATATATATATATATATATATATATATATACATAGGTGGACCTAGAGCAGCTGCGAGGATATTGTTATTATTCAGGGCCAATAAGTAGGCAACTGAGAAGGGGGTAAATATTTAAATGTAAAATTTTATTAATAAAAGCATCTCTACCTTTGCTATACACATTGCAGGAAAAAATCGCAATAGTTCCCGCATACGCAGGTTAGTATATAGATGAAGTACGATTGATGGAGTACGGCTAGGAAGGTAAAATTGTGGTTGGAACGAAGTCTGACCACGATTGAAAAGAAAAGTCGAGCTGGCAGGTTTTTTTAGGAGGCATAAGTCGAGAATGGATGTGATAGGGAGATTAAGGTTGGGTAGACGTACAAAAGTTAAGCCGTCTTTTACAAAACGTAGACTTCCATCGATGAAGATGGTCTGCTCGAGCGGATGCAACTAAACAGGAAGAAGGAATCATCGGAATGAGAATACGTTTCGATGCCCCAAGTTTTGCAGCCCGATTGCATACTTCATTTCCCTGGATACCTTCGTGGGATGGAACCGAATTGTATAAATACAATAAATTTTCTACAGTTGGTTAACAGAATATAGTCCCTATGGTAGCCTAGGTTTTTTTTTTTTTAAGAACACTAAGAGAGTTACTTACGACTAATATTTTCCCCATGATCCCATTAGATCGAATATCCTGAATGGCTTTGAGAATGGCGCGACCCTCTACCTACTTCGTTTCTATTTATCTATAATGCGCCGGTTTATTTAAACAATAACCGATAGAAACAATAATGCGTCGTATAAAAATTGTTTATGTCTAAGTCGTTCAGTTACATCGAGGAAAACGTATTTATTTGTTTGCCGGTTGTTAAATTACCGCGTCTGAAATTCGTTAAATATTTTATACATTTAATCGCTTTATATACGGTGACCCAGAGAAGACGGACAACACTGCTACAACGCAAATCGCGTGCTCCACGTTTAGTTTATATATGAGAGAATCGCCTATCATAGCATCCTATAACGAAAATTAATCACGACAGTGCAGAGTTTCGAAGAGAATTCAAAGTTTCTTTTTGTTGGTATACCTTAAAAGCGGCGTTTATGAAGCACGTCGACGAGATCTGGAAGAACTCGGATTTCTGAAGAAATTTCAAACGACCTATGCTCGGAAAGGTCTTACTAATTTATTACGTATTACTTTTGGAAAAATTTTACGTTTTTATTGTGAATATGTTATATAAACTTTTATTATGATTACATTCGTTCAACCTAAAATATCCAGAATTAAAAAAAAAAAAAAAGGAAATGTATATAAAAAATAATATACCACGACAATATGTGTACCAAGTCAAGCCGCGCGTGCCAAAAATTTCGTGAGCGATTATAATGTAATCATATCCGACGTATGGATTGACTACCGAAATATGTGCGGTCTTTCTGTTTATATATAATGTTAGATTTCTAATTGTAATACCGTCTATTGTATACTTTTAAGTAAAAGTTTTTATTATTATTATTATTATTATTATTACTGTAATTTTTATTCCATGGGAAATACCATAATTCCGTCTCTTATATCGTCGATCAACTACCACAACACGAGGAATAATACACACACGAATCGAACGAATTTATATACATACTTCAATTCACGTATTTATTATTATTATTATTTAATTTTTATTTCTTATATTTTAATTAATGCATCATAAATTTCTAATGCACCCCTTTACTCTATACAGGCCGTAGAATTTATTCACTTATGTGGTGTGTATATATATATATATATATATATTTAAAATAAATTTCCACGTATCCGGTGTACATTCCGGCCAGAAAAACACGAATGTAATTCCCCTTCAATATCGTACGATATAACTGAAAAATCCAAATATAATCATCCAGTCCTGAAGCTTTGTCCGCAACCCTTTTCATCTCTGAACACTTGTCCATTTCTATATCCTTCAGTATCATGGCTACGAACCGTTTGACGTATTAACTCGTATTTTAATTCTTCAAATTTCTTACTCGACTATATTTTATTCGTCCCAACAGTCGTACCTATGTAGTATAATATTATAAATAGACGAATCCATCGCTGCGAACACAGTTCCCTTTCGCGAATAATCATCTCCCGTTTTTGATGGAGTCTCGTTCATTAATGTTTTTTTTTCAAAACAAAAATAAATAAACAATTTTTCAACATCAAAGAGAATTTCCTTCGCTAAAAACGACTGGCTTCAAATTTTTCTTTTAAATTTCGCCCTGTTTCAATTTAATGGTACAATTTCGCTTAGTTCTTTTTTTGCACATAGGTTGTGTTGAAAGTTGAACAATTTTACGCCTGGATTTTTCTTTTAAATATTATATATATATATATATATACAAAATATGTATACATACACATGTATATGTATATAAAATGTATGTATACGTATTTGTAAATATATATGTATACAGAAATAAATACACACACACACACACATATGTGTATATATGTATAATGAGAGAGAGAGAGAGTGAGAGAGAGTGAGAGACCGGTTGGAGAGAGCGGTAGATTCAGCTCGATAAAGAGATATAACTTTGTTTCAAAATCATCGTAAGCGCTCGTTTACGCGTATATTTCGGAACTATGAAGAAAGCAAAATTATATTTTCAAAAAAATGAATATAAAAAAAAATTGTTCCGGGAACAAAAAACAAATATAATAACAATAATGGTAATAATAATGTTAAAAACTGGAAAAATTGAAAGACGAGTGTTAAATTTGCTTCGAAAAATAACGAAAAAATTTCGTAAATGCGAAAAATAATAACAATTTTTTTCCGTTTATTTAAATTTTACATTTATTTTGTGTTTAATTTTTTTATTATTATTATTATTATTATTATTATTATTTTTAGAAGGGGCACGAGAAAGTTATCGCTCAACAAAATGGAAGCCCATTTAGGGAAGCTTTCGAAGTTTGGTTATGTAGTTTTTTTCTGTTTTGTTTTTTCTTCGTTACACGTATATAATAATGATCATTTTATTTATTTTCTTTATTTTTCAACAGCCACCCAAAAAAATGGGCCATTTTTATTGCGTTTACGCCGGTTTTGATGCTTGTTAGATAATGACGGTTAAATACAGAGTTCACACATTCATACATACATACATACCGTACATACATACATGAATACTTTTCGGGTTTTATATATATATATATATATATATATATATATATATATATATATATATATATAAATATATATACGAAACGCTTGTTTGTACGCGTACATACCCACAAGTACACTATGTATGTATGTGTGCATGCACGATCGCTCCGATATATATATATATATATATATACATATGCTTGCCTTGGTGTGCGTACTTCTATACTTTTTTTTTTGTATTTTGTTCATTGGTAGAAAAACGTAGCTTAAATGATGACGATGATGATGATAATAATAGTAGCAATAACAATAAAAATAAAAATGAAAATATTTTCGTGGTTCACCCGGAAAAGCTGGATGTTCATCTTTCAGTATCACGTCTACAACCCATCCGTCAGCCCATCGCATTCGACGTACCACAATCCTCTTACTACTCGGTTGCAAGTACGTTCTATACGAAGAACAATACAAAAAAACAAAAGAAAAACTATTGTTGGACGGTTCCGTTCCGGGGAGTAATCGTTATTTTCCGTACGCGTTACGGAATTTAATAGGAATCTTGGAAAAACTGGTGGAATGATATTTGACGCGGTCGATTATATACCGATTATCCACGGTGTGGGTTTAGTCAACGACCCTTTCCATCGTCCCTTTGATAGTTTCGGTATTAGGTAGAGAAGGTAAGTGAACCGTTAAGAAATTACTGGAACGGAAATTTATTCGAAAAATTGATATCGGCCGAAAATAAACGAATTGAAAACAACTCCTCGTTTCTGTATTTGTGTATACATCGTAATTTCAACCCGGTGAATAATTTCGAACGTTATTTATGTACGTACGTACACGTGACACACACATGCACATGCATTATTTTTTTTATTATCTTTCTTGACTTTTCCCCCGATGTTTCAATCTTTCCAACGTCATTTATACGCATTCGGCTGCATGCAAATACTCCGATTTAATAAATGTATAATGTCCGATGTCGGCATTTATCCGTATTGATTTATTTTTGCTTGTATACATTGCGCGTTAATTGAATAGCCGTTTAGAACTTCCTCGCATTCAACGCATCAGCACCATTCAATCGATTTTGCTGAATAACCTCACCCGAGTATCTGAAATTTGTTAACTTTCCGGTATTTCGTGCATATGTACCGAGACGAGATTTCAATGTTTGTCCATATATGTTTCCCGAAACGAACTGTTTCCCAGATAATTGGCATGTTGCTTATTATTTTACAACGAGTTTTGAAGTGACGTTTCTATTGGCGCGTTTGTATATAAGGAGTTAAACCGCAAAACGAGCGGAAAGATATATATTCCCTTATCAACCGAATGTACTTATTATGAAAGTAGACGATTTTGTGAGCATCGGAAGTTCATATACCGCATAAAGAACTCCGCGATAGAATAACTAGCAACATTATGTAAATGCCGAAATATGTAACGGCAATTCTATTAACGTCTGTTTCTTCGCTAACTTTTTATCCGCTTAATGTTTCAAGTAATGAAGACTTGCACGGAAGGGAAGTAAGTGATTATAATTTAGGAGCTTTTTATATTAGAATTATGATGCAGACGTGAGCGGGGAGAGATACTATTTGAAGTGATTGAGTCCATACCGTTAGAATGAATTGCATTGATTAGATTATTAGAGAATTTCGGTAAATAGGATTTATCGATTGCTTCGGAGTTAGTGATTTTTATAATTTTCGAAGGGCACTATTTTATTCATTTTCTATTGCTTCTCATTAGCACGAGCCGACATAATCGGAGGAGAAATGGACGTGATTGCAATTTAAGCACGACGGCGCGATAAGAGATATCTGGGTCGAGATGGACGTCAACGTGACAGTATCAGAAACGGTTTCTACGTAAAATTGAAGGTTTTGATGCTGGGTTTTACTATGAATCTCAATATGGAAGTTAATCTCCTAAAAACTTAATTTCGACCGTATACGGTTGACGATTGTTAGAGTAGCATAATACCGTCGGTGAATACGACGAGTATCTACGCCACGCTGTATAGGTCCTAGATCGAGATATCTGAGCTGTATCGCGAATGACACAGCCGATATTTACGCTCACCGTCCATCAGCCAATATGTTCAGAATCGGATCCAATTTTATCCTCACCACCACCGTCATGATTTTCAAGCTGTTGCCGATAAAAATCGTTTTATTCGTTAATCGTCGCCTGTACGAGCTCCAACAATATCAGTTCCGCGATTTCAATCGGTCGATACTTCTCTATTACTTCATTAATCAAATACGCTTTATTTTTATAATCCGACGTTAGGATTTTTATCGTGTACAATAATTTTAATCTAAGCGTTAGTCGGTTGCAATCTGGCATTGTTAAAATAATAAAAAGTAAAGTTCGTGACCTCGAGTAGTCGTGTGTTATAGTGTACAAACCGTTTAAACTGTCAAAGTGTAACTTTCGGAAGAATTAGTTTACGTCGATATTAATACTTAGTCAGATTCTCCGAAGGCCAACGAATTATATCGATCGGCCGTGTTTAACTTTATCCTGCGTCAGACTTAGACTTAGTTTCGTCCATTATTGTGTTATTTCTTTTATTGTCCATATTGCTCGTCTCGATAAAAATCTCAAACTACACGAAGCAACTGGGAACACAGGCTTTTATATATGTATTATAATTATTATTACCATCGTCATCACCATCGTTACTTTTGTCGTTATTATTTCGTCTTATATATCGATTAGGAGACGTGAGCTTTTACTGATGGATAGAGAGACGATAAATAACTACCGTAGTGTATCGTTTGCCCACCCACTCTTATAACCGTTTTTAGGCGGTGGTAGCGAGGTCTAACTAAAACCGAAGACGTTTTGTATATTATATTCACTGTTCCCCTATCGTTAGACTGCCACCTCGCCTTCATTTAAGGTTATCTTTATTATATTATATATTATATATATGTGTGTGTATATCACTTTTCACGATTAGCATATTAAGTGTATAATCCCTTTGGGAGATTTCATACTACGATTACACTTATCTAGTATGCAGGTCTACGCCGACAGACGATTTCCTTTGGAAATTATATACATTATTCGATTGCTGGACTGTAAAGCGTGTAATACGATCGTCGGTATCGTATCGGGAAATCCCTTTTCCTACGAATTCCGCATTATTACAATCGTCCCCTTCTAATCAAGAATTCCAAACCGACCATCCACCCTGCAGCCATCTGCGGATAAGATATTACCTACTTCGTTTATTTAACTGGTCGAGATCTGGATAATAAATTCGTATAAAGTAGAATCTCCTTCGCTATTATTATTATTATCTTTAATATTCCTTTTGCGTTTCCCCAATTTCCAAATTCCCCCAAAAAATAGATATTTTCCGTCATCGTTATCGTTATCGTCGGTACACCCCCACGCGTCATTATCGACTATCGTAATAGGGTTCGTTAATTTAATTGGAGAAACAACTTTACGTGTATTCGAACGAACACAGTTCGTTATCCGCTATCTGAAAGACGTTTGTAAAGACGCGGATAAATCTGCGCCCGATATTATTTACAAAAAAACCTTAACCCGGAACTCGGGGCTTTCTCCAATTTTCACTTCATTAAATTGGTTTACAGATTAATTCGTTACTAACAGTCGGACTTCGGAAGTGTGTTTTATTTAAGACCTTATTAAGAACTTCGAAATAAAGTAAATGGCCCGCGCCATTCGAAGTGTATAAATCGCGAATTGTATTTTTGAAGTGAATTTTCTATTGGCGCGATGTATACGGGGAATTAACCCGTGAAACGAGCGTGCTAAAGGCTTATACACGTAAGCGTATAATTCTCTCAGTGAAGTCGCCTCTACTCTTTCCCGCATGCTGTACTCATATACAGTTTACATGTACATTATGAAATAGTATTTTTTGCGTGTTCGTATTTTCGTTCAAATATTCGCTGCACGAAGGATGTATGCGCGACTTAGTTTTGTGAACGAAATCATTTGAGTCATCGCCACGTCAAGTTAAGTATAGCGGATGGTGCGTTCCTCTTCTTCGTGAAATTTATACGAAATCGTGAGTTTATTAAATAAATGTCATTTTGGTAAAACGTTTTTAAGTTTCACTTTTTTCCTACACCACGAGGCACAGAGTTTTTTTTTTTTTTAATTTTTTAATACAGCTTTTTGAAAGTTCGCCATCTTCGTGTCATAGAATAGATTTAATATATATTAATTTATTTTATCTTCGGCGTAGTGAATATCAATTACAACTTACCAACGTCCTTAAGATATTATTAATAATGTATGAAAATGAGCTAAGAAATTATATAATAACGGAAAAACGAGGACGAATTAATCAAATAATGGAGAAAAAAGGATAGAGCGACCGATTAAAATTACGGAAAAAATAATAGTTCGATTATCAGTCGGTCGGGAACAAACTGGACACTCGAAAAGACTAATTGCGAACATATGGTCTGGGAGACGATTGCGATCCGAACGAGAACGGGTGAGAGTAGAGGTAAATTTGCGATAGAAAAATTTAGTATACGATAATCAAAAATACTAAGTAGTACGAAAACGAACGATTACGTTCGCTGGATTTTCCATACGGTGCTGATCACGCACGTGGTGCGTCAGTAAGTACTTCGTCATTTATCCCACTCTCTATGATGTTACCCTAAATGACAGTCTATCTCAGTTTGGAACCATACTTAACGCTGTTGTTCAGATCGTTTGAAGTTTGAATAGTTTTTTAGGTTAGTATTGTGTTTTGTGTTAAACCCTCAGTTCCAGTTGTTATACTATTATACTCTCACCCATAAAGCGTTGAGGTATTATATTGACATCCGTATATTCAGTGCGGAATAATTCATATTTCCTGTACAACACAACCGTTACAATAAGCGTCACCGGAAGGTAAATTCATTCACTTGTCTGAACATCTACCCAGATTAGCTGCAACGAAAACGGTGCAACTTTTGCAGCGAAAAATATAAAAAACCGTTAGATACCATTTGTTTAACACCGTGCTTTGGGATATATCGCACGGTTATAATTCATTCTTCGCGCGTTCAGATTGGTAGGATGGTTTTTATATTCCAATTAGCAGCGAATGTGTTAATAGTGAGTACAATACATTATTTAAAAGTCCTTACACGTGGATAGTATCAGGAGGTACAAGCCTGAAGTGAATACATATAGCGACCAATATACCAGTTACATTATAGATTCCAGCTAATCCTATATTATTCTATTAACGTTACAAAGATAAATTTACTCTTTAAGGGTGTAATGAGCTTTTCCTTTTATGTCGTACCGATTAACGTGAATTACGCGCTTTCGTTTCTTTTATAAATGGAAAGATATTCGGGAAAACGGAGCCGTAAAGGAAAAAATGAGATAAACGAGAAATAAAATGATTACTAAGAAATAAAAAAATTAAAAAAAGAATAATAATTATCGGGGGGGAGTTGGTGAAGGTGAAATAGACAATTGTACAACCAGATGGGAAAATGGAAAAAAATATAAGGGTATATCTACAACAACGGATATCATACAAAAAATTAACGAAAGTATTGGAAATGAAATAAAGTAAAAGCAAATACAAGAAAATCCGAATAGAATCATAAGATAGGCAATAAAAAAAAGTACAGATAACAAATTTGAAAAAAGTAAGCTTAATGAAGCATATAGAGAAATAGACGAATTGAATCAAACATGTAAATTAATGACTTTTATAAACGATAAACCATGACAAACTGCTTATAAACGAAGAAGATGTATAATAAAGAAATAATTATGAAGAGGCTATATAACGAGGAACAGGATGTAGAAGAGAAGATATATATTAATATCTGGTATTTCTTTTTTTGTAGAAACTAATTCTGTAATTTTTATTTTATTAGATGTTCTTTTATATATATATATATATATATTTATTTATTTATTTATTTACAAAACAATACGGCGTACAGCAAAACGACAATTACAGTGTACGCTCTTACAGAATAATTATAAAGTAGAAGTATGAACAAAAATAAAACTGAACCACACTCACACAACACGCTAATTAATATAAATAATATTTAGATTGAAAACAAAAAATTACTAATACAAACCGAAAAATGATTCTAATGTAATACAATACCCACATACAAGCACACATCCAAAAAGCACAAAAAAAAACAAATATACCAGTCATACAAACAGAAATATACTAGTCATACACCCATACTCTCATGTAAACAAACTCTCCATCAAGGCACGCACATATGACCAAAATAAAATAAACTTACTGAAAAGTAACAACTGAAATATAGAGTCTAAATAAATTTATTATATACAAATTTACTATCGAAATGAATATCTAACTGTGGATAAATATTTAGTATGTTATTATATAGACGTAAGGTGGATAAAAGTGGTGAGTTGTAACCTAGATTTGTACGAGCATGCGATTCATAGAAAATACGATGTGACCTATTATTAACACTGGGAACCATAAATGAAATTGTAGATAATAAATAATTGTCATCTATGCGAGCGTTACAAAGATCATGCAGGAACCTCAACTTACTTATCTTTCTTCTAGCACTCAAGGATTTAATATTTAGGAAATCGCATAAAATATTATAACTTAAAAATGTTGGATAGACACCAGTTTGGCGGTAATAAATATACCTCAAAAACTGAGATTGAACTTTTTCCACCATATGAATATATTTAGTGTAGAAAGGATCCCAAACCACAGATGCGTATTCTAATTGCGATCTTACAAGAGTGTTGAATAGTAACAGCGGAGTCCTAGGATCACGAAATACGCATGAATTTCTAATGATGAAACCCATAGTTCTGTAAGCATTTTTGGTAACATTACCAATATGAGTTGCAAATTTAAGCTCGTTGTCAATATAAACCCCCAAATCCCGAACACAGGTTACATTACAAACTGGAACATTACCCATAGAGTAATCAAAGAGACATTTATTTTTTGTACGACAAAATCGAATATAAACACACTTCTTATAATTAAAAGGTAAATAATTATTGTCGCTCACACAAATCATCTTGCAACAATTCAATATATATATATATATATATGAATAAATGCACGTTATATTAAGTTCATTTTGAGTGTTGTGTTTATAATAGGTATTGTTTTTTTAATTAGGTACAATAATTTCGGAACAACCGCGTACAAAAAGAAAAAACCCGATTTATTAATAAAATAATATATTAATAAACCCGAGTTTACGTTTCAAACAACATACCGTGCCCACCTATCAGGACTGAAATAAACTATCACATAACAAGCTACTACCTTAACTATATTGAAAATACTACATCTTGATTGGTTCTCAATTGGCCAATCGCTGTTCTCCACGTTTGATCAAGTCGAGAGCTATCCTCTCTGTTTCTCAGTTTCTAAGCCTTCCCTAATAATTCTTTTACCTAACCGATCTACTTTGGCCAGAACTTTTGTATCCTCAAACCTTATTGCATAACCGCTTGATGCTCCGCCACATCTGACTTTTCTATACGCCCATGCAGTCCGCTACATGCTCCTTAATCTTTACAGTAACAGTCCCCTTTACAAATGTGAGGCGTATCGTATCCAATACTTCTTCTTCAAATAAGTTTTTATGTTTTATGCTAGACTTTTTAAACATAACATTTGCTTCCTTCCTACCGTACTCGTTACAAACTATCACTTGTTCTACTCTGTTCAGTTCATTTACCGCGGTTGTTCCGAAATTATTGTATCTCTAATTACGAATGTCGACCGCGAAAATAGTTTTAAAAATTATATCGTTTTTTAAATATCAGTTTTACTACTACTATTACTGATAATTGTGGGTTTTTATGTAGCCGCTTCTTTCCAAATAAAATCGACAAGTCGTTTACATTATCCTTTGCATTTCAAGGGATATCAGTTGATAATATTATTAAGGAATAAAAAAAGAAAACATCTGCCTCGTAAAGAATTAACGATAAATTTCTTAAATTCTTACAATTTTTAATTCGCTCTTTTATAAACTTTTGCAAGTACGGGTCTTTTTCCAGTAGTGGAAGGTGAATAATAATTCTTTCTGGTCAGCAGATCCAACGTATATACCGTTGAAAAAATGTACGTCCACTAAAAACTACTCCATATCGCAGTCAGTTTGGTTTTGACGTAGAAATGTTTTCTGACAGCGCGATATTTCAATCCGTTATCGTTCGCAGGCTGTTTTACAGACCTCGCGCGATATTAAATTAATATTACATAACGTGACGTATTCAAAGAAAACAATATGGACGTATTTGTTTAATTAATTTAATCGCGCAAAGTTTGAAATTTACGTATCGATATAAATCATCAAACGTATAAATATATAGAAACGTATCGATACGTAGTAATGGTCTAACAGCCGCGTTACTCTGTGCAGTAGATTTCGTTTTGCTTTCTCTATCCGATATTTTAAATTTATTCTTATAACACAGACTAAATCAATAGTAATTTATATAAATTTTGAATAATTAATCAATCGATATGCTTAAATAAAGCTACGAAAGTAAACATTTAAATATATAAGGCTTGTAAATACGCATCGTTTGTTGAGCGAGCTAAATTGAAGATTAACTTAAATTAGTCGAAGTTGTATAACAAACTATTAGATTAGAAATATAACATTTTCTTGCAGATTCAAATAAATTTTAAAACTCGCATAAGGATATAAGTAATAATAAGTCTTCATATAATATACGTAGGTATACAAATGTGTACGTACGTATTAAATTAATCTCACGAAATTAAACCTAAGTGAAATTTGAAATGAAAATAAAAATGCTCCCTATTATTACAATCGCGCTAAGTTAAAGACAATAAACGTATCAAATTAGATAATTTACGATAATAAATGGAGTGCGGAAGAAAATTATTTAGTAGAATAATTATGTAATGATTTTTTTAAAAATAAACTACGAAAAAGCCACCGAAATTATTTTAAAAACCGCAAAGCTTTTCGGCTGTTAAGCCATTATCGAGTGAATATAAAAAAGTAAATTATAAAAAAATATATTAAAAAATATTACTTAGATCCGCAATTTACAAAAACTATCAAAGCGATAAAACAGTATTTTTGAATAATCTGATAGCGAATGTGGCAAACGACACAATCAACAATCAGCGATATATAATTTATACATAATAATAACACAGTAACAATAAAAATAAACATAAACGAGAGCATCAAACAATATATATATATATGAAATTTATATATAATAACACAATACAGTTTGTTTTTACATATATTTTTAACTCGATAATGGCTTAACGGTCGAAAAGCTTTGTGATTTGTCATAAAAAAATTACCGATTTTAACACCTTTTGTTGTTCATATTTAGTAGAATGTTTCGTAAATAACGGCTCGATACGAAAATTTGAACCCCCCCCCAGTGCATAATTCCATAAGCCAGTACTATGATATAATGATAAAGTATCGTTTGCCAGGAAAACGATACTTTATCATTATTATCTATGGTTAAAAATGTTAAGATTCGACATCAACTTCTACAGTGCTCAGGTGTTGACGGGTCATGGTTTGGTTCCTATATTCATAGGTTCTGGCTTGCTAGTGGTCCTGTCTGCACCTGTTGTACAGTAGGTAAGGTTGATTATATCATACTATATTTGTTTGTCTTGCATTCGCTGCCCTTTGACGCATAGGTGTTGATTGCACGGATGTATATCCTGTTAGTAGAAAAGTTAGAAGTTTCTTTTTGCTGACTGAACAGTAGTATTGCAACTAACGCTTAAAACAAGCATGACCCCAATACCATCACAGTGTTTTGCGTTTTTTTTTTTTATAGCGTGGTCAACTGCCCTTTGTTTATCGTACTTATTTATTTATTTCAATATCTATTTATGTTTTATATTTAACTATTTTAATATTTAAATCTATTTTTACAAATTTGTCATATTTGTTATGATCTTTTTTTTTTTCGCTCTTTCTTTATGAATTTTTTTCTTCTTTTTTCTTTAATGTTTATATCAAGAACTTTTTTTTTTAATATAAGATAATATCCGTATTATTAGTTTTTGTTTTATTTTATTTAGGTATGAGTAATATCTTTTAAAATTTAAGCTACATTGTAAAGTCTTTTTGTTATAAGATTTTAAATTGTTTCCATTTTATATATATATATATATATATATATATATATATATATATTTTTATATATATATATATATATATATATATATATATATATATATATATATATATATATATATATATAGTTAATGCATAAACTCTTTACTCTTAGTTTGATGGATTCCTTCGCAATAAGTTAATTTTAAGTGTCTTTTCATTCGTGCTGAGACCGTCACCGTATTATTTAAATTTACTTTTTGTATGTTAGTGGGTAAAAATTCTACACGCTGATTTTAGCTCTCGTGCAGATGCCTGTACGAGCTGCATTAATAAAAACTAAATGTCTTTATTATATCGTCTTTCGAAGTTTTGCCCCCTATCGCATGAAAAAATAAATAAAATATGGAAAAGTATTCTATTTTTTTATTTTTTTAAAAGAAAAGTGTCCTATTAAATAGTAAAATATATAGTTTCATTTTCTCGTCTAATGGCACGTTGATTTCAATTTAAACGATTGTCAACACTCCGAGACGCTTTATTTCGTTTACTCGTTGTAACGAAGTACTTTCGTGTAAGGTAATTTTTATGCGATCTCGAAAAGTCCGCGAGCTGTAAAATAAAAAATAACGACCATTCGGACTGGGATTAGAATGTAAATTAGGAAATACATCGAAGAAAGTGAAATAAAATCGGCGAATATAATAGTTTATCGAATATATCGGTCGGTCGGGTAAGATTTTCTCGAACTTTTTATAAACCGTCAAATGAATACTTAACAAAGCGTAAACATGCTGAAAGATATTGCGTTACCGCAGCCTGCATATTATCGTATTGAAGCCGATGTAGGGGAAGATTGTTCATGTATAATTCAACGAAAGACCCATTGTCCTCCGTTCCCCCTGATTCCTATAGAGAGAACCAACGGACGACCGACCACGGATAGATCTACTGAGAGAGGAGGAAAATTGGACCACTTCGCAGAATCGAACTTCAATACCCGCGAGGCCGTTTTCTATTATTGTTACTATTATTTATTATCACCATCGCTTTGTTATTTTTATTATTGTTATTATTGTTGTTATTATTGTTATTATTGTTATTATTGTTGTTATTATTGTTATTATTGTTATTATTGTTTATTATTGTTATTATTGTTATTATTGTTATTATTGTTATTATTGTTATTATTGTTATTATTGTTATTATTGTTATTATTGTTATTATTGTTATTATTGTTATTATTGTTATTATTGTTATTATTGTTATTATTGTTATTATTGTTATTATTGTTATTATTGTTATTATTGTTATTATTGTTATTATTGTTATTATTGTTATTATTGTTATTATGGTGATTATTTTTATTATGGTTATTATGGTTATTATGGTTATTATTGTTATTATTGTTATTATTTATTATTGTTATTATTATATATCGTATACTTTCACGGTTACTGCTAACATGTACGAGTTATTTTTATTACAGCGCTTGTGTAAACTTTAGTATCTATATTTTCGGGGAAAATATAAGCTCAAAAGATAGTCGGAATTTTTCCCCCTAAACTATCCCGACTGTTACGTCGGTAATCTGCGTTCTACGTGCGGAGTTGTAAATAATTTAATTCCATCCTTACTACGCTTGCCGATAAGATACTGTCCAGGAAAGAGCGAGACATATGTCGTTCGATCGAAACCCGAGTATCTTACGAATGTTACGAATATCGCCGGAGGATATTCACAACGGCGTTTAAATAATTGAACGAATGAAAAAAAAAATTGTAAATAATTAACTTTTAAAAATTTCAATTCTCTTCGTATAGATATATCACGATACGATACACCTGTATCGATCTACTGTTGGATGTAAGCGTTATGTCGTTTGTTCCATCATATGGCGATTATACACCGGCTGATCTTTTCGTATCATCTCCATCATCTGTAGCCATTCCGTTATTTATTCCGTCCGCCTGTCATCATTTCTTCTTTCCACATTAGGTTCCGTTTGAATGTCCGGTGTTTTAATTATTTTCGACTTTTTATCCTTTCAATTTTAGCTCTTTTTGCGATGTTCCTGTGTTGAACCGTAGGCGGCACTGATCTGTTTTAAAACTATAACGGTATGCTTCGCAGCTCTGTCGCTTAATTTAATGACAAATTGTTTGATCGTTACTATCAGTTTTCTAATTCGATATGACTGCGTCTCTTCAGTCGTTCGAATGACACACCATCGCGTAGGACGTTGGCTGCTAGTGGATTGATATGGATTTCAAGCCGATGCAGGTGTCTTTCAGCATAACTTCTGACTACTTCTTTACCCGTATGATCGTCGTGTATGTCGTCGTTACGTACTCCGCAAGACTTTAGATTAAGATTGATGTATTATGTCTATACTTAAAATCTGGATGCTGTATGATCAAATTAGTTTAAAAATGCCCTGCAGCCAGTTGCGGTAATGTTGAGCTATCTACGTTTGGCAATAATATGATTTTTCCCGAGTGAGTCGTTTATAGAGGTGTTAAATATGATATTTTACGTTACACGATTCGGGAGAATTGTTTGTAACGGTACAATTTTATCTTCATTTAAGGTAAATAACGCTTCCATTTTGTTTAGACTAAACCACTTTGTACGTGTAGTAAATGGTTTGTCGGCAAACATGGCTGTTGTATAGTTTCGTTAACTGGGAAGTCGTATGTCTAGAGCTTGCACTGCCTCGCGACACTCCTTATTATATTGGATGAATTCGTGAGAAAACTCACACGGATATATAGAATTTCTTTCGGTGAAAACACTCACGAGGTAATTTAAGTTTTAATTTATACATCATCGAAGGCCTTCTCGATGTCGAGAAATACCGCTAAACAATATTTCTTTTTCTCGAAACTTTTATTTAGAATGCGGACTATTCTATGTATTTATTCAGCGGTGTTATGACGATTCCTGAAGACGCACTGATAGTCTGATATCACTTTATTTTCGTCAACAATTGGTTCAATTCTCCTGAGAATGAATTATTCAAATACTATAGAGAGAACTGGTAACAGGCTAATTAACCTGTAAGAGGACATTTAATTTTTACACGGTCTTGGAACCAATATTACGGAAGCAAATTTCCATTTGAAAATATCCCGTACGGAAGATTGTGTTGAAAATAATATACGTTATTAAAATAACAGATTTTCTCGGTAATTTTTTGACAATTTTTTGTAGCCGTGTCCATCAGCTTGCTTTATTTGTGCGTTTACTTTCATAGGCGATAATAGTTTAACGGGAAGTGACATCATGGCGTTTGGTAGATATTTCGCTAATTTTTCTTCATGAATAGAATTTCCGTTTTGGTTCGAAAATTTTTGCTTAGGTATTCAGAAAAAGGGGTCCGCTTTAGCTTCTTTAGTTCGTGTCCATTTTTTGATTAATACATCTATTTTGTCCGGTAATTAAGAATACTTCCACTTCGTGATTAGTCCATCGATACGCCATAAAGCTATTCTGAGAAACCTGTTCATTTGGCTACAAATTTGCGTTAATTTACTTCGTCAGCTGGGATTTATCATTTCGTAAGTAAAATTAAAATCTGATTAGCCATTTCAGTCAGTTATACGGTGTGAACGAAATAGTTTTTTATATCTTCCAGTGGATGCGAAATGTCTCTCAATTTTAAAAAATATAATTACGTAAATACATAGAAAATTGTCTACAGTTCGACCAAGAAGCGATATTGTAAAATGAACACCCTGTACTATAACAGTAATAATTATGTGTCAAAATTGTATAAAGTACACGTGAAAAAGGGTTAAATATTTTCGTCTGGACCAATATACATAAACACACACACATAGAGGTAGAGTCTTTTTAAACGTCGGACAGATGGTTTCCATTATATTATCCGTAGGTGTGTAAGAAGAACGTAATATGAAAAAAAAAATTGGATAATGAACAGTCCTAATTTTTTTTTATTTTATTTTGTTCTATTTATGTATTATTTTTTGGAAGATACACACGACTGTATCCGGTAGACTCTTACTTACTGGTAACGACGGTTGGAATAATCCGTCACCGAGTAGGGACTCCTGTTACACGAAAATTTACCGCTTTTATAAAACGTCCGGTGTATAATGGGTTTCAAATTTTTAAGACTTGCTATATATATATATATACAAAAAAAATTATTCCCATCAACTTTAAAGTTGGTAGAAAAAAGCGTACATGTACATTTATATATATATTTCGTTCATGCTTAATCCATTAATCACTACAAGCCTTACCCTTCTGTTTTCGTTAGGCCAATTTAAGTATATATATATATATATATATATATATATATATATATATATATATATACATTATATATATATATATATATATAATATCGGCCAAGAAAAATCTCGTCATTTATAATAAAATTCCAGATAAGTTATCCTTTACGAAGTAACGCGGCGATACGACGATACCGCATCGAAAGCCTGACAGTAATAAGATAAAATAACAATTTTTCATCTGGGTTTTTCCCGTGAACTAGCCGTTGTTATTCTCGTTTATTATAATATTGTTATATAATAACGCGGTATATAATATAATTTTATAATAAAGCGAAAATTTAAAATTGCCCCGAATATTCTAGTGGCAATAAATTTTAAAAGAGCGTTCAAATTTGACGAATTTAAACGGTTTTATTCGTAAAATTTCCCGCTTATAATATAACGACGATTTATACCGGATGACGGTCAAATTTTATCAACGGGGAAATAAACGAATTATAAGTCGCTTTATAAGAATAAAACGAAATTATTTAAAAGAAAAAAAATCTCGTCTTTCGTTAGTTATTTATCTTCCATCAACGCAGCGATTATTTAAAGGTTTATAAATTATAATTTTCGAAACCGTTATTTCCCGAGGAAATCCGAAAAGCGCGGGTATAGCGGCCGAATAGTACCGACGGAAGAACGAACCCCCGTAGAACATCGCGTGACAGATAGTAGCTATAATAGTAATAGTGGTAGTAAGTAGTTGAATCGCGTACGATAGTGGTAGTTGTATATAGTAGCAGATTAAGTATTGGCGGCTGGGCGTGGTGGAATCTTTTCTATGCAAATTAAGAAGAGGTTTTAAAATTTCTTTCAGAGCACGATGGGAAATTTATCGCTTAGAAACGAGCGAGAGAAATGATTGAACGAAAGTTTTTATATTTTTCGAATAAGTAAGCGTTTTTCCTAAAAAAAATAAACGAAAAATTTCTGATAATTTTCTAAAAGGCAGACTCCGTTCGCGTGGTTATATTTTATTACATCGGTCCGCGGTTCATCCAATTTCACGGAGCTAAAAGCCAATTTTCGCTATAATTTTCATACCATCGGCGAAGTAGTCTATTAAGGGAGTCGTGAAATTTGATCCGAAAATATAGATAAAATCACTCGTAAAACTTCGATAGAAAAGAAAGAAAAATTAGTTAAAATCACTAAACTTTTATATAATAAAAAGACCACATAAAGCTTTTCTGCTATTAAGTCATTGTCAAGTGGACAATATGTATAAGTTATAAAAAATATAAAAGGAAAAACAAAAACTGAAATAAATTGCAAGAAAATAATTTAAATGTTAAAAAAAAAGTAAATCGGAATGTGAAAAAGCATTTATTTATAAAATCATGTGATAGTGAATGTTGTAAACAACATAAAGCTTTGTGGTGGTTTTATATATAAAAAATTAACCAGTTTAAATTACATTTTTTTTTTTTAAATCACTACATTCCACACTGTTCAAATCAATAACCTACATCTAATTTACCGTCTTACCTACTTGCACTCATTAGATTCAAAAATTACATCAGACGATTGTGCACCAAGCATTATGGCCAGTCGCCTCTTTTTTAAAGCAGCTATTGACTCTTTTGACCAGAACTCTACTGCCTCAAAAACCACAAAAACGAAAAGTACAACAAATTCCTCACAACGTTGAGCCCCAAGGATAATAGTCTTTGGAAGGCGACTAAAAACCTTACCCACCACAGTAAGCCTCTTCCGCCCATCTGAAACCCGTCATCGAGTGACTATGTTTACACTGACATAGAAAAAGCAGAGGTTCTGGCTGCTCACTACTTCAAAATTCACGGACAGAACTTACAATTAACCTCCAGCTTTCAGCGCAAAAAAGTCCAGTCGGAGGTTCAGAGGTATCTACGCAGTACTAAGACATGTCTACATATAACTAACACTACCCAAAATTGTGTTAACGTCATTTGTCCTCTAGAAATGTCCAATATCATTAAAAAAAAAAAACGAAATTAAAGTACTCGGTAGGCCCCGATAATATATCATTACTTATAATCAAGAAACTTCCTCATTCCGCCATTGTTGAATTATCAGACATAATGAACGGTATCTTTAAACTGGGATACTTTCCGTAAAGCTGGAAACTTGCCAAAATCGCCTTGCCCAAGCACGGTAAGGATCTTTCGCAGGTTTCCAACGTCCGCCTCATTAGTCTACTGAGCAACCTAAGTAAAGTTGCTGAAAAGGTGATTTATGTTAGATTATTATCCCATGTCGACAACAATAACATATTTCCAAACTTTCAATTCGTCGTTCGCTCTCATCACTCTACAACCCAACAAATATGCAGAATAACCGACTTCATTACCCATAACTTCAACTTAAATAAGCATACCGGCATGGTACTATTTGACGTTGCTAAAGCATTCGATACAACTTGGCACGCAGGTATTCTTTATAAAATGATAAAATGTAACTTTCCAACATGCTTAATTCACTTAATCAATAGTTACTTAGGCAATAGATCTTTTTACGTATCTGTAGGTAATGCTGTCTCGTCTCACAAATCTTGCTCTGCGGGTGTCCCGCAAGGCAGTATTATCGGACCGCTTTTTCAGTATGGGATATCGCGGGTACTTAAATACTACAATAAATAGCAAATTAGCATAAACCCGAACAAAACCTAAGCTATTTTCTTCTCCCACAGAAAACCTGCTCTACCTGACAATCTGATGGTACAGGGAAACACTTTAGAGTGGTGCGATAAGGTTCGTTATCTTGGTGTAATCCTCGACAATAGACTTACTTTCACTAAACACATAAATAATATCACAATCAAGACAAACAATGCCTTCTGTTCCTTGTACCCCATTCTTAATCACAAGTCCTTTCTCAACATTAACAACAAGATAATCCTCTACAAAGCACTAATCCGCCCAATACTTTGCTACGCTTGTCCTTTCCTGGAGCTCTATATCAAAAACCTCCTTTAACAAGTTACAAGTCTTTTAAAACAGATGCCTCATATTCTCAATGCACCTCGCTATGGCAGAATCGACAGTATGCACGAAGCTACTGACTTGCCCTATATTAGAGATTTTGTTCTAAAGCTAACGACTGACTTTTTTATTAAATGCTCATACCAAAACAATTCGTCTCCTCGATTGCCAATTACGATTCTAAGCAACTTCGTTTCATGCATTCAAAATATAAACACAGGCGACTTAAACATAACATTATGTATTAATTAATTTTAATTTTCTAATTATAATTTATCCCCTTTATTTAGTAAGCACCTTCGACACCCGTGTCATCCAATTTTTATGTGTATGTATATATATATATATATATATATATATATATATATATATATATGTATATATATGTCCGTATATACATAGTATTTATTACAACCTAAACAATATATTTTTGTAGCTTAGACTTAAGTTTTTTTACTATCATGTACTACTTTTAATTAGAAAACGTGTTTATTTTCTACCCGCAGGTTTTTATTTACTTTTTTTCTGCAGCATTTAACGTTTTGTTTTGCTTTATTATTTATATTCTTACTGTGTTATTGTGGTGAAGTGTTCCCGGTACACAATGTTTTTAGCCCATGTTATATTTTTTTTTGTGTTTATTACTTATGTAAATATACTTTGTTGTTATTGTTGTTGTCTTAAGAGTGGTCCTCCTTCGCCATTATAATGCCGACGTTCTGGGGTTCATACTATTCTTTTTAGCTCGATATATCAGCAACAGATGACTGGGTTGCCTGCGAAATTTATTGAAATGAAGAAGATATTTTCTTAATTCGGATAAAATTTCGTAGCCACACGCGGGTTCGTTTTCTTCGAATTTTACATATCCCTTCTAGTCCGAGTAATCTATCTCATCTGAGTTGCTAACATGTTTTCCTCGTGCGACTTATTTCTTTCCTCTATTTTAGCTTTTGCACCGGTTAGATTTTTTTCAATTTCTTTCTGTCAATCCGCTTAATTTTTATCCGAGCCGACATATCGAACACTTGAAAATTTTGAACATTCTTTTTACTTATAACGTGTCCGCCTCACGAAAAAGGAGCGCATGGACCAGACTTAACGTTTTCGGAAGTTCAAATTGACTTAATGCGATGATGATGATATTGATATATATATATGATATATGTATTTTCTTCTTTCTCTCCTCAATCTGATAGTTGGTGGGTATTAAAATGAACATAGATCTTTTTTCGGAAACACGTGCTTTTATGGCGCCGTTTTTTACTTGTTCTATATATATCCAAGTCTTAGTCTGCCTTTAGTCTTCACTCTAAATGTATGATTAGATGTCCGACCTTTTCATTTCTTCTCATGTTAATCGTATTCTGGATTTCGCGTTGTTCATTTACTTTGTGCAAGACTTCGTCATTAGTTGTTTTAATGGTCCACGATATCTTTAACATCCAACGACACGGAGTTTATAATTTTCTCATTTTAGAATTGTCCATTACTCCACATAACGCCCTGCTCCAGGTGAAGCTTTTTTTAAAACTTTTTTTAGCATTTCAAGTTTTGATACGAAGAAATTTTTTTTTCATAAAGGCGTTTTTCGTAAGAGCTATTCTTCTTTTTATATCTTTCGTGCTACGACCGTCTGATGACGTTACACTTCGTAAGTAGTGAAATTCAGTTACTTGATTGATGCTCCGACGATTCAAATGAATCTTGTAGTTTTTCGCTTTTTGTACACGTCATTACTTTAATTCTTTTACTACTTATATTCATTTTGCATATTTTTTCTAGAGCTTCGCTTAACATTTTTCAAGATTCTTGCAGTCTTTTCTCGATTTCCGCTATTATTGCCTTGTCGTCTGTAAATCTTATTGTATTATATATTCTGCCATTTTTCTTTATTCCATCATCATTCCTCGATATAAATATTGAATAATTTTGCCTATCTTAATTTTTTGTTCACCTATGATTACTAATTGGTTTTTATACAGTTAAAAAAGTAGCCGTCCATCCATGAACTCAAAACTTTGTTTCATCAATGATCCGAATAGTATATTCTAATCCGTATGATCGAAGGCTTTTTCTATATCTACAAAGACGAATATAAACTGCTTTTCATATTTCCATTGCTTTTTCAATGATTGAACGTCTGCAGAGCATAGCTTTGCTCCTTTGTTCCTCTTGAAACCAAACTGATCATCATTGAGGTTGTTTTCAATATTACATTCTATTCGATGATATATAATCCTCGTTAGCATTTTGAGAGCGTACGGTAATGTATTTAACGTTCTATGGTTTTTACATTTCTGAGCATTATGCTAAGGACAAGACCCTGATTAAAATCTTTCGGAAAGTTTCCTTTCGTATATATTTCATTTAATAAAATATTATGTTTCTAGTTTTGTCACCTAATAATTTAAGCAGTTCTCCAAGAATTTGAATAAATCCTACTGCTTTATTAGCCTTTAGTTCGTTTAGAGCTGTTTCGAATTCACATTTTAATATAGGCGGACCTTTCTCATATTCTTGTAGTTCGGCTTCTTCTTTCAAAATTGAATCATACCGTTGTATAATTCTTCAATATATTGCTTCCATCTTTTTTGAATATCCTTATCGTCGATTAACAACTTGTCGTTCATGTCTGTTTTAATTTATTCCTTTTACCTGAGAAGTGTCTTTTTATATCATTATACACTTTTTCTGTATTGCTCTTTTTGACATTATCAGTTATACTTTTACACTGTTTATCATTTTTCCTTACTTTTTCGAATTTCTCTGTTTACCATATTTCGATATTTCTCATATTTCTGCTGGTTATTATTTATCTTAGCCTTCCTTCTTAATTCCGGATTAATTGTGATATTTGTGATATTTCTTTAGTTACCCGTGTCTTATAAATAATTTTTTCTTCTTCGCTTATTTGTTTTTCAGCAATTTTATTTATTTTTAGTTTGATGTAATTCCATTTTTCGTCCATCTTTTCATAAAATCGAATATCTGTACTAACAACTTAAGACTTCTTGCAACTTTTGATCACTTTTAATTTTCTTTATATTCTATTTTTATACGTGTTGTTCATTCTTTTCTTTTTCATCCGCAACTGACTCGTCATGATTATCGGGATATGATCAGACTGTGTTTCCAGTGTACCCAACAGGTGCAGCATTTTTATCAACTCTTTCATTATACTATGAAATATACGGTGATGGTTTCCTCTTTCCTTTCACCGGATATATATATATTATACGATGTACATGCATCGTCCAATAAATAATGAGAGTGCAAACGTAAAATGAGTTAGAAATTTAATTGTCTTGTTTGTTCGATACTAATGTATTCTGTTTTACCTTTATCTATATAGATTCGTTCACGATTGAAGCCCGTCTATATGGTTATAAGCTATCTAGTGTTGATCAAATGCAGCGTAATTTAAAATAGGCAAACGTTAAAAGGAAAAAAATTGCTGGCATGACGGAGCCTTATCGCTATTAATTATAATGAGAAACGTCACAAAGTGACGACAACGAGAAAAAATTGACCCAGACTCCAAATGAAAGTGGATCCTAAAATCCTTATAAAGACTAAAATAGGCGATGTGAAACCTAAACGGGGTATTGAGGGTAGTATTTTATTTATACCGCCATACACTCCACCCCTACCGACCGCATATTCGTTCACGTAACCTATCTGGGTTTCCTCTCCGCAGTTCTTCAACTATTTCCTCAATTATACAGTTCCTTTCCTTTTCTAACCTGATTTACTACGTATAACCGCTAAATCACCAGCATCAGGTACGGCACTATAGAATAAGAATAAAATAAATAAATAAATAAATTCATAATTTATTATTATTATTTAATTATTTTTAGAAGTACTGGGTTAGCTGATTTTTCAAAATATTTAATATTTTCTTAGTAAATTATTTTTCTAATTTAAGAGGGTCCAAATCATCTTTTCTGTCCCGGTCCCCAAGTTCATCCTCGTTATAATAATTATAATTATAATGATTATTATTTCAACTATATTTGTGGTCCATTTAGAACACCACACATATTAAACAAAAGTATACATAGACACACACATACATACATATATATATATATATATATATATATATATATATATGAGACGTCTGTAATCATATATTATGCATTTTTCTTTAGGATCAATAAAATACCTAGACCGAGAGAGCGATCTCCGATCTTCACGACCACATCTGTCGTTACGGACGACAGTCTTAACGCTTTGTTTAGATGAGACGAAGTTCTCTGCTTCCTGCGACATTCGACTCTATACGTTAACGAAAATTAACGGACGCTACTGATCATGAGCTAAACAGAAAATTATTTGGAGAGCCCTTCGTGTAATAGACAAAAAACTAATGGGATAACGATAACCGTCGCAATAACAATAACAATTGTCGCCGACTTCATTTTTCTTTAAATAAAAAAAAAATTAATAATCAAAATAAAGAACGGTGTGGTTTAAGCGGCGTATAAGACGATAGAATTCATTGAAGATCCCGTCGACTACGGTCCGGATATTGTGGACGGTGAGGATTTAGCTGTCATCTATGATGACGACGTATTGGAGATGTATGGCACGGTTAGCGGTCATCACAGACGTCTGCAGCAATGCCATCATCATCATCATCACCACCATCAGCAGCTGCGACGACAGTCTAACGGTAGAAGCACCATCGAAAACGGATCATCGACCGAAATACCGTGTCGTCATTCTAGAGGTCGTCCTAAATCTGTTTTTCGGCGATTTTTCAGTTTACTTAAGCAAACGTGGACCGGAGTCAAATTTGCACTTGGTAAGTGTAAAACGCACGTATCAATAATTTCTTTTATTTTTATATAACTGAACGGATTGGTAAATATACATACATATATATGTTATGTGTGTGTGTGTAGTGACTTGATGACGTAGCTTTAATTCCTTAGAGTTCTGCTCGCACTAGATGGTTCTCAATCTCAACACGAATGACAATTTTAAATAGTACAAAAACTTCTATTTAGTCGGGAAAACAAAGCATATTAACCTTATGGTGCGTACTGTTGCTAATATTCAATAAATTGTATGACACGCTATATACGTTCTGAAAATGTTGCTAATATGCAACTTTATGCATTTGAGTAATTTTTTCAAGAAAATGTTTGTTAAATGTAATGCATTTTTAACTATATTAAATGTGATCCTTTGTTTTTAACTACAGGTTTCCTTATCATTATTACGCCCATAATTCTTTAAAATGATATATATGTATATATATATATATATAAATAAAAATATATATATATTGTATATTCGGTAAAAGTCAAAACTTGTTTTTTTGTTTTTTTACGCTTATCGTCGGTGGAGTAGCTCTTTTCATAAAACAGTTTCTTATTCATTGTCCAACAGCCGTACCCTCTTTAAAAAATACGGAGCCGTTAGAATTTACTTACAAATGATCAAGCTATAGTTGTATACTCCGTCTATTGTCTTCCAAAAATCTCCCCATTAAAAATATTTATCACGATATTCATAAACTTTTAACCTGGTTTAATAAAATCATTATTATTGCTGACTTCAATGTCAGACACAAAGCGTGGAATTGTCGCTCTAATAATGCATCTGGTAACTGCATATTAAACATAACTGATAAATTTAATTTCCAAATTTTGCCTCTTTTTTTTTTTAATTTATTTAAAGCGGCGCCATGTACTGCTACTGTGGCCAGAGACACCGCTTGTGATATTTATATTAGGGGAAAGAGTTTAGTACATTTCAGAAATTGGAGGGTGTGATCGATCATGTTAGGATTATCAAAAATACTGGATGGAGAATGAAGAAGTTCGGGTTATGTGATAAGATTGCAGGATAGGACACTCATAGAGAATATGGACAACAGTTGCAATTTGCTGGCCACAATAACAGCACGATGGAGCGTCTCTTCGATCGAGGATATATTTGTGTGTAAGAGTTGTACGATGCGGAGCCGGGTAAGAACTACTTCTTCACGACGCGATGGTTGTATCGACGTTTTCCAGGGAGTTGTGTCTGATTTGATACTCCGTAGCTTATTCGTGGTCGGAGTATCTATCCATACTTTCTTCCACGTTTCCCCGAACCGATGCTTTATATGACTAATAACATCCACTGCAGGAACAGCAAACGAGCCTACCAGTTATCCTGACAATCATCTTTTAAAATCTAGCGTTATTGATTTTAGATTAATTAAGAATATTCTAGCCGTATATGAACCAGTTTCTCTTTCATTGTTAAGTTCAAACCATAATCCCATTTTATACGCTAATAAAAATCCGAATACTACGTGTGTGCACTAGTAAAAATCCAATTATTACGTGTTCGAGATATATGTTTAAAAAGACTGATTGGAAGTTAGGCGTTATATTTCTAATAATATAACGTTACAAGGTCCTGCCGAAACTAATGAGCAGTTAGACGAAAGAGTCAGTCGTTTTACAAACATCATTCTGAAGGTGGTCGACGTTAGTCATTCCTAAAACGACCGCTAATTTTGAATGTAACAGAATTCCACCTCAACTTATTACGTCGATTAAATTCGAAAATTTCATCAGACGCCGATATACAAAATATCGCACTTCCACTTGTAAGTTTTACGATATTAATCTAGATTAGTTAAACTCAAATTAAATGAAAACTATAATAATAAATGGAACTCCAAGCTTAATTCTTTATCTGCACGTAACGATAGTCTTTGGAAAACTTTAAAACTGTTTACTAATCCTAATTTTCACTTACCCCCACTGTCTCATCAAAGTAAATTGCGTATTCTGATAAAAAAAAAGTGAACTTCTGGCAAACTAATATTACATCGTACATGTTCGTAATTGCAACATGACATCTATTCATCAGAATACCAAAATCAAATCTAATGTGAAGAAGTATTTATACATAACATCGAATGAAATAAGGGAAATGAGCCCTGTAACTGAAGTACAAAACTATATTAAAAAAAACCTAAAAACTAAAAATTCGGTTGGTTTGGACAACGTGTTTACAATTTTTCTTAAAAATTTACCCGGTAAACGTTTAGTTAAACTAACTGTTATAATGAATTCTACAGTACTACTATCTGATTTTCGCAATTGTTGGGAGTTTTCTAAAGTAATTCCTATCCCTAAAGCAGATAATAATACTTCTCACCCAGAGTTTGCGTGCTGTCAACTTCTTCTTGATAATCTCAGCAAAATAGCTGAAAAAATGGTCCTTAAAAGGCTAAAAAGTTTTATACAAATTAACAATATTCTTAGGGAAGAATAACTCACCGAGAATAACAGATTTTTTTATTTATTTATTTTATTTAAAGACGCTCGATTACTGAGATCATTTGCGTCTGTGTATACTTTATATGTTATGAATTATAACTGTGAGGAATTTTAGGAGTTTTTCAATTATTTGGGGATTATCCTGTAATATTGTTTGTATTGTTTTATTTGTGAGTTTGTAAATATTTCTTGGATTATCATTTACATTCTAATAGCACAGGTTTTATTGTTAATTGAGTGTTAGATGTGGAACAGTTTTGGTGGAGGATCACCATTCAGCATGTGATGTGAGCTTTGTGTGTCCACTTCTTCTGGTCTAATTTTTTGTGCCGATGTTAGATAGTGTCCTAATGATTTTGGGTTAATCTGATAAACGTGTGTGTGAGTGCAGTAAGTTCCCCAATGTTGTTGGTTTTGTGATTTTTTGTGATGCGAATGTGTGTAAGTCGAATATACGGATTTAACTGTATTTAGATTTTTTTCTATACGTTTTAGCTGCTATATCTATGGCTTCGTTTCCTGAAATTCCCGAGTGTGCCGGAGTCCATAAAAACGCCGGCTTGGTTGTTTGCTGAAGTTAATTTATGGATAATATATTTTAGATTCGTAGTGTCGGTGTTTGTAATTTGAATATGTTGTAATGCGCTAAATGAGTCGGTGCATATTAGATATTTATTTGAATGTGAATGTTTTGTAATGTTAAGGCTTTTTATATTGCCATAATTTCGGCTGTGTAAACGGAAGTTTCTGTAGGAAGATGAAAAATATAAGGTTCGTCATTTACCAATTAAGCGGAAGTAGTTTCATTGATAAATTTTGATGCTCTGGTGTATATTTGTATATATTCGGGATATTTTTTTATATCGTAATATATTTTAGGAAATCTGGAGAGGTTAAGTTTTTTTCATACTTCATTAATTCGGTGTTTAAACTGAAACTTTTTTCCAAGGTGGCAGTTTAGGAAGATTGTTTTAAGTTTTGGTAATGAATATTGAAATGTTTCCAGTCAATTATTTGTACGTTCTGCTAGGGGTTTGGATGCTTTTGGTTTATGTTTGAACAGATCGTGAGATCGATTTGCTATTACAATGTTATAGACTGGGTTAAGTGAACGGGAAAGTAATCTGGTGTGATATTTGAGCATCAATATTTGCTTTCTGTGCTTAGGAGGTAGTATGTTTGCTTCCACGTTCAAAGCTGTACTAGAGCTCGTATGAAAGGCTTTTAGGGCTATTTTAAGGGCTGTATTTTGAATTGTGTTAAGGTTTTTTAATGTGGTATGAGGGGCGCTATCATATAGTATGCTACCATAATCTAATCTGCTTAATATATACCATTTATATAATTTTATTCGAGTTTCTCTATCCGATCCCCACGATGAATGATCGAACAACTTCAACATATTTAGTTTTTAATTAAAGTTTATCTTTAATAACAGATTTTATAATAGACGGCTTTAATAAAAATAAACATACTGGACTACTTGTTTTAGACGTAGAGAAAGCATTTGACACTATGCAGCATCTCGGTTTGACATACAAGCGGGTTTTGGTTGTGGATTTTTCGTGAAATTTTATGTTTAAGATTTGATAATATTATTATATTATATCTTTCGCTATACACGGTAAGTACATTACGTGCAGGTGATAAGTTTCGGTGTCGTTGTTATAACTGACGAAAATACACATTTCTTTTATTTAGTTATTTATTCGAGCTTCGTGATTATTATACTGGACATACGATTGCATAATTTTAATTTTCAATTATTGTACGGCGCTATTTAATTAAAATAATTTTATTCGAAAAATAAATAATTCGTGAAAGCCGTGGAAAACTAAATCTATATTAGCATGTCAAGGACGCGAAGTTGGCCCGATACTCAATTGGGCGACATCATTATCAACTTCGGGGATTGTTTTGGTACTTTATTGTACTTATATAATTTTATTGCGACAGTTAGTTAACGAGGAATTAGGCCGATTCTAACAGTTCCGACAGTTAACTCTAAAAACGTACTAAGATATTTTCGAAAACCAGTTGAAGAGTCGAAATTTATTTTATTCATTACACAACGTGATGCGCTTACGTATTTATTTTATCGCCGCTAACGTCAATTTCATGTGGTATTTATTTTAAACTACGAGGAATTTGATATATCATTTTCCACTTCCTAATTACCTCTAGGCGATTTCCAGCTGATTATCAAATCCATTTCAACGTACGGAATTGTATTATAATGTACGATAATTTCAGGGGGGAAAAATGTATACAGGCCGAACTAAATATCATCCTTAAGAAACAACTCGAGAAGACGGGAAACGTAAAGAAAAATCTTTTCCGTAGAATATCTGATAATTTTTAGTAGGTTATATAAAAATTGTAACTAGTAAATATGTCGATTATTTAAAAATGACGAATTTTATGCCGTACAGGGATTAAACGATGTAGCCGAAATGGTTAATGAGACTTATATATATGGTTATTCTCGTGACGATGATACTCAAAGAAATATTTTAAAAAAAAGTCTATCAGCGAAGTGGTTAAAAGACTTTGTTACAACTGCTCGCCGGAAAAGACTTCAGCGCGATGAAACTATTCGAAATACCGATATTCATCGTTTTAAACGCTTTAAGGCGGAGATCTTTTGTTTCGACTCTATTGATGTATCTGGAATACTTTGAAATGTCTCTATTTATGTATCTGATACTTTGAAATGTCACTATCGATGTATCTAGAATACTTTGGAATAGATGATCTCTTATACGATTTTTCTTGTTTTTTTGTGTTTTTTTTTTTTATAATATTTTATAATTAGCGAGCAATTAAAAATCGCGCTCGCAGTTATTCCCATTTCCCAGTATTGGTCTGCGGCTTTGTACTATGATGATATGCTAATGAAAAAAGTGTTTCCAAGGCTGTCTCGTTCTTTCTTTAAATGTGCACTTCTATTATATTTCATGGCGTTGACCAACGTATCCCTCGTCAGTCGTCGTATCTTTGTCGAACGTACCAATTTATTCACTCCACCGAGTACTCCTATATTTGTAGCTTTTTCACATTGACGAGTTATTACTTCGTTAGGAAATCGATAAATATTAGAACCAAAAGTAACTAGGAAACCGACAGGAAAATTTCTAAGAACAAAAGAGCATAATCTGGAAAATGTAAAAATCAAAAAGTCACAAAAATATAAAACACTACAATTCAAGAGAGGAAAAAAAAAGATTTCTTAATTTATTAGAATATGAAGGTTTATTATTTGGTTATGGAATTGACGAATATAAGAACTAAATAACTTGGAAACTGTATGAAAAAATTCCTAAGAACAGAAAAAAATCTGGAAAAGTAAAACCTCATAATAATTAACAAATAAAGACAATCCACGAAGAAACGATTTTTTAATTGCGATCTGTGTAAATAATAAACATCGATTGTAGTGTTTTATTTTTGTATTCTGACATTTTCGAATCTTTCTCACGATTTCCGGTTATGTAATTTAAGTACGAGCCCAAAACGGATTACGCCACGAACGAGAGATAATAATTATTCATTTAAATTACGGTCAACCGGGCAACACACGTATGTGTACTCTACCAGGTATTTAAAATAAGCATTATTATTATTATTATTATAATTTGTTTATTTAAAGAGAATAATCGTAAATGGGAATTTAAATGTAAAAATTAAACTTTTATTCGGATCGGATTTATATACGTTAAATTTTCCGCTTTGGCGTATTAATTGATAATGCAATGGGTGCAACCAAGGCGACAATCTTCCATTATAACAAGACCAGGACGAGGTTGCATACAATTTATGTCGGAACGTAATTGCCTAGAGAACTAAAGACTGACTTAGTTAATTACAAAAGAAGACGATCGAAACTAATCTATCAGTCCCTTCTGTCCCCTGCATTCTGAACAGGCCGACTGCAACCTCGATCATGTCTTTTTCTATGCTGCGACAACGTAACGTTCTGAGCTTTACCTTACTACATTCTTCGACTATTACACCTCCGTATAATGTATCGTCCCTTCTACATCTGGATAATCTATTCCCCCATATAGCGACGTTTCCGGAGAAGTCAGCATGCTTGATTAAGATGTAGATAGTCCACACAGTATCACGTTGGTTAAGCTGTAAAGGCATCCCATTTAAAAAAAAAAAAAAAACAAAAAAAACTGTTAGCAAAAAATTGGTAAAATCCTGGAACTCGTAAGAAAAGTCAAAAACGAAACATTAAATTCGCCAGTATTTTGTAGTACAGATAAAAATTCATAGCGTTCAGTTCTATGCAAGTGCATGAATTGTTCGTTTAGGGAAGGTCGAGTATGTGCTTGTCTATACAAAGGTTATACGGATTTTTAATAATTAAGTAACTGCGAGTGAATATTTGAGGTTTCGTTAAATGCTTTTTCTTCTCTACCGACACCAAAGCACCGTAAACAATGGCGATAAATAAGGTAATAAAATTGTAATTAATCTAACAGTGAGATAATTATATTCTCCCTGTGACTGTCATCGGGTTATTCGATTACTATTATTCAAATTTGAATGAATATAATTTGAAATTATTTACTCCCGCGATATGAACTATTTCGTTTTCAAGCTACTGGAGGCGCATATCATCTTCAATTTTTCTAATCGTCTTGTAAGATTGTGAGGAATGGTATAAATAAATGCATTTTGCTGACATGTGGATTAATATGAAATTGGCGATTTATCGAAAAACTATTTATACAGAAGTTTTATCGACATACAGTATATTTAGGTCGTTACAGGTGGGTTACGTTTTAGATAGATATTTCGGTGCAGATGTGATGATACGAAGTACTTTCGATTGTTGTCCTAGTATTTTCAGTACATACGCAGTTCCATATGATTCCATATTTCCAGATTGGAGCTTTCGTAGTTAAATCAGATCTCCTTCCCAGAACAGGATTCAGCAATCTGATTCGCGAAATCAGAGTTTTCCTTATTTAAAATAAAAATAAAAATCGAGCCACCGTTAGCGTAGCGTTGCGCATAGGCGGTTTTATAACATTTATAATGATTTCGTATACGCGTAATTAAACAAGAAACTTCGAATCATTCGACCGTTGCGTCGTTATTATAATTTTATTTTTAATTTGAAGGATATATGTAGCGATTTTTATTCAAATTAACGACAAACACGAACTTACAAACACTAATTTTTTTTTTCTTTGCGATAAATCACAAAGCTTTTCGGCCGTTACGTCATTATCAAGTGAATATTGAAAAAGATAAAAAATATAAAACGAAAAAATATTAATTCAAGATTACAATTCACAAAAAGACAGCCAAATGAAGAACAGTATTAATAAAACAACTATTGTACTTATTTTTTTGTTCGTATTATTATTATTATTATTATTATCAATATCCATTTTTTTTACTGTTTTTTTATTTATTCATTTTTAGATTTGTAACAACTTTTAGTTTATAATTCTTCTTCACTTTTTCAAATATACCGACGTATTGTAAATCGAAATTAATTTGATTTGATTTTTTATTTATTACTAATCTTTATTAACCGCACGAGTGAATGTGTTGCGGCCGTTTTAATAATAAACGAAAAACGCTATATTTTTCAAATTCGCTTTTCTTTTTTTTTTTGTTTTACGAGACAAATTCTGATATATTTGTTTGCATTTAATCGATATATTAATTATATTTTCTCTAGAATCCGAACTAGAAGATTTGGAAACTGAGCCGATACACAGACCGCATAGTCTAAAAGCTTTATGTAAAACTACCCGGTTCAGCGAAAAAGAACTGAAACGGATTTATCGATGTTTCAAAGCCGAATGTCCGACCGGTATCATTAAAGAAGACACATTTAAAACGATTTATTGCCAATTTTTCCCGCAAGGAGGTAACTTTATTATAAGTTGAATATATTGGAGAGAAGTGATTTTATTAATTAATTATAAACAAACAAAATATAACACGATCACTAAAAGTTTTTTAATCGCGAAGCTTTTCGACAGTTACGTCATATTCAAGCGTGAACAAAAATTATTACATCTTGCGCTTGAAAATGACGTAACTGTCGAAAAGCTTCGCGATTAAATAACTTTTAGTGATCGTGTTATATTTCGTTTGTTTATAATTAACTTTATTATGTTTATTTTATTATATTTTCTGCAAAAGACGATTAGCCGGGAACATGAATAGAGTATATTTTAAATGAATTAATAGTTAAAAATCGCCACATTAGCGTCGTCAATCACGAACCATGTTCTGCTGGCGACGAATGTTGCGAATCTCGTGGACAGAAAAGCGAACCAACCTCTCTGTTTTGAACGATATAGGATCGGATCTATACGAGACATAGTAATACAGCGCATAATGAGGTATTTCGGACATGTGGTACGTCGGAATGGAATAGAAAAATTAATTCTTGAAGGGATGGTAGCAGGCAAAAGGATACGCGGAAGGACAGAAACCAGGTACACAGATAGGATTAAACAATTAACTGCGGCCTCATCGCTCCAGCAAGTTATAAGACTCGCGGAAAATAGGGACATATGGCGAACAAGTTTGAAAGGAATTGGAGCTCATAATTTCACGATGCTCGGACCGAGCCAACGAATATGATGATGATATATATATATATATATTATGGCATGTTAAGAACTATAGGGTATTGTAGGAATTTATTATAAATAAGAGAAAAGAAAAATATTTCGGAGTTTCTAATTCTCTCACCCGACCTTATTCCCAGCAATGCACGTTCCATTCTTCTTTCTATTTATCCGATCTTATCCATCAATTCTATTGTTTAGGGCTAAGTTTCTGCTTCTATTGTTAGGGGCCAAGTTTCTGCTACATAGTTTAGCACCGGTATCATTGATTAAATAGTTTAGCTCGGTTTGCTGGATTAATTTTACTTTGTAGAATCTTTTTCATTTACCAAACGCAATCCATCCGAATTGAATTCTTCTTTTAACCTCCTCTGTATGTCCATTTTTTCCCGTTTTGCAAATTTTACACCCGAGTACATGGAAGTATCTACCGTTTTTTCTACGGCACCTTATTTTAAATTTATGTTCATGTCGTTTTCGTCGTCTTCTTCATATTTTACAACTTTCGTTTACTCTAGCTTTATTCTCAAACCAAATTCGTTCAGCGCTTTTTCTAATTCCAGCATCATCTTCTGTGGTTGATCTTGATTGTTTTCCTATTCATATGATGTCATCCGCGAAACGAAGGCGATTTATATATCTTCCATTTATATCTATACCGTTGGTTTTATACTGTACTACCTTTCTTTGGGGCGAATTCGAGGATGGCATTAAATAACTTCGGCGAAAAAATCACTTCCTTCTTGATCTGAAAATTTTCTGTTACGTCGCGTAGTTGTATTTGCGCCGTGGTTAATTCGTACATATCTTGTATCGAGTGTATATATTTGTTTATTTATCCCGCTGTTTTCTAATGCTTTTTAAATTCCTCAAAAGTTTACCGATTCGAAAATCCTTTTCCAAATCCACTATTCCTAAGTATAGTCGTATATTATTCTAATTTTTCTATTAGTGTCGTTATCGTTTGTTTATGATCTGTAGTTCTGCATACAAACACACACACACACATATATATATAACGAAATAATAATAACGCGAAATAATTCCTCTTGTTCACCGTGTGATTGTTTTCCTCAATCCGTAAATATTATGACGAATACAAAGGATCTTTAAAATTATTAAAACTGTTCTCGTTCTGAAATCTTTTTCTGCGGCTTCACCGTTGAAGAAAGTTGTCAGTGAAATACCGGACCTGTTTTCGACTGAATGAATTCATTTCCGTTCGTTTGATCTTGAAGGTTTTACACGAGTGACATTCTTCCGCTTGCGTTTATTCTACGATCTCCAAGTCTGCCCCGTATAATTAGTTGCGCCAATTCCGATACGGCCCGAATACGTTAATTTTATTTCGTTAATTACGATTAACAAACTGTCGGATTTGATCTATTCTTTCTAAAACTTTGTTATTTTGTATGCGGCTTGTCAACCGTATCTTCGGAATTCTTCGAAAGAACTCCAGAAAGCAAACAATGAGGAAAGTTATTATTTCTCTAACTTTTATTTAGTAACTCAGCGTACATATTATAACCTAAATTAATACTCTTATATAACCTCTAGAACTATATATTACATATATATATATTACATATATATATATTACATATATATATATATATAATTAAATTAAATTACCGTGTAGCCAAGGCTAGAGGCACGATATGAAAAGAGGATTAGATTGAGGAATAGAGCCGGGATAGATAGAGGAAGATAATTAGGTTCGACAATGAAACATGATCATCTTTGAAGAGGAGATGGAGCGAAGGAGGAAGATTAAGAGATGCTCGAAACGAGGAGTATGAGGGACAATCGACCAGAATATGGGAAACGGAGAGGACAACATTACAGCCGGGACATACAGGAGCCAAAGTTGAGTATGACGCGTATGACCCAAGCGCAATCTGGTGATAACCACATCATCTCTACGGCTTGGAAGCGAAGTTATCCAAGGATTAACCGAATATTTGATTTGCCGCAACTTGTTGGTTTGTGGCGTCAGCTACCACTCCTTCTGCCATAATGAAAAAAGCTCATTTATGACGAACTTCTTAAGGTCACGTGCTGGAACTGGAATATTCGGAACCGGCAAGAACACAGCAGCTTTCCTGGCCGCTTTATCAGCCAGTTCGTTCCCACGAATACCAGCATGAGCTGGGATCCACAGGAACGTCACCTTCTGACTCAGCCCTGCCAGTACCATTTTCGTCACTTTCTTGGCTATTGGGTGCTGATCATGTTTGAAAACGCCGCAGAGAGCGCGGAGTGCTGGAAGAGAGTCAGATTAAAGATTCCATAGCAAGATACATCGTGTATAATTCAGCTGAAATGACGGAGAATGTCTGTGGCAGCGAATATTGAATGATGACTACTCCATCCCTGACAACTGAGCAGCCGGCAAACCCATTAAATAGAGATGCGTCAGTGTAAAACATAGTAGATTTGCATGAACGTGACGTAATTTCTTTCTTGATTTCATGGATGGACAGATTTTCTCTCCAAAGTTTGTGGATTTCGAGATCCAGCCGAACCAGATTGTCTTTCCAAGGAGGTAACATGGAAGTGTTATGAACGATTAATTTCGGGTTTCGTTTTAAGTTATTGCCTTTAAGATGTTGTCCAAGAGAGTCGGGTCTGATTGTTTTAATTTTAAAGAAGCTGAATTAGAAGATAAGGACAGTACAGGAATCGAGAAGCCGGAAGCTTTAGACTACAGTACAAAATTGGCTAGGAGAAACCAACGACGTTAATCAGGTGGCCATTCTGATGACTCGGACTGTAGGCTGTTAATTGGTGTGGTGCGAAATGCTCTAGTCGCCAAACGTAATGCAGAATTATGAATAACATTATGGTTTTGAGGGTAGATAAGCAAGCTGAGGAATATACTGCGGCTCCATAATCTGTTCTTGATCGGATCAAACAACGATAAATTCATAGTAAGGAGATTCGGTCGGCATCATAGACAGCATGTGATAATTTCTTCAGAATATTTATTTTTTTGTAGCAGGTTTTTTTAACGAAGTTTACATGGGGTTTCTACGTTAATTTAGAGTCTATAATCAATCCAAGATAGCGAACTGTCGATTTATTAGGAAGCGTCTTATCCTGAAGAGAGATAGACATTTCACGCTTACATTTACGAACACGACAAACGTGCATTACGACGGATTTGCTACTTGAAAAGGATAAGCTGTTGTTTGAACACCAAGTGGTTAATCGATTTGTGCATTCTTGAAGGACGCATTCACCAACGGATCTGGTTCTATACAGCTTACAAAGATCGTGAGATCGTCAGCGTATAATAAGCTTCGTACTGGGGAGTTGACCGATATCATTAACCGCGATATTGAAGAGTAATGGGCTCAACACCGAGCCCTGAGGTGTGCCGTTCATTAAAGATCGTAGGGATGAAGACTTGTTTCCAATCTGAACGAGAAAACTACGTTTGATGAGAAAGTTTTGTATAAATGTAATAAGGTTTCCAGTGAATCCCCAGCGGTATAGTTGTTCCATAATTTTATTAATCGGGATCTTGTCAAAAGCTTTTGATAAGTCAAAAAATACAGCTAGTAGATGAATATTACTTGTTAATGCGTTTGTTATGGCGTTTTTAATTGAAAAATGTTGATGTAGTGTTGAGTGGTTACGACGAAAGCCACAGGGACGGGTGAATTAAATTCCTGGATTCGAGTATCCAATTTAATCGATAGTATACGATACGTTCTAGCACTTTACATAGAAATGGTGTAAGAAAGATAGGGCGGTAACTCTGCATTTGAGGGGTCTTTAGATGACTTTAATATTGGAATTATAACGGCTATTTTCCAAGACTTGGGAAATTCTTTTCCCATCCAGATTCAATTAAAAATCTGAAGTAAGATATCTAATATCGATGGAGGAGCGTGTTTTAACACAGCGATGTGAAAGTTGTCGTGTCCCGGAGCTGTTTCTTTCGAGTATTTAATAGCAGCGATCAATTCTCTAAGGCTGATCGGCTTATTATATGGCTGTGTACTCGAGTTTTCTGTAAGGAAATGTTGATACTGGGTATAGGTTGATCCGGTGGAGCAACTTGAAGTATGCTGATAATGGTCCGCAAATGCTGAAACTATTTTCTCCAGTCTAAATTTTGGCTTGTTGTGTACTTAGCACTGAAGAAACAAGAAAGGAACGTGTTTGTTAGAGAGCCCGAATTTTTTGACCATATCTTGTTTGAAGATATCGATGGACTGCTTTTAGAGATGAATTCTTGCCATAATTTCCGCTTGGCTTGTTTAATTGTCCAATCAGCCTTTGCGCGAGCTTTCTTATATTCTAGATGATTACTACTGGAAGGCGAACCTTTCAAATTTTTCAAAACTTTTCGTCGATGCCTGATAGCACTAGCGCATTCCTTTGTCCGCCAAGGAACTAATTTACGATTTGTACTTTTTTTGGGGGGGGAGTAAAGTACTGAGCCTTTTTGACCAGTGTGGAAGTAAAAATATTGATGATGTTGTTTATATTCATTGACATATCAATTGAGAGGTTTCCACAATCAATGGCATATCTCTCCCAGTTTGTTTTCTTATAGTTCCAATTTAGCCGTCGTGAATTTGACGGGGATGTAGAATCAATTAATTTAGCTATCATGGGAACATGGTCGCTACCAGCTAGATCTGCGTGATGGAAGAAATGCAATATGTTTGCTAGCTGTGGTGAGGTGATAATTAAATCAAGCGTTGACCAACTCTGATAAGCAAAGCTGTAGTGAGTTGGTTCACCAGTGTTCAGCAAACATAGGTTGAAATGATCTAACAAGCTTTCTATAAGGCGACCTTTACTATTTGTACGACTACTTCCGAGTAAAGGACTATGTGAATTAAAATCACCAGTTAATATTAAAGGAGAATTTAATAGTGATACAATTTTGAAGAAGTGAGATTCTTCAATAGGTTCATTTGGAGGCAAGTAGCAGGAAAAAAATTTAAAAGGTCGTTCCATATGGATGCGGATAGATAGAAGTTCAAGACTTGTGTTAAGAGAGATTTGTTGAAAGAAGATGTTGTCTCGAATTGCTAGTAAAACTCCTCCATGTGCATATTGATCAGAAGGTGGAGCTGATTTGATAATATTATAGGAGGGGATGATAGGATTTTGGTTATCTTTTAGTCGGGTTTCTTACAGACAAACGATAGCTGGTTGATAGGTGGCAATAAGAAGTCTAAGTTCTTCATACCGGGCATAAAAGACACCGCAGTTCCAGTTAAGAATTAGGGTATTCATTGACCTAATTGAGGCAAAAGAGCTTTGATTATTTTGGTGAACTGAATTTTAGAGCTTCTGGTTTTTAATAAAGGATGGCAGTTCATAAGGAGGGTAATTAGGCCTTCAACATCTGCTGTGAATTCTTTTACTATTTCTGTCGGGTTACTACTTTTCACTTTGCACATATCATAGAATGAAAGATTAGAAAATGAAAGGACTGTGTTTTTATTAGATTCGAAGTATGGCACTAGAGGTTTCAAGGTTGCTTTTAATGAGAGATCAAAATCCTGGTCTAAGGATAACTCACCCTCGGAAATAACAATTGGTACAGAATTTGATATCTTACCATTTTCGTTTTTTCTTCTTTTTTGTTTTTGAGCAGGTGTTTGGAGCTCGTTATTGTTCACAACAGAATTTTCCGAGGAACTCAGCGATGCCTTAGAGTGGGTCCTTTTATTTTGTTCAGGATCGATAGAAGTACACGAGATGCTACTCTCTTCTATTTTAAAAATAGTTGGAGATTCTTCCGATTCTAGGTCTCTATCGTTGCATGATGAAGGATTTATCTCACGAAGATCACAAGTTTGATAATCATGTTAATGTTGCTGTTGTTGTTGTTGAATAGGATTTTCGATATTACCAAAATTTTAGACATATTTGCAGTTATCCGCCTTGTGTCCAGAGGGGCTACACTTGAAACAAACAAGGTCATCGACTGACAGAAAGATCCTGAAACTTTTGCCTCCAGATTCTAGAGAAAAAGCCGATAGAATATTAATTTCGTCACAATTCGAGATGTAGACTTGGCGCCTCCAGATTACAATGGTTTTATACGAAGTAGCGAAATTTGGGACAATAATTTCATATTAAGATTTGTCGTTAAGTATTTCTGGAGTTCGTCATTCGTAATTGTCGGTGAAACATTAGAAATAATAATTTTTGTGGTTGGCGATTTTAGCTTTCGGGCTTTGAGGAAATGCCCATCGATTTCGAATCCGCCGTAATTGGTTATGAATTTGTGTACTAAGGATTCGGTTGCGAGGACTACGATTATACGATTACCGCTAACCCGAGATGCGGCAATAATATTTTTTGCTCCTTCCACTAGACCTTTAAGAGCTGAGAGATAGTCTAGAATTTTGAAATCTAAGATATGATTAAATATTATCTCTTGTTCCTCTGTTGGGAATGCGAAGTTTTGGATAGGCGTGATTTTTTAGTTTTTTTTTTATATTAGCGTAAGACCCGGAATTAATATTTGACGACGATTTAATACCATTCGATGTTAATAAAACGAGATATTACCTGAGGAAGCGGCGATATCTATATTTGACGACGATTTAATATCTTTCGATGTTAATGAAACGTTATTACCTGCGGATGCGGTGATATCTTTCGTAGTAGACGATGATGGAGTTGACGAGAGAGGAGGGTAGGCTGAACGAATAATATTATGGTATTACGTTGACACTATTGTTTATTAATATAAAGATAAGATAATATCGATAGATGAACGTTAGGAAAGAAAAGAAAAGAAACTCGTTTTAATAAAATTAAAAGAGTAAGTTTAACGCGAATACGACGCAGCGATATACAAAGTAATGTAACATATATATATATATATATATATATATATATATATATATATATATATATATATATTTTTTTTTTTTTTAACTATAATTACATGAATACATGATAAAATTGTGAACTTTTAGTAACCTGCTATAAAGCTTATGGTTACCGGTAGTGGTTATTTATAAATATGCTTCATCTTAAATACATTGTATACAAATGTTGGAAATTGTTCCAATAGAACAATTTCATTAAACTGCAATGAGCAGTCTATATTGTATTGTAGTCTTAATTCATTATATTTTGGGCAAGTATATATTATATGATAAACAGTTTCTGTTACGTTATTATTACAGTTACCGCATATGTTGCTTTTAATTATCTTTAATTTATGCAAGTAATAACCAATAGAACCATGTCCTGTAAGAATTTGGCTCATATAGTAATTTACATTAAAATTTTTATCTTTAAAGCGTGTTGTAATATTTGGAAAAAAACTTTTAATTAATTTATCATTAGGTACTTGATCATATCTGGATTTAAATTCTGCAAAAATTTGATCATTAATTACTTTAAGGTTATTGTTATTTAAATTTCCGTGTTGAGTTTTACTTTTAAAAATGAGTGATCTTTTTTTAATGTATAAATCCATTGGCAATACACGTGCAAGAACTAGTAAGGAAATATTAGACGTAGTTATATACGATGATGTTACATCTATGAGAAATTTTCTGCAGTTTGAATTAATATTACAAATTAATTTTTTACTTAAATTGTGATAGTATACACTGGAGCAATACGAATATAACGACTGAATTAGTCCTTTATATAAAACTAATTTTGTTTTATACTTTAATCCCCACAGTTTTCCTCCAAGTGACTTAAAAATGTAATAATATTTATTAACTTTATTGTTTATATGCTCAATGTGTTTAGAATACGTTAATTTATTATCAATTATAAAAACTAGATATTTTATAGATATAGCAGGGTTGAAGTTACAATTGTTAATCTTAATATTATCATATATTACTTGCTCATATGGAAGTCTACGTCGCGACACTACCATAATTTGCGATTTATTAATTTCAAATTTTAAATTTAACGAGTCGACTATTAAACTAAGCTTGTTTACAATAGTATTACATCTATTTGTATGAACAAAAATATCAACTTTGCCTGTTATAGGAATATTATAGATGAATAATAAATCATCAGCATAACTATACAATCTTAAATTATTATCTATATTACGCATGTTACAATGTATTATTGAGTAGAGTATGTTCCATAAGATCGGTCCTAGGACTGACCCTTGTGGAACGCCATGATTATTATCAACAGTGATAGTTTCATTTTGATAGATCCATTTTACCTTTCTTTTTGATAAATAATTGTATATCAACTTTATAATATTGGAACTAAAGTTATTAGAAATTAAAGTATCTATGATAACTTGACGATTACAATTATTAAAAGCACCTTCGATATCAAAAGAAATTACTATAGAAATGTTTTTACGTTGAATATTATTAAATAAATTATTATTGACGTCGTGAACTGCAAGTTCGGTAGAAAAATGTTTTCTGAAGCCATATTGATACGGATCAAGTAATGCCGAATTTTCAATTTCCAAATTTAAAAATTTAAGTATGATTTTTTCATAAATTTTACTTAACATGTTCAGTAAACAAATTGGTCTATAACCATTAATTTTGCTTGCGTCTTTATTCGGCTTATTTAACATAATTAAATTTGCACATTTCCAGCTTTGAGGAAATATTTGAAATTCTAATAATTTGTTATAAAGTAATAGAAGTAAATTTGGATAATAAAAGAAAACGATTTTAATAATCTTATTTGTGATGCCATCTTCAGATGGGCATTTCTTATTATTTAATTTTGTAATTATATTTTTAAGTTCGCCGTATGTAATGGAATATAGCGTACACTTATTATTATCGTTCAATTTACACAAGGAGATCGAGTTAGGTTTGTCAAACATAAAAAAAGATTTCAATAATAAATTCATTTTATCTTCGTTGAAAGACACAGAAGTATTATTTACAGTTAAGTCCGGAAATTGGAAAGAAGATGTTCTCGTTAAAATTTTATATGGTTTGCCCCATGTTCTGGAGGAACTACATAGATTCCTCCAAGCGAGTTGTTTATAAAAGTTAATTTCTTTCCTATATATTCTTAATAATATTTTGTATGTTAATTGAAATATGATATTTTTACGTTTAATTTTATGAAATTTCTTAACAATTACTTTAATGTATTCCAAATGATCATTCCACCAGGAATTATTATTTTTAGTTACATTCACTTTAGAATTATGAACACAAGCAGTTAAAGTTTCAGTTATTTTTTCAGCAATATCATTGGTTATATTACCAGAGTTAGCTAATTTAAGTTTAGCTTCATAATTTAACATTAATTCATGATCTAAATTATTAATAAATTTGTCCACATTCGTTACAGATAGTTTTATGTTGTTGACAATACTCGAATTATGAATATCTATACTAAGATTTTTATGATCACTTAAATGAAAATTTTTTACAGTAACACTAGACATAGTGAACTTAAAATTATTATTAACCATAATATAATCAATTAAACTTTGCCCATTATGATTTGCGAAAGTATGTACATTATAATTATTCTTAATAATCAAATCACTTGAATAAATAAAATTCTCAAATTGAGTATTTCTTTGGTTACGGTAAACGTTTTTACTTTCCATTATGTCAGATCTTGCGTTAAAATCGCCGAGAACTATTATATTCCGCCGAGAATTTTCTTTGATATTTTTAAGTAATAAAGTAAATTGTGATTCTAAGTCTATGTTTGGAGGAAAGTATACTCCAAAAAGGATAATGTCTTTAGTATTTACTTTAATTATATACTCAGAAATTAATGTACAGTTAATATCTTTTACGTTACTTCTAATTGCAACAAATTTAGTATATAACAAAAACTGGCTAGACTTGCTGTTACCATATAAATACGGATCACATATGACATTTATGTAATTACAATTGTTTGGATACGTTAAAGACAGAAGTGCTTGTCCGTCTTTGCAATGGTTTACGTTTTGCAAAATTAATTTGAGATTAGCCATAATTAATATTTAATTTTACTTTACTTACCATCTTTTTATATATTGGACAATTGTAAGAGAAGGAGTTATGGTTAATTTTTTCAGTTATATGTTTTATATCATCTGCCAAAATCTTGCCTTTTTCCCGTTCATGTGAACTGCATGCGTGTAGAAAGCAGTTGTTACATTTTGTATCTAATAAATCGTCATTAAGCTTATACTTTTTCTGATCAGGGTTCGTAGTGCATTCGTTCTTCATATGTCCAAATCGTAAACATTTAAAACAGCGAACAACCGGAATGTAGTCATAGATTCTACATTTTACCCAATTAATTACTACGTAACCTGCGTTTATTAAATTGTGGTACGAAATGGGATGAAGCCGTACAAAAGCACGTAGTTTACCGTTTTTGGTGCTTTTTAATGTTACTTTTACCGGATTTTGTCCAGTTTTATTATTAATAGCCATACTTATGTCAGATTCTGTAGTCGAGGAATGAATATCAACAACTGAAATCATCGGATCCTTTTTTATCGTTGTTTTGGTTTTTACATTAGCCATGTTGTTGGATATTTCCCGTTTCAATGTATCGAACTGCTTTTTGTCTTTGACACCTACTATTACTTTATTTTTAAGTTGTTTGACAAATCCAACATCTACACCGATTTTGCTTGTATTAATTTTTGCTAATTCAGAATTCCAATTTCTGTTAACTGATTGGAGAGCGTCTTCAATGATTAAAGTTTCATATTTTGTTTCAATTTTACCGTTGTTAACATTAATTTTATCTTTTAGCTTTGCCGCATAAGACTTCTTATTATCCGTAATAACGTTAGTAATTATGTTTTTAATATTTTTTTCCGAATCTTTCTTCAGATCGTTAAAGTTGTTATTTAAAACATTTACTTCTGAATGCAAAAATTTTAAAGTATTCCTTAAAGTTTCCAGATTTTCGGAAATTCCTTCTTTAATTTTTAGTTTCATATTGTGAGATTCGCCGAGTAGCTGCTTGATGTTATCGATAATTTTAAAACTAGTGTCAAAATGCATAATGTTAACATGCATTTTGACCTTAGTAATTTGTCGTATCTGCTAACAGCCCGAACGAAAAGATAAGATAACGCACAAATATACGATAAGATAACACGGAGACACATGACATATATATATATATATATATATATATATATATATATATATATATATATATATATATATATATATATATATATATATGATATCTCTTTCTGTTAATTAATTCAATATCTGAATCTTATATGTGATATTAATCCAATTTTATAATTAGATTTATAACTGCAGTATGCACATTATATATCTGGTATCTCTTTCTGTTAATTAATTCAATATCTGAATCTTATATGTGATAGTGTGCACATTCATACTGATCTGTGTTCCTCCTTCCTCCTTTTGCGCGATTTCTGACAGTGTGAACACCTGCTAATCTTGCAGTCTCATCAGTTAATTTTCATTCAACGCCCATTCCTTCCAAGTCTTATTTTTCTTGGGATTAATACCGTTCTTTTTGATAGAAGTTGACAACACATCTTCAAACCTTAATTTTGTTCTTCTACAATATTGTTCACCAGTATGTAATATACCATATAATAATCGCTTTGTTATGCGATTGTTGTCCATTCTGATAACATGACCAACTCATCTTAGCCGATCATTGGTTAAATATTGTTCAATTTTATTACAATTGGTCATTTTCAAAATCCTTTCATTTAAGATCTTATTTTTCCTTTGAGCAATCTCATCTGGCAAATTTCAAGTTTTTTAATTTGATTGCTTCTGATTGGCCACGTCTCACAACTATACAACATAGCATTGTTTATTCTATATTTGATCTCATCATCTGGTCACTATTATTGTAATTACACTACCAAGGTATTTGAAGCGTCTGACAATTTTTAACTTCGACCCGTTTATATGAAAATTTTCTTCCGTGCCATTCAATATCATTATTTCGGTTTTATTCGTGTTTATGCTTAATCCATAATCCCGATATGTATCATGCAGACAGTTTAGCGCGCGCTGTAACTCTGCAGAAATATCACTGAGTATAACACAATCATCAGCATTTTGTAATATACCTATTTGTTCAATTTTTCGTTTGTATGTTAAGAAAATCATTCCCATATAAAGACTAAACAAAGATGCAAGCACATACCCTTGCCTTACACCGGTTGTTACAAGAAAAGGTTCTGTCAGTTCGGTGTCACAAATTACTGATTTTCTATGTCATCATGAAGCTGTTTTATCATTGAAACAAATTTTGATGGGCAACCAGCTATTTCCGAGCATCGCCACAGCGCATTTCTATTAACCGTATCGAAAGCCTTTTTGACATCTATGAACGCCATGTACAGAGCTCTATTTTGCTCTCTAGACTTTTCCATAACTTGTCGTATGGCATACACCATATCTATTGTGCTGCACTCCTGCCTAAATCCACACTGTTTCTGCGGAAGATAAGTATTCATTACTAGTCGCAGGCGTTGCTGCAGAATTAAGCTTAGGATTTTACTGGCCGTGCAAAGAAGTGATATACCACGATAATTTGAACAATCCTTTTTGTCTCCTTTATTTTTACAAATGGCAAAAATAGCCGCATCTTTGAAGTCTTTGAGTACAGTTGAACTTTCCCATAATCAACTTTGTATATTTCACAATCTAACCCAGCCGATTTATTTACGTTCAGCTTTTTAATGGCATGTACAATTTCTTCCGCAGAGATCATTGTTGATTTCCTGTACAGGTAAGTTATTTAGTACTTTTCCATTTATCGAAGATTCATTTTTCAATAATGTTTCAAAGTATTCTTTCTATCTAATTTTTACTTTATTTCTATCTCTTATTATATCTCCAGATGCGTTTGTGATAGCAATATTTCATCTACTATTTGGGCCATATATTAACTTAACTTCTGTGTAAAAAGCTCGATTATCATTTTTGTTAACCATTTCTCGCATTTCTTTTGTTTTATCCACCATTTATTCTTGAGTCTCCTGGTGTTGTATCTCAGCTTTCGGAGCCACAAATTTATACCGTTTTTCATTATTTTTTTTATCATTTTGCCATTCTATAAAACCCTGTCTTTTACCTTTTATTTTTAATCGTATTTCTTCTGAACTATACCAGTCCTGCGAGCGCTTATTTTTATAGCCTAAAGCATTTCTACATGTTTAGTTTATGATTTGCTTTACATGATCCCATAATTCTTATACAGATCTCATTTCACATAGTATGTTCTTTTGTAACTTATTTTTTAAGCACATCTCTGTTCTTTAGGAAATTAGTATTACATGTTTTTGGTATTTTAACTGTTTTGTTTGGGTGGTATTTTATGACTGGAGACCTAAATTTCGATTGCAACAGTATGTGATCTGTGTTTCCATCTGCTCTTCTCATTGCTCGTGTATTTAAGTAGTCAGCTCTATGTTTTTTGCTGTATTATAATGTAATCGAGTTGATGCAGATGAACTGATGTTGGGTGTATCTAGGTTTCTTTATACATATCATTCATCTGGAAAAAGGTATTAGTAATACTTATGCTTTTTTGTGAGTAAAACTGAAGTAAACGCTCAACATTACTATTTTCTTTATCTAATCCATGTGCACCAATCGTTCCTTTTCATATATTATAATTATTTTCAACCCAGGCATTAAAGTCTCCGAGTATTATAAGACGTCATTTCGTATAATTTTATTAATCACTTGCTGTAAATCATAGTAAAACCTACATCACTATTTTACAATGTTGACTCATATGCACTGATTACGAATACAACAGAACTTGATGGAAACTTTATTTTCATTACCATAAGTCTATCACTTATTCCGTATGGCTCCTCTATAATATAGGGCATTATATTATTGATTGCAAAGCCTTTTATCTACTGCTTTAGCAGCTTTCCAGTAAATTGTGTAGTCTGTACTTTGTTAATTTATTGTTCCTTCTTCTGGAAGTCTTGTTTCCGATAATACTGCTATATCAATATTATATCTCTTCAATTCTTGGGTAATAAGTGCTGATCTCCGTATGGGTCTTTTCTTTTTTATCATGCAATTTTCTAACATTCCAATCACCTATATTCCGTGTGTTTATTATAAATTGATTCATAGTTCCATCTTTCTTCCTGCATTGTATATGTTCCCGCCAGCTGTGGCATGCTAGCCAGGTTCACATGGGAAGAGCTATGTTTAGGACATCTTTTCTAGTCCCCTCCAATACTCTAGTAGGCAGAGCGGATCCTAAATAGGACTGCCAAGTTGTATAACCTGCTTCCGAGCTTCAGTATCTTCCCATCCTTTTGAAAAGTGAATATCTGGGTTATACCGACTTCCATGCAGAATCAATGGCTAAAAGCTTTGAGTTAAACCAAACCTGCTCCCATCACTACGATTCCATCCCCATAGGACTTTTTAATAAAAGACAGAAGGAAAATAATACTGGATAACAGAAAAAAATTACATAACAGAAGAATAGACTGTACCTGCACATATTTTAGGAACATGGTAGCCAGTGTGCTAACGACAACCATGTTGCCCATCTAACTAGACCAGTTGATCCAATGGCAAGGATGAAACCAGTACAATTGGTCTGGCGTAAGTCAGTGCAGTAAACTGCAGGCAGGATTAGGAAATGTTCAGAAAAAAATGATAAGGAGAGAGAGTATGAGAAAATGAAAGAAAGGAGGATGAGATGGGAACTCTCCTGTACTTGCTGAAGGTGCACACTGGAGAATGGTTTATTTTCGAAGTATCCATTCTCCTAGGACAGTTACGTACCAGTGCTAAATAATCTGTCCTGAGACATATAGCGGTCTCAACTTGCCAGGACCAGGACTTTCAATGGGAATTGCTGAAGGTTTAGTGGACCATCCCCTTCATGGTCCCTCCACACACTCCAGTAATTTTTTCCTGTCACTACTGGAATCATCTACAAATGAGACTTTCTGCCAGTATCTGCTCTCTGTCTGTGACTGTTTATTGGTCAAGTTGAGTATCTGGACTATCTACAGGTCATTCCAACAACCACAACCTGTGGACGCGCCTTGTTCAGTTTAGAGATCCGGCTTCCGGGGGGGGGCATATATAAATATATATACATATAAGTGGTTGTAGAGATAAATATGTTAATTTGAGTTAAAAGGTGTATGTTAATTTACTTAATAAAAATTAAATAAATAATACTTTTGTTTGTTATTTCCTTCCTTTATAACTATACATATATATATATATATATATATATATATATATATATATATATATATATTTATAAAATGTTGATGTAATGGAGAGTAGTGAATTTATGAATTTAGTAAAACAAAATAAAATTGAAGTAACAATAGTTTGAAAATGACTTCATAGTCGAAAAGCTTAAGGGACGCATCAGGCAGAAGTCATTTGTCCCTTATAACCGGTTGTCCGTATAAAGCAAATTTTTTAAAATCTCTTATTGAGGCGTGTGGTTGTTAGAATATATACAGTTTATTAAACAATTAACATACTTATAACCTTATTAATGCGTAATATTTATTTATATGGAATTAAGAGAAAAATATACATAAGGTAAAAGAACCTGACCTGATATTTCTAAAAATTGTTCATTTACTGTAAAAATGCGCTATAGTTGTTTGGTGTAAATTCTTCATCTGCTGCATTTGAACAAAATCTGCACAGTTATCTAATGATGCCATAGGAGCACCTGACTGCCCTTTTTAGTACTACTCCATTCTTCACATAAGTTCTGTTCATCTGTTTTTAAATGGGAGATGGTGTTCTTTGAGATGCCCATGATTTTTGCTAACTCCCGAATAGGCATATTGGGAGGTTGAATTTCGATTTTGTCTGAAATTGAAATTTTTTCCTTTAATGATAAACATTTACGCAACATTTTATTCATACAAAAAATTCACCAGAACTAAAAAAAGAAAAGAAAATTTTCGTAAGAAAAAAGAAATAAATACAATTTTTGCAGAACTAAACTAAGAACATAACGAGCTATCGGAGAGAGCATAATTAATAAACGTACAGAGCAAAAAACAGTATAGCGTCAATGAAATAATGTCAACACAAGGACATCTCATACAAAATGAAGAAAAAACAAAAATGTTCACTTAAACAAAAACGAATTGGAAAAATGACTAAAACATTTTTATTCAATTTTTGTTTATGTGAATATTTTCGTTTTACGACCGGAAGTGTCATTTTATATCGGCTGGCTTATCGCCGGTCTCACTATTTATTGCCTTGAATGTCTATTAATCTTTGTCCCTATTAATCGAGGCGTTGTCCCACTAATATAAACTAAAATAACTTTCATTTGATAGTTTGATTCGGGGTTTTGCTGATTGTCTCTAATTAACGGCTGTCTCTTTTATCCTGAGTCCCTTAAAAGCGGGTTTGACTGTATATATATATCCACTCAAACTATATATATATATATATATATCATATATAACAACCGCGTTTCGAATACTCCTAGCTTTTTCATAGTTGTCTGCATGATGAAGAGAATAAGATGCGTTTATTTATCGATTACTTCATAGGCACAACTACATAATACAATCGTAGCTCTTGGATATCAATAGAGCCTAGGCAACTAAATTACAAAATTTAAAAATTATAAATATTGAGTTATTCATTGGAGGCAAGAAAAATGAGAAGTATAAAAACCTTCACCATAAAACAAAGCGTGGTAAAATCTCACTAACCACAAAATTAAATAACAATTTTTAATGGTAAAAATTAGGTGAATTTATTGTATAACAACGAGGTACAATGAAAATTAAAGTAAACGGTATTTACGACGAGGACATTTATAACGTGTATTGCGAATGCGGATACAATTCATTTTGTTCTTATGAATTATATTAATTTTAATCATAATCGTGAAATGTACTATTATGATTGCTGAAACTTAATTAATGTGCAATATCTGAAAGGTTTATCTATTGATATGTTGAAAGTTTTTCGTACCTAGGATCGTTCAATATAATTCTACAATGCAAATTTTGCATAACTTGTAGCCTTCCGTAGATACTGTCGGAAATTAAAGTTCCAACCTAATATTAATCATGACCGACTTGTAATATCTACTTTTTGTTCACCCTATTGAGATAGGACCACCCATGAGACAATACTGGAGTATGCGGATGCTTTTGTATTCATTATCTTCTTCTTTCGTTATACTTATCCGGATGCCTTACTTAATGCAAGCTACCAAACGTCGCCACTTGTTTCGATCCTGCGTTAGAATCATAATTTATTGTAAATCAGATTTTCGTAATTTGATCGACATAACGGGCCATCGGTCTACTTTTCCATTAATCTTTCCTTGCAGGATTACTTTCACCAGTCCGTTTTCTCGTATTGTATGCCCGAAGCGATGCCTGACTTCGATTTTGAATCCCTTTAAAGTGGAATAATTTGATCTATGAGCTCTCCGTGAGATACTTCGTTTTTCTTTATCAATCACCAGCATTGAACATTTTTGTTTGTTTGCTCACTGCCTTCGTTCTTGATACTAGTTCAAGCATTTATTGTTCTATACTAGCGAATAATACCGTATCATCTGCAAAACTGATATTAGTAATTTTTCATTTTCTCCTTGCCTGCTTGACTTATAATCCGTTCTCTCCATAGATGTTAAGAGAATTAGTGATGTACAGGAGCCTTGTCTACAAAAAAAAAAAAACTCTTCCGTCATTTCATTCTCTAGTTTAATTTAGCCTTTATCTTAGCATTTTCAGCACCGTGATTTAGCCAACCGATATATATACTTATTACCATCTATATCATCTAGCTTTTCATATAACTCTCTATAATGCTGGTGTTTTGTACTTGCCACTGCTCTTCTTACTCCTTTCTTCGCCGATATGTAAGCTGCTCTTTACATGTTTGGTGCAACTGCCATTATTTATTTTCTTGTTTTACTTCATCATTCCAGAAACAGGTTTGCTTATCATGGTGATCGCATCCTTGTTTATAAGTTCCAAAAACTTCTCCATCAGTCGTTGCGACGTTCTTGCTTAATTCGTTCCGAGCATCATTTATTCTACCCGGTCTCAACATAGGAAATGTTAAGTTGTTGGCCATTGCTTGCTTATGGTTGCTTAATTTCTACGATTTTATTTTATTCGACTGGATTATGTATCTTCTGTTTGTTTGTGACCGACGATCAATTCTGAAGTAAGTTATTAATAATTTATGTTGCGTAGTCGCATATTCTGATGGGATTACTTTTGCACCCAGCGCACTCATGAGCTTATATCTCCGTACTAAGCAGAAATCGCAAAAGATAACAGTCAACCAGAAAATTGATAACAAACGGGTTAGTGACGTTTCCTGAACAACCCAATGAAATGTGATTTTCCAGTGCCTTTCTCAGCTTTTTTCCAAACGAGTCACAACTCGTTTACCGAGCGGTTGGTTGAACAAAGATTTTTTTTACGATGAAAAATTATTGTCTCCGATGATGGGATTCGAATATATATAGTAAAAATGTATTTTAAAAATGAACGGGAAAGTTGCACAAGCAATATACAAAGAGCGTCACACAAGCAGGCTTATTGTTGTCTTATTCTCTTTGGCAGGAATCTTTTTAATATTACCGAGAAGTATGCTAAAGAACCAGTAGCGAGAGCCTGCGGTCTATTCGATGTGAAAACGACTTAAAAATAAATTACCTTTTCATTGCGCGATGCAAAGTTCAAAAATTCTGCTCAGAATTTATGTTTGTTCGATGTAAAAAAAATTCCGCGATTCTAATAAATGAATAATGCGTAAATTTTATTTCGCGTATTGTCTTCTGTGATCTGGAATTAAATGGAAAAGTAATTTATTTACAAATCATACGTATATACACACGCGTGATAATATGTACACGTCCGTACACATAACATGAATTTCTTCGTCTGTATATCATCCGGAGGTATATTTATTATAAGGGACCCGCTGTCAAAAATTGTAAAAGATTATATACAAACGGAATGCAAAATATATCCGACAGTCATTTTATACATTCTCGACACTGTACGTGTCGTACGCGGTTATATTTCCTCCTTTCGTTTATTGCCCGCACTGTTTTTCTTATCAGTGTCAGGGTAAACGTACAACGACGTCGGTTTGAAACGAACAACTTGACGAGAATCAAATTAAAATTGCGAAGAAATAAGTACTAACACCCCCCTAGTCTAATTGTAGGTTGAAAAAAGATGACAACCTTCTTAATATATATGTGTGTGTGTGTGTGTGTGTGTGTGTGGAATATAGTGTGTCGTTTCAAATTCAAGTACGTACGATAACTAGGCAAAAACGAAGAAATATAGACGGAAAATGTGATGAAGAAAAATGAAACGGGAAATTTCAAACGTGGAAACTGTTTTCACGTCGATGAGGATTTAAAAAAAAATAAACATATATAAGAGGAAAAAAATATAAACGTCCCAGTTGTATTACTTAATTTATACTCGCTGTTGAAAAACTGATAAGAATAGGAGTAGTTTATTCCGACAGATAGCGTTGTAGTTGCAAACATAATATATTTGTTATTTGTATTGATAGTTATATAAAAGCCTCCTGATTTAGACGCGAGCCCGAATTAAGATTAAGAATTTCCAACGGTAAAAAGACCACTAGCACACTTAGTCATCCGTACGATCGATGTAAATGAGTATCGAATAAATAAACAAACAATATTCCTATTTATCGAAAACGAATAATATTCGTACTATCAAACGAAGGAAACAAATTAGAACTTGAGAAAAGAATAGCAAATGGTTGGATTGCATACCATAAGATAAAACGTATCAGTCCAGGAAACAAAACCAAAATATTTAAACAATATTCTTATGTTATTAACGTACGCTGCAGAAACTTGGCCGTTATCGAAGGAAGTCGTAGGAACATTAAGAAAAACAGGAAGACGGATGGAACGAGCTTTATAAAATTAGAAGCAGTAAGAATACATCCGAAATAAAACAAAATTCGACCATGTAGAGAGTAGCATTGAACAAATGTACGTTGGTAGGCGAGAAGATGGACAAATGATCCAATGAAGGCCGCATACTGGAAAACGCATTTAGAAGGAACAATGGTTGCGTGAAATATAGGATAGGCATTGAAGGAGAAGATCATTCGAATTAATGATGTAACACAGGTTTTAAGATAAGATATGGATAAATTATAATTCGAAAATTTTTTAACGAAGTATCGCAAAGCTTTTCGGTTCTTAAATCACCGTCAAGGTGCAAAAGACAAAATATAAATAACTTATACGTGTTTATATATATATATATATATATATATATATAATATATATATATCAATGAATCTTGTTTTCTTTTATTTTTTTGTACAGTATTTAATTTTTTTACTTGTCGATTTTTTGTTTTGTGTTTTCCAGCAGCTTTAACATTTGTTTATTTAATTTTCAATATTTATTGCTATTTAAGTTAACTTTTAAAATATAAGATGCTTAACATTAAGAACCTCGCCGTGTATGTCTCATTAAAAGCTTCTTTCGATTCAATTCTGTCCTATTAGATTGCTGATCAGTTGATATAGGGGTTGCTTACACACGTTCACTATCGGGTTATTTTAAAATAACGGTTTTTCATTTTGCAATTTTTTCTAATACTATACATCTAATTTAAATACTTTATTACATTTTATTTCGCGTTTCCGTTTTCCTTTCATGTTTTTTATGAATTGTATATTCTTTAATAAGTTGTACAAATTTTTATATAATTGTATCTTTATTTTATGTTCACTTGGTAATGGCTTAATAACCGAAAAGCTTTATTTTTCATAAAAACTTTTAGCGATTTTAACTACTTTTTTAATTATTATTCTTTATTTTAAATAGATATAGAAGATGAAAATAAGAAATAGTTGGAATTATGTATGTTTTTCGCAACGTATTTTATTAAAAAAACGATACAAGCAAACATAAATATAGACGTATTAACATCGTAATTATAAAATACATGCAAGTATGCATCGTTTAATTTTTATTATATACTTTATTTTATTTTTATTATAATTATTATTATTATTATTATTTTTTTTTTTTCAGCGAATACTAGTCAATACGCTCATTACGTGTTTGCAACCTTAGATCAAACGAAGTGCGGTTTTCTTCATTTCGAGGTAAGTCAATATTTCGTAATGTGAATTTGCGTATACATAGGTGACTGGCATTTTAAACATCTAGCACTAATCATAGACGAGAATGTACTTCCATCTTTGCCGGTTAATCATATCGTGCGGCACCTAGTTCGCACTTTCGTCCATTTGTTATGGCAGTTTACTTTCAGGTGTGCTTACGTAGTACAGGTTTGACGAGATTAAAGCTTTATTTTAGATATCGGCTGGCGCCATATAATACATGCCGTTGATCTGTTAAAATACCATTGTCTTCATTTCTGCGACTTTCTTGATTGGGAACGGGGCAATATCACGTGTCTTATACATACTGTAGCTTAGGTTAAATCTAATTTTCTTATTCATTCACTATTTCGATTCGGTATATTTAAGTAAATACCGAATTGACGGAATGAATGAAAGTTTTTATAACGGACTATTATAAAATAAAGTTAGAAAAATATTTATATACATAAAAAATACTATGCTAATAATGAGATAACGTATCGTACTTTTTAGAACGATATGCTGTTGAGCGTGTACACGAGTAAATCTTATTTACGCGTAGGTTTTGTTCGTTTTAATCGTCTGATTTCTGTCGAGTTATCCAGCAGAGCAACAGCTAAAGTGTTTGTGTGATAATACAGTTCATATTCACTAGCTATTTCTTGTATTTTATCTTTCACGGGTGTAACACCTAGGTCCGTGTACAATGTAAGATTGCTTACATACCATGGTGCATCTGTGATAGTTCTTAATGCCTTATTTTGGAAGCGTTGTATTATCGCTATATTACTCTGCTTAGCACAGCCCCAAAGTTGACTTCCATAAGCCCTAATAGACTTTAGAATTTGATTGTACAATAATATCTTGTTTCTTCTTCTTCTTGGTGTGCCATACTCTTTCCAGAGAGTTGGCGATCAGATGGCAGCTAGAACTTGCGTTCTTTTGCTCTTTGGATAAGATCTTGGATAGACCTCGTACTGGTCCAGTCCTTGATGTTTTGTATCCAGTCTGTTCTTCGTCTTCCTGCGCTTCTTTTTCCATCAATCTTCCCCTGTATAATGAGCCCTAGGATGTCGAATTTTTCTCCTCTGATGATATGGCCAAAATACTTAATTTTCTTATCTATTATGCATTTAACTAGTTTTCTTTCGGTCTTTGCCATTTCCAAGACACTTTTATTAGATGTTTTGGTGACCCATGAGACCTTTAGCATTCTCCTATGGAGCAACATCTCCATTGCTTCTAACCGTTTAATTTGATTTTTATTTAGCGTTGCTGCTTCCATATCGTACAACAAAATTGAAAATACGTATGATTGTACAATGTGTTGCCTGATGCCTAGGCATAGAGATCTGTTGCACAGTAGATTTTTCATGTTATTGAAGGCTGTTCGGGCGTAGTTACATATCATTTTGATTTCTTTATTATGATCGAGATCTTCTGTGATGTAGCATCCAAGTACATGAACTTATTTGCTCTATCAACAATTTTGTTATTAATGCTGAGTGTGCTCTGATTGAACTGTTTCTTGCTGACCACCATCCACTTTGTTTTCTTTACATTGATGTTTAAATTATACCTTTTCCCAACTAAGTTAAGTTTGTTAAGGAGATGTTGGAGGTCTTGAATGTTATCTGCTAAAATAGCAGCGTCATCCGCATAACGAATGTTATTAATTATTTTTCCATTTATCCGAATTCCACACGGTAAATCAGAGATAGATTCTTTGAATATTTGTTCCGCATAAAGATTGAATAATAATGGAGAAAGGATACATCCTTGTTTAACACCCCGTTGAACTTCAATCTTTATCTTATCTTGACCGGTCCAAATATTAATTCTGCCTCTTGATTCTAGTACAGGTTTTTAATAATTTGCACATCATTCTTGTCAATTCCGATACTTTGAAGGATTTTAATTAGTTTATCATGTTTAACATTATCGAACGCCCGTTCGTAATCTATAAAACAAATGAATGTATCCTTGTTCATTTCTCTATTTTTTTCTAATAAAATGTTCATTGCTGTTAGCGCTTCTCTAGTCCCAACACAAGGACGAAATCCAAATTGCAATTCACATTTTGATCTAATTCGCTGATGAATAATCCTCAGAAAAAATTTTAATAAGTGACTCATAAGGCTATCGATAGTCTCCACATTCTTTTAGGCGCTGTTTCTTGGGTATCAGGACGAATGAGGACTTGAGCCAGTCCACTGCAATCTCTCCAGAACTATATATTTGATTGAAAAGTACAGTTAATTTCTTAATACTGTCAAATAACCAGCGATAATTCGGATTTTCTTCCGATAAGCCAAAGCGCGTTTCTAAACTTTATATTTAATTCATTAGGCTTTTCGAAGTTAGTTGTCTATCCAAATGGACTACTAGATATTTTACTAATTTTATGTATGTACGAATTTCTTATTTCGTCGTTCTTATACTAATACGCATTTCCATTTAAATATAAGTTTTCAGAAAAAAAAAACCTGAACAATTGCGGGAATCGTAAAACTATCAATAATACTTATAGCGGTAGAAGCAAAAGTTCGTAATAGTAGTATTCAGAATATTGTACTTACGTATAACTTTTAGCCTTCCGATTTATCTCGAAATCTCTTAATAAACAAGTTAATTCCTTCACTTCCAATTTTTTAAAAATTTTCAGAAAATGGCGTTTCAATCGCTCCCGTATTCCACTACTCTCCACTGTAGCTTATAAATACCGGACGTACAAGTATCTTATCCTTCCATCTCGTCCCACAATTTACTTTACTAATTCATATCATGTCAATCTTTTTAACATCTCAATTGACACTCCTCCTTCTCCTCCATCATATCTTTCCATCCTGATCTTAATGCTTTCATACAAAATTATTGGCCTAATCATGTACATGTATTTTCAGATGGATCCAAATTTCCCGGTCGGACCGTTACGGGAGCATTCTATATACCGCAATATAATATCTCCAAATCATTCATTTTTCCTCAGTTCATTTCAATTTTCACTGCCGAGGGCCTAAGCATCCTTAAAACTCTGCAATTCTTATCACGTTTAGATCACCATTCCTCCTCTATCCGACTCCCTAAGTTTTCTCCTCGCATTGAAGCATTCCTCCTTTCAACCTAATTCCAATTATTTTCCCTTGGCAGTGCGACAATTGACTTATTTACTATTCAGCCGCGGCATCTTAATATCATACGTCTGGATTCCCGGTCATTCCGGAATTCATGGCAATGAAGTTGCCGACACTCTGGCCAATTTTCTTCGGCTCTCTGGTGCCGGCAATTTCCACCACAGACCTGATATCTCTTGCCAACATGGATATATCCTACGAGTGGTCATCGTGGCTAGTTAGTTCTTCCACCCCTAGATATTATCTGGTCACATCACCTACTCCCTGGTACTTTAATTTGTCCAACATACACCTCAACTTCCGAAAATTTATTACAACCATCACCCGTTTACGTTCTGGACACAATCGTCTTCCGGCTCACATGTTTCGTATTGAGATTTCCAGTTCCTCATATTGTTCCCGACCAGCCGATTCACAAATTATCGCCGATGAAAACCACATCCTTTTCAATTGCAGTTTTTACACACCTGACCAACTCGCACTCCTGAATTCCTTAATATCCATCGGTTATCGTCCTCCTTTCTCTATCACTTCCTTAATTTTTTCTAATGACTCCCGTGTTTTCCTTACAAATTCCTAACCAATTGTAATATCAATATATAATAACTATTTATCAACACGTTAGTGGGTTGTGATTGCTCCTCAGCAGTGCCCAAAAAAAAAAAAAAATATTAATTCGTTATATAAATAAATATCTTACAGATGGTAAACGTTCCAAGTCGACTAAATGACAGGAAGATTGACACAATTCTGTTAAAGTTCTTGCATAACACGTAGAATGACTGAAACGGTTTATATTATCGATTGATACTGATAATAGCTGTCACACTTCGGTTATGAGAAAACTAATCGATTATCCTATAAATTCAAATTATTGTTCTCTGATGAAACACAGATGTTTGACGTTTTCCATTAGCAACTGTGAAAGTGGCTGTAAGAGTTGAACAGTTAAAAAGTGTATTAAATGTACCCCCTCCGATAATCGTAGACAAGCAGTCACACACACAATATTTATACATATATATATATATATATATATATATATATATATATATATATATATATATATATATATATATATATATACACAGTCGAATCCCCTTTAAGGGACTCCGGATAAAAGGGACAGCCGTTTGAAGGGACAATCAGCAAAACCCCGAAACAAACGTATCAAATGAAGGTTATTTTAGTTCGCTTTAATGAGACAACGAGTCGGTTATAAGGGATAAAGGTTAATAGACGTTCAAGGCAATAAATAGTGAGACGGGCGATAAACCAGCCGATATAAAATGACACTTCCAGTCGTAAAACGAAAATATTCACATGAACAAAAATTGAATAAAAATTACAATTCGTTTTTTGTTTAAGTGAACAATTTTGTTTTTTCTTAATTTTGTTTGAGATGTCCTTGTGTTGACATTCTCTCATTGACACCATACTGTTTTTTGCTCTGTTCGTTTATTAATTCTCCGATAGCTCATTATGTTCTTAGTTTAGTTCTGCAAAAACTGTGGTCTGTCCTGCGGTTTTATTTTTTTTCCTTATGAAAATTTTCTTTTCTTTTTTTAGTTCTGGTGAATTTTTTGTATGAATAAAATGCCGCGTAAATGTTTATCATTAAAGGAAAACATTTCTATTTTAGACAAAATCGAAATTCAACCTCCCAATATGCCTATTCGGGAGTTAGCAAAAATCATGGGCGTCTCCAAAAACACCATCTCCCGTTTAAAAACAGATGAACAGAACTTACGTAAAAACTGAAGTAGTACTGAAAAGGGCAGTCAGGTGGTGGAAAGGAAACGGAAAAGAGAAGGTAAAAACCAAGAGGTTGATGAAGTTCTTAATTTATGGTTTAGCACAGTAACACAACGAGGTGTTCATGTCAGTGGGCCAATGTTGAAATTAAAATCTGAAGAGTTTGCAAAAAATATTGGTTATGAAGACTTTGCAGCTATAGATGGTTGGCTTGCTCGGTGGAAAGGGAGACACGATATCAAATTCAAAAAAACTCAAGGAGAAAAGGCAAGCGCTGATTTGACAGGAGCTGAACAATGGAGTACAAGCAAAATTTCCAAATTCCTTCAAAGTTACAGCCTAAATAACATTTATAATGCGGATGAAACTGGTTTATTTTATCGAGCCACTCCAGATGGGTCATTAGTATATAAACACGAACAACATATTGGTTCGAAAAAAGCTGTGCATCGTATCACTGTGCTGTGTTGTTGGAATGCAACTGGAAGTGGCAAAAAAAAAATTTAGTTATTGATAAAGCTAAAAAGCCACGTTGCTTTAAAAATTTCAATGTAAATAATCTGCCAGTAACATATTACGCGAACAAAAATGCGCGGGTTACTGCTACTATTTTTTAAAAATGATTAGAAAACTGGGATATAGAATTACAGAGAGATTCTAGAAAAATTTTACTCCTTATTGACAATGCAACTTCGCACCACACTGTCGTTAAACTGATGAATATTCAAATTGAATTCTTACCTCCAAACACTTCTTTACTAATTCAGCCACTTGATATGGGTGTCATAAAAAATTTAAAAGTGCAATATAGGAAGGTGTTGATGCAGCATATCTTAGAAGCTATTGAAGACGACCTGGTAACAGTTTCTACAATGCAAAAGATATCAGTTCCACAATCACAATACTGCTGGCTATATAATTTGTAGCTGCTAGCTGGAAAAAAGTCACTTTTATGACAATTCAGAACTGCTTTGCTCATTGTGGTTTCAAGGAGCCTGATTATAAAATTGTTGAAATGGAAAGTAATGAAACACCGAATGAATTACTACGTGTGACCAACTGTGAACAATTTTCAGATATTGACGCCAATCTGCCATGCTGTGACAATAATACTGAAGATTTGGATAACGAAATTATGGAAAATATCACAAAGAAGAAACAATATATTCTAACACCCACTCGCTTCAATAAGAGATTTTAAAAAATTCGGTTTCAAGGGACAACCGGTTTTAAGGGACAAATGACTTCCGCCAGATGTGTCCCTTATAAGCAGATTCGACTGTATATATATATATATATATATATCATCATCATCATCATAAGAAAAGTCACAAGTTTAGTCCACTGCCATGATAGTCAGCTCTATCTTAACCGGGGTTGTTATAAATATGTTTCTCGGTCTTCCGCCGGTTCTTTCTCTTCGCATTTTACCTTGAGAATATTTGCGAGTAGTGCTCCATGCCGAAGTCCATGACCTATATTAACCCCGTTTTTTTTATCCGATTTGATAACCACCTTTTCTCCTCAATTTGCCGTAGTATCCGTTAATTTTCGATTTTCTCTACCCAGCTTATTACTTTTTCTCCAAGTTCACGTCACGAACACTTGTAACTTATTAATATTCGCTTTTATTTAATATCTAGGTTTCAGCTCCATAAATGACTATGGACCACGCGTGCATCTTTAAAATTATTTTCCGCAGCTTTAACGATATTAACTATAAACTTTGTTTTCATTGAAACGCATGTTTTGTTAGTTCAGTTCTATAATCAATTAGATCTTCTGTTATAATCCGATTAAGGTATTTAAACCTCTGTACTCAATTATGTTCAATTTTTGTCTAATGTATATTTACATGTTGTCTTAATGTAGTTATATAACGCCTGAATTAGAATCATATCATGAATGAGAATTATTCACGGTGGAAATATCTCTAGCCAATCAGCCAGCCATACAATTGGTTCGTGAATGATATATATATATATATATATATATATATATATATATATATATATATATATATATATATAGGGTGATCCAGAGAAGACGATTGGTTTTGTTTTTTGAATAGCGCAATTGGTAACACTGTTACAACGCAAACTGCGTGCTCTACCGAGAGATTCATTTTTGTCCGGTTTCAATTATCATGACATCCTATAACGAGAAGGAGCGCGCGTTTTTCATGGAATGTTATTTTCGGCGTGAATCGATCACGACAGTGCAAAAAGAGTTTTGAAAAGAATCCAAAGTTAAATTGATTTTTCATGGGGTTACCTTAAGAGGCCGCTTTTACTAAACACGTGTCCATGAGATCTGAAAGAGCTGAAAACTCAGATTTCTGAAGAAATTAAAAAAAATTCAACTACCTACGCTCGAAAAAGTCTGTAAAAAGGTTGAATGAACGTATTGTTGCAAATGGCGGTTATCTGAACGATATTATGTTCTACAAATGAATGTAATCTAATCTATTATTCTAAAATTTCATTCAAAACATTTGGTGGAGTAGTTTTTGAGTTATTCAAAAAACAACAAAACTGTCCGTCTTCTATGGGTCACCTTACTAATATATTTATATATAAAAAGGGAGCTAGTATTAGGACGGAGAAAGATGTGTATGCTGTCAAAAATAAGAGATAAATTTACTTCGTTGTGCAGTTGGAACGAATGAAAATAAAGCCAAAAACTTTAACAAGTTCTATACGTTAAACAAAAAGTTCTTGAAACATCCTTATTACTGTTAGGAATACCGCCCCGCTACACAACTATTGATAAAAAAAAATGCTTGTTTATAAATCACTAATTGTGTATTTAATTAAACTTTAACAAAGTTTTTCAGCAGAACGCTTCCTTCGCAGATTATTAAAATAAACGAAATAATGATAATAATAATAATAAAAAAGAAAGATAAAAAATTAAGCGAAGTAATACTAATACACATACTGCGGCTACACTGATATTAATTAAAAACTATAGTTCGTTAAGAGTTGGCAACGATATTAAAAGGGGTAATTTGTTAAACGAAATTAAATCCTCTCTCCCGTTAATTAGCCGCGTTTATCTCTCTACATCATTTCGGTCGTGTTTTCTTTCTCTAATTTTCATACCCCCTTTTCTTCTTGTTTTTCTATCAATTGCTAAATCCGTCTGTCGTCGTTAGAGATTTTGCATTCGCGTTAATCCCGGTTAATCTTCGAATAAGAGATAGAACGCCTAGTTAGAGTCGCGTTGTTACAGATACAAGCACCTACTAGGCTGTACACGGTCAATGAACTTTATTTAAATTAACTTTATAACAACTACCGGTATGTGTTCTGCTTCGCAGACCGCCCAAAGTCGATTTGCTGAATAACTCATCAGAGCTGCGAAGATTGCCGAAGGTCAAACCATTGGACTTGATCTAATAAATTTATTTTGTATATTCTAGGCCACCTTCAATGGAAGGAGTGCCGCTCAAGTAACTGCAGATATCATACTCACTATTGATAGCACTATAGGGAAAAAAAATTATGTTTTTAGTGTAAACCATGTCCATATTTTTTTCACATAACACTTCGAAAACATTTACAGTTTTCGTTTTTATCATCATGAGTGAGAATTTTTTTTTTCTATTTCCCTCTAATCCAGAACTAATTTAAATAATTATCTACTGGATTTTAAGTTGGTAAGTAGGAAATGGTGGTTTTGCCCATTAGCAAATCCAACCGCCTTAGAGTAGTATTACATTTTAAGCCAGATCTATCATTCTTTTCCGTTTTAGTCATTTAGGTATTCCATCATTAAGTAAATTAGCTGCCAATGGATTTGGATGATGTATTCTTGATAAGTATCTATGGATTGCCGATTTTAATCTCTTCAGCGACATATCTTACATGTAGGTCGGTGTGTAACGTCCTGTTGGAGACCCATGGAGCAGCAACTATCAATCGTAGTTCTGCCTGCGCTGGATTCGTTCCACGTTAGTGGTCGAAGCACATCCCCATAATCATATCGGCTTCAATATAGCTTTATACAATATTAACTTATTATTTATATTCCATTGCGAACGAGGTCCTAACAGCCAATACAATTGTTTCATCTTAAGTTCTAGCTCGATATTCTTGGCTTTTATATGTTTCGCCCAGATTAATGTTTGATCCAAATGAACACCGAGATATTTAGTAGACTCGCTTTGAATTAATAACTTCGAATTTATCGTAACCTTATATTTATCACGCGCAATACGTCGTTTAGTGAATATGATGTGATTGCATTTTTTCTTATTGTTAACGATTTTCCATTTATCCGGCCATTCAATTATGTTGTTAATAGCCTTTTGAACGTGCTGAGTGCATATTTTAGGACATCGATGAGATGACATCACTACCGTATCATCCGCAAATGTAGCTACAAATACGGTTTCACTTACGGGTATATCATTGGTGAACAACGAGTAAAGAAGAGGCCCAAGCACGCTCCCCTGCGGAACACCTGCCTGAATTTTGCGTATCGATGATTGTTTATCGTTTATTGCAACTCGAAAATATCGTTCATCTAAATAGGATTTGATAATGTTGTAATATTGATCAGGCAAGGTCTTTTTACATTTGTAAAGTAGACCTGGGTGCCAGACGCGATCAAACGCCTGCTGAATATCCAAAAATACTGCACAGCGTATTTCTTTATTTTCGAAACTCTCTTCAATTTTCTTAACCACTCTGTGAACTTTTTGTACCGTCGAGTGCCCAGTTCGAAAACCAAATTGATGATTTGGAATTATTTTATCGTTGTCTATTATCTTTTTTATCCTTTTTTGTAATATTTTTTCAAAAACTTTAGACAGGATTGGAAGTAAAGAAATTGCTATAGGATGTTACTTGTTCGGGAGGTTTTCCAGGTTTCTGAATCATAATTAGCGAATTTCCATAAAACTGGAACGTATTGTAGCCTCATGATTGCGTTAAAAATGTACGTCATTTACGGTGATAGTAAACCTGTAATGTGTAAATAGATCGACTAATTGGGAAATATATCAACACTTAGTTGAAAATAAGATTAAATTAAATATCCCATTAAAAACTAAAGAGGATATTGAGGCAGACGTAGAAAATTTCACCACATGTATCCAACAAGCTGCATATTTAGCAACACGTAAGAAAGATAATAAAGTCTTACTAATCAAAGGACATCCGAAAGTAATTAAGGACATGATACAGAAGAAAAGGAAACTAAGGAGCATATGGCAGAATACCAGAAACCTTAACGACAAAACTGCGTTTAATAAGGCATCCAAAGAATTAAGAAACAAAATTCTCGAATGGAAGAACAGCAGTTTTAATAGCTACATTTCTTCATTAACGCCTGACGTTAATACAGATTATTCCTTGTGGAAAGCAGTAAGAAACATTAAAAATAGTCACCAGCCGAGACTTGCACCCATAAAAACTGATAATAAATGGATGAGAACTGACGAGGAAAAAGCAGAAACTTTCGCTAAGTATTTGTCACAGATCTTCAATCCATACAAACAAAATACGGCAAGTGCTGCAGACAATGAAGTAGAAAACTGCCTGCAAACTCCGTATCAAATGTCTCTTCCAATAAGATCTATGTCGCCTATGGAGGTAAATAATTTTATACAAAAACACCTGAATTTTAAAAAATCTCCTGGACATGATTTAATTACTGCCCTGATGGTTAAGAAATTACCAAAAAAGGCTGTTACATTGTTAGTATACATATTTAACTCAATGCTTCGCCAAAGCTACATTCCTGTACAATGGAAATTTGCCAACATAATCGTTGTACCGAAACCGGGTAAACCACCGACAGAGGTGGCTTCGTATAGACCCATAAGTCTGCTCCCGATTTTCACAAAAATTTTTGAAAAATTACTGTTAAGAAGATTGAAGCCTATTTTGACTGCTAACAATATAATACCGCAGTTTCAATTCGGTTTTAGAGATCAGCACAGTACCATAGAACAGATTCACAGGGTTGTTGATCTTATTCACAGAAGTTTTGAAGAAAAGAAATTTTATCCTGCGGTGTTTCTGGACATTGAAAAAGCATTTGATAAAGTGCGGCACGATGGCGTACTTTTTAAAATAAAATGCAAATTACCGGTTCCTTATTATCTATTAATAAAATCTTACCTCTCGGAAAGATACTTTCATGTTACTATCAACGAGGCAGTTTCAAACATCTATCCGATTAAATCTGGAGTACCCCAGGGCAGTGTACTTGGACCGGTACTGTATCAAATATTCTTTTCAGATTTACCGACAAATGCTAACACAACTACATCCATGTTTGCTGATGATACCGTTATATTGTCTGCTGACTTTGACATCGTGACAGCAACGAATCAATTACAGAGTCATCTAAAGGAACTTGAAGATGGCTTACTTATTGGAAAGTCAAAGTCAATGAAACGAAATGCTCGCATGTTGTGTTCACACTAAAAAGGAATTGTACGAATTATCCAGAAATAACGCTCAATGGGGTTACAATCCCCTCCACGGATAGTGCGAAATACCTTGGTATATAACAAATTGACCTGGAGAAAACATATTACTGCCAAAAAAAAACAATTGTTTATAAAATTTTCCAGCATGTACTGGTTAATTGGGAAACCTTCCAGACTTCCAATTGAAAGTAAAGTCTTGCTATATAAGGCGATCGTAAGACCTATTTGGTCTTACGGAATAGAACTTTGGAGTTCAGCAAGCAACTCGAGCATCGATATCATACGGTCAGTTCAAGATAAGATATTGCGTACAATAGTCGGAGCGCCATGGTTCGTGAGAAACGAGGATATACGAAAAGATCTACAAATACCATCAATTAAAGATGCGATTTACAACCGTAAGGAACGATACATTCAACGGTTAGAAAACCATTAACCATCTGGCGCGGAACCTGACAATAAATCGTTCGGAATTCGTACGCTTAAAAAGGCGTAATATCATTAATGTAAATACGCTATAACACCCATAAAAAGTAGTTCTGTTATAAAATAAGGAGCTGTGGCCCCGCTTATTGCCTGAGATAGGCAGATTGCGAGCATAAAAAAAAAAAAAAAGTAATACTATGATTTTCTCGGTAGTTCTTTTACAATTCGACTGGTAATTAAATCGTAACCAGGAGCTTTCTTGTTGCTCAATTTCATGATTGTGGATTTAACTTCCGCCGGAGAGAAAAACTTGATTGTCGTTGTTCTTGAAGACTGATTTAAGTACTCACGAACTACATTTTCAACCTTTGATCGGTTGTTATTTGGTTTAAAAGTTTCGGCCAAATGCATGGAAAATAGCTCAGCTTTAGCATAATCATCTGTAGTAACCATCATTCATTTTTAAAGGTTCACTTTTTGTTGTCGGGTTTTTTTAGATATTTGACGGATTTCCACAGCGAATAATTTCCAACCTTTGAGGGTGATAGATTGGTTACATATTCTTTAAATGTATCGTTTTTGAAATTATGAAGCAAGGTTTTCAGTTTTCTTGTTTGGTGATTTAACGCTGTTTTATCGCGCGGATTTCTCGTTCTCATCCACTGTCTTCTTAGTTGTCTCTTTGCTGTTACTTGTTTGCGAACATAATCCGGGTAAACTGTAGTAACATTTATTGTACTTTCGATCAAACGAGTGCTTTTAGATACTGCATTTATTATTTGATTAGTGAATAAGTTGACACTATTGTCAATATCTTCATTCGTTTTAAGTGAAATGCAAAGATTTTGACATTCTTCTAATGTATTCCTGAACATTTCCCAGTTTGTAAACTTGTTAGATAACGCAGGTCTTCTTTCTTTCACTTGAATCTGTTCACTAACTTTTAATGTAACAACCGAGTGGTCAGAAGATAGTGATGAAGAATCGTTCATAACTTTCATATAGTTATTTGAAATTCCCTTTGTTATAAAGAAATCTAACAAGTCGGGAATTTTGTTCCTGTCTGTTGGCCAATATGTTGGTAAGCCTCCCGACAATATATCACATTTGTTTGAGTCTATAGCCACTTTAAGGTTTCTACCTCTAGGAGTTATTAAGCGGGATCCCCATAATGTATTTTTCGCATTGAAATCTCCTCCTATGATGAATCGACTTCCCATATCTTTTAAAAAGTGTATGAATTGTTGTTGGCTTATAGAGTACTTCGGGGGGACAGTAAACCGCTGTCACATTTAAGATATTATTACTCTGCCTAATTGTTACTCTGGCAGATTGCAAATGGTTCTTTTGATAGTTTTCCATAACTACATGTGGAATACACTGCTTTATAATTAGAGCCGTCCCAGCATGAGCTTTTGTCCAATAGATGTTGTAGTTTGGAATCTTGATGTAACTTTTGTCTGTAAAACGGGCTTCAGAAATTAACAATATGTCAATATCTTTTTCATTGAGATTGCAGCAACCCATTTCCATTCCAGAGTGCTATGTTGAGTTGATTGTTGAAACATGTTTTATAAATCATTTTTTGTTGATAAGAGCAGTCATGATTGTAGAGATTAGGTTATTTATCATTGTGCTTTGCTGCTGAATCATGTCTTTGAATAATTATTTTATTTCTACGAGAAAAGCATTTAGGCTTTGTTGGATATCTGTAGGAGATGAAGAGTTGTGAACGTTTGAGGAGGTTGCTTCTGCATATGATAATTTTTGTACGGGAGGTGTCGGCCTCTGGTTAATTGGTAGAGCAGTTTATATTTGATTCGGTGGAGACTGTAGTGCTGGTTTATTTAATGATTTAAGTGATCCTAGGTTGCTATTGCCACGGATTTGTTGGAGCTGTTTATACAATTCGCAGCCTTTGTAATTTGCTGGGTGATTATTACCGTAATTTGCGCTTATAGCCGGTGAACTGCTATCCTTGGTGCATTCATGAGTTAGGTGAGTTTGTGCACACTTTACACAAATGGCTTGTCGGTTACAAATTTCTTCGTGTGCCCATACAGTTGGCAACGTGCACACTGAACTATCTCATGTTTAACATGTGGGGCTTCTACACTTATATTTATGTTCAATAAATATTGAATCTTGTAAATTTCTTTATTATTGTTATTTGGTTCAATATCGGCGAAAAAGAGTGGTAATGGCAATTTTGTTAATCGGTGTTTCACATTTACGATGTTTCTGACAACATGTCCTTTCTCTGCTAAGGCTGAAGTTTTATCGTTTAGCTGAAGACTATGGTGTAGACTCCTTATGACTACCCGGAAGGCTCTTTCGTTTTTAATCTGATAGGTATAGAAATCAAGATTATTAGTCTTTAAGTATGATACAAGTTTCCTGTAATCCTCTACTTCGTTTGTTTTGATTTGTAACCGCTTGTTTGTTAGAGATTTACATCTAATTTTTTCTATTGGTAAAATTATGGAAAAGTCAGATAGCATTTTGGAGTAATTATTCACGCCATAAAGTGTAATAGGAGGTGGCTTAACTGATGTACCTGAAGTTTTATTATCAGGCGAATCACATAGATCATTTTCATTATCATTATTAGTTGGTCGGAATGAAAAATTTATTTGGTTTATTCACAGTATGACTGCTAGGAGTACTTGTCCCTATGCTCGATATATTTTTCCTTTTTCTATTTGTTGTTCTGGTAACCTTTTGCCACCTGTGTTTCAGGACATGCTAATTAATTTGATGGTTATCCATGGGTACTTCACTACTTGTGTTCATAGTAGCAGAATTTTCTTCCGTGTGTGTAAGTAGTAGCCGCTGTTGTACAATTTGATGTTGTTGCATTTGTTCTTTTTGCAAATGCTGTTGTTGAATGAACTGTACTGGATAATGTTGGTCTGTCATAATCGGTTGTAATTGACCGCATGGAGTAATACGGTAAGATTGTATTGGAGGAATAGATGAGGCAGGAGTAGACATATATTGATTATCGGTTTCCTGTTGTATATACAAAATAGAAATATTACACTGATCGTTTACGGAACTGCCTTCACCTTCATGAACAACGTTTGAATATTTACTTACGTTATTAATAATGTTAGTGTCGGTAATATTCACGAGCGAATTGTTAGAATCAGATATATAAGGAACGGACGGTTTGACGCCGCTGGAGCGGTGGCGAGCGGATCATAAACTCACCTTATCCACCAACAAAAGGTAGACAATTATGAGCGATAGTAACGTAGTTGGTAAGATTAAAAATTATCAGGTTTATACGACAATTGAAAATATAACGTACACAATTACGAACGGTAGTAATTTAAATGATAGATAAAATTATTCAGGTTTATACACATAAAACCGAACAATAAGACGTCGCGTATCGCAGAAACAAAGAACGCGATAAACAAACGAACACACGAAACGAACTAAATGAAATGAGTGAGAATGGATTTTTTTTACGAGTAGTTATTGCCTATGAGGTTGTTTACATCCGATACATCGTTCTTCAGCTAGTTGCACCGATATTGAGCAAATTTCTCACTGATAATCACGATATGGTAGAATGTTAATGGAGAACAACATAATTCGCATATTGGTGGTGGTTGGACCCTTGGTAGATAGGAGTGCGTACTCAGCGTATGACCAATATACACTCTGTTAACAGCTGCTCGCCGAACAAATTTTTCCAATTTTTAATGGCCAGGTTGTTAAATCCTTCTTTATATTTCCAAGTATACTCGGCAGATAATGGAGTTGATTAACCGACTAATAGTTATTTCTATTATAACTTGGAGGTTTGATTCTTCAAATATACTAGAGTTAAATAATGCTATTTCTAAATTCAATACTTACGTTTCTAGGATTGTAACATTGTCACAAACTGAGGTGTCTGTTCCAAGAGTTGTTTGGTGGAATCCTCAGCTGCAAATTTTGAAGGATTCTATTAATTATGTTAGAAGGAAAAAAAACAAGTGTAAAAATATAACACGTTTATTTGTTCTAGATCCTATTCTTAAAACATTAACTTGAGATTACAAAAAATTAATTATTAAATCTAAATTGGATTCATGGCGGAAGTTTGTACAGGATAGCACCGCATGGGGTCGCCCCTATAAATTTATTTTCAATAGAAATCAACAATTTCCTGTTCCTGATATCCTATCTGATAATGTAACTTACTCCAATGATGCGGACAAATGTGGTGCTTTCCTTAATCATTTCTTCCCCCATATCCAAGATGACAACCTTGTTACCATTTCAACTCTTGGGTTAGTCGCTCCTTCAATGAAGTCTGATGATGTTAAAACCATTATTAAAAGTTTAGTAAATAAAAAAGCAACTTGCAGTGATAAAATTAATAATAAGGTTGTTAAATTTATAGAATCTAAATTCCCAGGCTTTTTTGTACATTATTTGATAAATGCCTCTATTTTCAACTTTTTCAGGATTGTTGGAAAATGGCTAATATTAAGTGGGTATCGACCCATTTCCCTGTTAAATTCAATAGGTAAAGTTTATGAGGAGGTTATTAATGAATATCTGCTGAAGGAAGCTGACAGCAGGGGTGTCTTTCATAAGAAACAGTTTAGTTTTCGGAGAGGTCTCTTCACTGAAAATGCTCTTTACAAGCTGGTTTCTGGTGTAAGGCATTCCTTGGATGACGGCATGTCTGTAGTTGTCATTTCTTTTGATATCAAAGGAGCTTTTGACAGCTGCAGATGGTCATCAATTATCAGTATTTTAAATTCATCTAATTTTAATCCCTACATTATTAACATTATTATAAATTATTTTTCAAATAGATATGCTTCCTTGGCAGTTGGTGACTCTGTTGTCTGCAGAAGGCTGGAGTGTGGAGTTCCTCAAAGTTCTGTCCTTGGGCCCTCACTTTGGAATATTCTATACTCCAGAGTTCATCATCATACGGAGCAGCTCCTGTCCTTTAATTGTAAGGGATTTGAGCTGGTCTCTTATGCTGATGATCTCTGCTTAATCATTGATGTTTAGAAATATTATGATTTTGCTCTTATTGAAGTAGTTTGTAAATTACTTGAAAATGTAATCAATGATCTAGGTTTGTTGTTCTCTGTTCACAAATACAATTGTATTGTGTTTGGTGATTAAAAAATTGTACAATACATCAAGAACCTAAACCTAATTTCCGGTCAGCCTATATCTCATACTAATAATCTTAAATATCTAGGTCTGATTCTTGAGCATAAACTTACTTTTATTCCTCATATAGAACACATACACAAAAAGTGTGATTCTAAAGGTTATAGCCAAATACTTTTGGATTGAAATACAGAGAGAGAATAATTTTGTATAGGGGACTAATTCAGTCACTTTATGCATATGGCTCTCTTATCTATGTTAATAAAAGAATTCTGTACTCGATCAATAAGTACCAGAGAGAGTTTCTTCTTAGTATTTCATGTTTGTACCGTACCTGTCCCACTTCTGCTGCTAATATTATATCTAACATAATGCCACTGGATCTTTTTTGTTATTGGCGCCTCCATCATCTCAGAATTTAGAGTTGTTAGAGACGTTGCTAGTGTCAAGAATTTCCAGTTCCTTAATATTGATCCGCTTACCTTGCAATCCTTTCCCAGTGTTCTTCTTTTTAAAAAATATATTCATTCCTCACTCATTGATTCTTGGCAAGCTAGGTGGGACAGTTGTTCAACTGGAAGGAAAACCTTTTTGATTTTCCCAAAAATCTTGGAACGGTGTAAACTTAAAAATATTAATATTAATTTTTATAATGCTCAGGTGCTCTCTGGCCATGGTAGGTTTGGTTCCTGCTTTTTGCACTTCCTTTGATGACTCCTCTGGTATTGTTGATGATATTGAGCATTTAATGTTTGATTGTCCCCTATTTGAGGACCTTAGAAATAAATTTAAAATACATAGAGGACAGCTTCTTGTATTCTCTAAACAGAACCATGTCTGTCTCCTGTTGTACATGGAGTTGTCAATGCGAAGGAAGTTTAAAAGTGGCTGGTAGGTTTTTTTTAAAGAATTTTTGCACTTCTTTTTATGCTTTATAATATTAATTCAACCGTGAATCCGCAGCTTTTGCATATGGTCATTGCCTCCTTTCACTTTATTACCAATATTAATACTTAATAATATTGCATAAAGCTGTTTTTATAATTATTTATATGTATATTCTTTCTCATAGATGTTCCTTTTCCATTTTTGTATACTTAATATATATTTGTTTTTCAATTAGTATCTTTAAGAATATTTTTGTTTATGTTTATATGTAATTATCTCCCCATACTATGATGTATATATATATATATATATATATATATATATATATATATATATATATATATATATATATATATATATATATATATATATATATATATATATATAATCTCTTTATTTTAATTTTTGTTTTTTTTTTCATTATCTTAAATTTTAATCTCTTTAAATTATATGTGTATATCTTTTTTTTTTTGTATAATATGCACTTTAATATTTATATGCTCATTTTCACAAACTTATTTTACACACATTATTGATGGTCTAAGGGACTATGTTTCTCATCCCTTATTCGAACCTATTTTTTTTTTCAAGTACACATTGCAGGGAACTTTCACACACTCGTATTTATTTTTTGTACTCGACTGGTTGTTTTTCTTTTGTTATAGCTACACAACTCTTACACACATTTATTTATTAAGTACACTAGTTCCTTGCGCCTTTGTAACAACAAATTATTTAATAAATATGCCCCACCGCGTAAGTGCGATTTGGGGAACTATTAAAAAAAAAGAAAAAAATCTTAAACTATGTGCAAAGCTTTGTAAATGGAAAAAAATTCTACAACAAATGAGGAACCTGCAAAGGATAATCTGTATATCCTCGATATGCCTTTTTTCGGGTAATATAAAGCCGAAGTACAATTTCCACGTATTTTATCTACCGACCCATCTGTAAATATGATTTCATAGTGACTAAATTTTTCATTAATTGCTTGCCGAAATGTAGCATTGTTAACGTTAGAAAGAAGAGTTTTAGCAATATTATTATCAAAAAGGAAATTCAGTCAATGTATAACGAAAAAAATAAATCCTGAAAATAGAATCGATAGAAGGGATGAGAAACATTTTGGACAATTTCAATTGTTTCCAATTTATTATGGCTGGAAACAAGAGGTGGAACACTTTTGTTTGACCAGTATCTATTATGCCGCAATCTCAATAAACATCGAATTTGTTTATTAATCACATGGGTTTTTCTCTCTTTCACTTTGAGATAAATCTTGTTCGCTATATACTCCTACCTAAGTTTTAATGGAGGTTCAGCCATCCCGCGTTTAAAGTCTGTAATGGCGTGGAGGATATCGCTCCCAATGTCTTGCACAACTTGTAATTTTTTCACCTGTGATCTGTTGAGATTTACGAATGGCGCTATATAGTCCGCATGAGATCTGATGAGGGATTGGTAAATCCGCAGAACTATTAATGGATGTGCTCCCCATTTAATGCATGTGATTACTCGAAGCAGATTTAGACCCCCTATCGCACTTCTGCAACACAAACTCCAACTCTTCTGCATTCCACAACAATTTGTTATCAATTACCACTTCTTCTTCTTCTTCTTATCGTGTCGATCATTTATATTCCTTTTTTCCCCAATATTTCTTTATCTGGACTGCCTCGTCCGAAATTCCGTCTACTCTTGTCATATCTTCTATCCCGCATCGCACTGGCAGAAATGAGCAAGTTAATAAGTGCTCCGAATCTTGTTCCATGCTACAATCACATCTGTCATTATCTGTAATTTTCCATCGTTTCATATTCTTTGCTGTTCTACCTGTCAGAATTTTTATTCTATTTAGAGTTTTCCATGTTGACCACGGCAATTTATTACCGGGCGGTAGATGTTCGTTCTGTTCTTCCCATAAATTTTAATCGGTTTTCTTTCAGCCTTCCTTTTCATAACTCCATCATAGTGATTTCCGGCGTTTGTATCAGAGCGTTTGCTGTTTTAAGAAAACTCTTTCTTGACTTGAGTCGACTTATTGCTGCATCTCTTGCATTCAGTGGATGTCTTATGTCTTGTTCTTGTTTTGTTTTTCCTTTCCAGCCATCACTTCCCGTCTTATATCTGGTGGTGCTATACCGGATAATGTTTCTATTTTATCGATCGGTGTCGGCTTCAAACATCCTGTAACTATACGATCGGTTTCGTGTAGTGCTACATCAATTCTTTTTACATGTGCTGAATTCCGCCATACTGCATTAGCATATTCACCTGCGGAATAACACAGAGCTAAATCTGATGTTCTTAATACATTTGGATCTGCACCCCAGGTAGACCCAATCAATTTTCGGAGTAAACCGTTCCTTGTACCGATTTTTCTTTTGGTATCTTCGCAATGTTCTTTAAATGTTAAGGCTCGGTCCAAATGAACGCCTAAGTACGTTGGGTTGCCACAGTGTTCCAGCGATATCCCTTGCCATTTAACATTTAATTTGCGTTTTGCATCCTTATTTCTCAAATGAAACGCCGATACTTGGCTTTTATTAGGGTTCGATTTGAGGTAATTGCTGGCATAGTATTTTTCCATAGTATTCCATTCAAATTCTTTTCTACCTCACAAAACGTTTTCTCTTGAGTTCTAATAGCTAAATTATCAGCGTATATAAAGTGTTTTGTTGAACTTCCAATTGGTCTATCATTAATATATATGTTAAATAACATTGCTGCAAGTACGCTTCCTTGTGGTAGACTGTTGTTCTGTTTTCTATATCTGCTCTTTTTGTTTTGTAGCGTTACATAGAATCACCGATTCCTCAATAATGTGCTAATAATTTTGGTTAATTTGTAATCGGCAGTAAGCTCGTATATATATTTTTAATTAGTATTCTATGATTTGCTGTGTCATATGCTGCGCTTAAATCTATGAACGTCGCCCCTGTTACCATTTTGTTTTCATATCCATTTTCTATTTCCTGGACCAGGCTTAAGATTTGGGCTGTGCATGACCTTCCAGCTCTAAATCCGGTCTGCTATTTAATAAGTTTTGAGTTTATTTTTTCGCTTATTCTATTTAATATTATTCGTTCAAATATTTTATAACTATGACACAGTAAAGAGACAGGCCTAAATTTTCCAGTATCTATAGCGGTTTTTTCCGGTTTAAATAATGCAACCACGTGCGATTTTAATCATTCCTTAGTAATTCGGTTCGTGATAATGCAATTCTTAAACATATCTAGAAGCCATTTTTTAGCTTTAGGTCATGTTTAATTTGTTCCGTCATTATGTTATCGACTCCAGGTGCTTTCCTAACTTTCATTGTCTTAATTGGCCTGTCTAGTTCATCCATTCCGATCAGTTCATTAAGCTGGCTCATATTATCAGTTGTTTTCACTATCAGTTTTGGTTTAACTATTCTACCTTTGATTTTTCCAATTCATTAATAATTTATTTAATATTTGTATATTCTTTTAGTTGTAGTTTTTCATTATTCATGTTTTTCATCGGCTTCCAAGCTTTGTAACTATTTTTCGACATGTCTACTAGATTTCTGCTATTATTCCCATGAGATTTTCATCCATTTCAGTGGTAGCTTCGTCAAAAGTATCTGTTTCATACCTTTTATAGTATTCTTCTAGATTGTCAATAGCTTCTTGACATAATCCTTTTCGATATTTAGTGTGACATCCTCTTGTTATATGCCTTTTAGATACTTTTTTTAAGAGCTCCACAAAATGATGATAATTGGCTATCGTTCCTACCTTATTATCCAAGTCATTTGCAAATTTCATCCATTTTGCTTTTTTAAAATTAAATCTTCTTCTAAATGATATCTTTCGCGACACTATTGCTGCATTTACTTTACATAGAATTGGCCGGTGCTGTGATTTCGGTATGGGATCCAATACTGCTTTAGTGGGCATATTCCTTATATTATCGCTTACAAAAATGTTATCCGGATTATATACAAATCTGAAGTTCGAACTAAATAAGAAAGGAGAACACACGAACTACTACTATCAAATACAACAACACAAATGTCATGCCAACTATGACGGATATTGTTCACCGACCAGTGACGAGCACAGCAAAGTTTGAAACCTTTACAATATTTACTTATAAAATTTACCAACAGCACTGACTGAAACAACATTAAGAAATAAAGTAAATCCAACAAAAGTAGGAGTTAAATTGAAGACTTTTAAAAAGTTAGCCTCGAGAGGATGTCCTAATCGGATGCCAGACGAAAAATGATGTCACCATGTTCCACAAGGCTCTGTACTTGGTCCTATACTCTTCCTACTTTATACTATGGATATTCCTCAAACTCCTGAGACAACAAGTCTTTTTGCAGACGACACTGCAATAATTTCACATAGTCGCAGTTATGTTACAGCTGCATATATTCTTCAAACAGCTGTAGACAATATTTCAACTTGGGCTCATACCTGGAAAATTAAATTAAATGACAGCAAGTCAGTACGAGTAGACTTTTCTCTCCGACACCATGGTTACATTCCAACTTATTTGGATGGTAAACCGGTTCCAGTATCTAACTCTGCTCGCTATTTAGGTCTGCATCTTGATTGTAAGCTCAATTGGCACGAGCATATTAGAAGAAAACGGAAAATGTTGGACCTTCTGCTCTCCAACTTTCGATGGCTCCTTCAGCCTAATTCTGAGCTTAGTCTCGAAAGCAAGAGGCTCATCTATACGTCAATTTTCCGACCAGCATGGAGCTATGGTGCAGAGATCTGGGGATCTGCAGCCAAATCTAATCTCGAAATTCTCGAAAAATTTCAAAACAAATTCATGCGTATGATTTCAAGAGCACCTTGGTTTGTCTCGAACGCCCAACTTCGTATCGATCTCAAAATCGATCCAGTTCCTGTTATTATCCACCAGAAGTCAAACAGCTACATTAATCGTCTTCACCTTCATCCGAACGTTGAAGCAATCTTACTATTAGATGATTCTAATGATACCCGACGGCTGAAAAGAAAACATCAGCTGGATCTTATTAATATTTAATTTTATTATTTTATAAAATAATTTAACTACATGTGAAATTCTCCTATAATTAGTTATGGTAAATGTAATTAGTTTTACAGTTCCAATAAAATCTTTATATAAAAAAAAAAAAAAAAAAACAAAATAAAGGAAGAAATTTCAAATAAGTGTGAAAATTTGGAAATAACAGGAAGGAATTAACGGAACCCAGCGGCATTCCTGAGGGATGTTCCACTGAAGAAATATACTTACATACTAAAATATTCATTTTCGTATCATAAATATATAAAGTTTATCTACAGTTGATGAAAAAATAATTAAAAACTTTAATTACAACAACATTCTTATGGATTATGAAATAATCAACGATTATACACACTCATTAGTAATCACGAATCCTGCGATTAGTGGATCGAAACCTTAACTCATTATTTAGGAGAATTAGTGGAAAGGAACTGCTCTTTTAGAAAAATCGACAAGGTTAATCAATGGTGGAATGATGAAAGAAAATATTATAGTATTCTAACTAAAAAGCACCGTTGTCCATATCAGACAAAAACCTCATCTTAACAACATATGTACATTTATAATAAGTATAAAAAAAGATTTTAAAATATAAAATAATCCAAATTAAACTCTTGGAAACATTTCTGTTCAGAGAATGTTAAACCCTGGTGTCTAAAATCGCTTTTAGTAAACTTAAATGTACAAATAACATTCGGTTATTTCAAAAAGAAGGTGGTGCACCTATAAATAACATCACCGATAATCTCAACCATTGCCTATCGTTGCTATTTCCCAATGATAATGCTATCACGGACAACTCAGAACATAAAGTATTGCGTTCGAATTTTAAAATTGAACCGCAGAATTCGATATTAAACGAAAATAAACACCCCCTGTTAGACTTAAGGAAATAAAATATGATTATAAAAAAATTTAAAACTAGCAAAGCATCAATCCTCGTTAAAATTATAAACTGATTAAATTAATTCATAAATATTTACTAAATCTGCTTCACATTATGTATGAAAAAATATTTACACGATGGCATACTTCCCAAAAATATAGAAGGTGACGAAGGTGATCTTATTACAAAAAGCCTGATAAAGACCCAAATAGCGTTAAATCTTATCGACCAATTTTTAAATTCTTTTTGCAAAATTTACGAAAAGTTACTAAAAATAAAAACATATCGCCTAAATAAAAAGAACTTACTTGATAACAGACAATTCGATTTCAGGAACGTTCTATCAACGGATCACGCAGTGAACGATGTAATTTTCAAAATTTGGGGGGGAGACTCATACAAGGTAAACATATCTTAACTGTCGGAATCGATATAAAAGGTGTCTTTTGATAATTACTGGTATCCTGCTGTATTCCAAAACTTAAACATATTACTAGGTTCTGCTGCATACAGTGGAGAACTATCTTAATGACAGACGAATGCATTAAAAATAAACGATAAAAGTGTACAAAAAAAAAACAACGAATATGTGCTGCCTGCAAGGCAGTGTATTAGGTATGCTACTTTGGAACATTTTATTTAATGGGGTCCTAAAACTACAATATAATAATAAAGTCGATTTGTGTGCTTACGCTGACGATTTATTATTCATCATAAAAGGAGATTCTAAAATTGAACTGGAACATGTTGTAAATGAAACGTTACGTAAGGTAGAAAAATGGTTAAACGGCATTAATCTACAGGTATCCATCGATAAATGTTTCGCTTCACTTTTCACTAAGTCGTTAAAACATAATAGAAACACTATAAAAGTTGTATACCAAGGCTCTCAAGTAACTTCATCTCCCCATCAAATCCAATGTAAGATTTTGGGGACCACCTGCTAATTTAACCCTTACCAATTACATAGCACTCAGCAGGCTCTGCCTTGGTCACATATCACTCTCTCATGACCATTTTCTCCAACGTACCAATCCCCCGGCTTTTTTTCCATTTTGTTTACTCCAAACGCCTCTTTTATCTGCCATATTTTACTGTACCGCCCTACACTCCTCCCTTACCGGCCCAATATCCATCCGCGTACTCTATCTGCTCTCATCTCCAACAGTTCTTCAACTATTCCCTCAGTTATACAGTTCCTTTCCTCCTCCAACCTCAGTTACTACATCTAACTGTTAAATCACCAGTGCTGTAATAGCCTCGCTAGTTAAACACGGCACTATTAAAAAAAAAAAAAAAAAAAAAAAAAATGAAAATCGTTGAATATTTTAAATACTTAGGAGTTATAATTTACAACAAACTCACTTTTAACTATCACTTAGACAATATGATATCCAAAATGAATGGGAAATATCACCAATTGCTAATAGAATTCAAAACATTTCGGGATTCGATTTTAATTACATAATGATGATATACAAATCGCTAGTTGAAAACACTGTATGTTACTGCTGTAAATTCTCGCAAAAAAATAATTTCATATCAAATGAAATTTCTAATTAACGCATGCAGAGGATGTAAAATTATCTTACACAGGCTATTTATGGTATGTACTACCACTCTACTAATGAGAAGCGGAGCTGTTATATTTGCAATAAAGAATAACGAATTTCAGTTAATGAAAATCTAGATCGAGAACTAAATTATTTATTGCTAATAATACAAACCGTTTTCTTAGCCCCTGCAGCATCGTATAGCAAACGAATTTAAAACTGTTTAAAAAATCACTACAGTGCAATTTGGCAATCCGAATTGGAAAAAGATACAGTTGGGCGCCAAACTTTTGAAATGATCCCCAACTTATTAGATAGACATAACTTTAAATTTTTCACGGGACTTTTATACGACCCGACCATTAACAGGGCATGGGAAAATTACCGAGTACTTATGTCGTTTTGACTTAAGCAAAGATGATAAATGCTCCTGCGGGTTGAAGGAAACTGAGAACATATTATTTTCGAATGTCCGAACTACAAAACCGTCTTCAATAAAATAAATCTAAAATTCAATGAACAACTTATTACTCAAAATTTCCAAAACTTTGCTTTTCACGTACTTCATCCTAGATTTCAGAGCACAAGCGTCGTCAGATAATGGTCCGTTCACACGTCACCATGTGTCTTTGTGTGTTTATGTAATGTTATTTTGTAAATATATGACTATTATTATGTCACCTTTTAACTTAAATATAATTCTAATGCATGCGAGTTGTAGCAACAGTACAGAACCTACTTAAATGCGAGGGTATGCGAGAATTTTATGACGGTTAATTACGACAACAAACTGTAAGAAGCTGCCTCTCCTGAGTAAGCTTAAACGGCGGTGCAAGAGAGACAAGTTCAATATCAATAAAAAAAAATATTACACATAATAAATTTTGACAAATTAAGTATTTAATCAAAAGAAAAAAACATATATGGGCAGTTGTATATGTATATCTGTTTATTTGTTATATTTTTTATATTATTTTAATAATTTAATATTCTTTTTTTTCTAACTTTCTACGCTTCAATTTAGTTGTATACTTATATTCAATTAAATCTCGCTGTTGGAGTTTTAATTTGTATTAATTTTTACGTGAACCGTATATAAATAAATAGGTATTCGCTCCCTCAGTCATTTTAAATCGTTTCACCCGCTATGCGATTTATCTCACCATTGACTTCATAATAAGCTCTACATACAACAGTCATCTGTTGTATATTCTGACTGTTGTATATTCCAACTCTGTCTCAGCTCTCAACTCTTTATGCGATGTATTCAGGAATGATGTGGTCAAAGAAGTGACGCGGCTGTTATTAGTCAAACAAAGCCAATTAGTCTCGCTCTTGCGGATTCCAGCTAATGTCGGTAGGGAATGAAGTGGTAGATAGACCAGCAAAGGAAACTACTACATTGTTGCCGATCCCAAACGTGCAGGTTCCAGCTATTGATATACTTAATTATGTCAAATTAAGCCTTTTTACTTCGTGGCAACAAAAGTGGCAGTCGAACTCCTCATTAAATAAGCATCACCAAATCAAGAATTCCGTTTTATCGTATTTATTCTAAATCGCGTGTACAGTTTAAGCTCGAGGATATTTTCTAATTATTATCTCACCGTAATGAAGTAGACAGTATCGTAATTAACATTTAATCCGCTGGTGATTTTGTAATTTTCCGCTATTGTTCGCGATCCTCTGATTGATGTACGCATTCCGAAAAACCCAACCCCGTTGTACGCAGTACAATATCTGTCCATTTCATAGATGTACGTCACCTTGTGGTCTTTTCCATTAATTTTACCCACGATTCTGCCTTCCATTCTTCAGTGTTTTCTTACTATGTGACCAAAGAATTTCGGCACTTTCATTGTAACAGTCGTTCACAATCTTTGGATGACACCAATTTCTTGTAACGCCGATTCATTTGTACGTTTCGCTGTCTATGCAATTCCGTATTAACTTATCTAAAAGTTGATCATCATAATCTTTCAGTTTGCATTATATTACAATCACTACAATCATCTCCAAAAAAAACCTCAATCATCGAATCGAGGAACTTAATATATATATACCGCAATCGCACGATCACGATACGCTTATATCAATCCACTGCCGGATATAAACGTTCCACTTTTTCTTTCATCTGTGGCGATCACCGTCTTCTTCAATCCATTTTACAGCGGCTGGCCTTTTTATATCATCCTCCAATCTTGTTTTCGGCCAAACGCGACTTCTGCATCCTTCCACCCTGGGTAGCCATTCCGTTATCGTTTCGTGTCCACCTGTCATCATTTCTTCTTGCCAATTGAAATATATATATATCCGTCATTTCTTATTATGTCGTTAAGCGACCAACCTACATCAGAATGGAATTTTCTAAACTACCGAAGTATACGAAATAGAATTATAATAATAATAGTAATAATAACAATACAAATGATTAAATTACTCATATCAACAAACATATCTAACCGTAAGGGGGAAAAATTGAAGAAAATTCCATTCAATTTTCTATTTTGTAAACGAAGTAAATGAAAAAGTTTCTTTATTTCGGCGACAAATTTTTAAGACAACTAAAATGTCTATCTTCAAAAAAACAAATATTCTCTCTCTCTCTCTCTCTCTCTCTCTCTCTCTATATATATATATATATATATATATATATATATATATATATATATATATATATATATATATATAACTATCTAATATTATATAGACATTAACACGTACAACGTAAGTTCACTACGAGTACACGTAACGTAAGAGGCATCATCAAATTATTCAGCCTGTTTGAATACGGTAACAGATAACGTCCTATTCAATTATAAAGTAGTCAAAGAGTATGACGTTCGCATTTAAGTTTTTTAGTTTTTCAGCGACCTCTAAAAGAAAAGACGGTTATGAAAGTTTCGTTTGTCGACAATCAGGAAACTTTACAAACATTCTTCAAAGTTCATCCGAACGTTCTACATTCTCGCGATGGTGCACACGTCTTTCATTGAATTCCGATTTTATTTAAGTTTTGGAATCACATCGCGCAAATTTGATCAAAGTTCACATTTGTTGATTTTGTATTTTATATGTATATTTTTTCTAATAATTTAATCATTGAATACTGCGACCTTTTTTAAAAAATATATTTCGTATTATCCCTTCCGCTTACGACTGCTTTTTATTAATGGAGCTGTTCTTAGTCCAATGAAGGGTGTTGTAACACTATCTATACACCGAGTGGTTTCGATGATTTTCCTTCATTTCTTTTTACTTCAACCAGTCTTAATTACGCTTTTTCGATCGCCGTTCTTTCGCATAATAACGTCGTTCAATATTTAGTTATTCTAAAATTATATTCGTGTCCGCATCGATGTCTATGAGATTTATCCCGCCCCATAAAAAACGCATCAATTCTCCGTTTACATTGTTTGCGTACGGTTCGAGTTTCCGTTCCGTACAAAAATATCGCAAATTATATCAACAAACTTTATTCTTGTAGTTAATTTAATAATGAAGTGATCATGTCAGACTTTATTTAGTCTCACCATTGCAGACATTTCCAACACAATTCTACGTCCGATTTCTTCCTTATTTATTTAAAAACGGAGATGGATCTATATTAATTATTAATTTTTATATATATATATATATATATATATATATATATATATATATATATATATATATATATATATCGCATATCTTGTCAATATTAAGGTAATGAAGACGGAAAAAATCTAAATTTTAAAAAATTTTACGGATTTATACTCATGATCAGGAATTCGAAATTTACCACACAGGTGATTTTTAATTACTTAATACATTACGCGTATGTACCAAATTTTATCGTTTACTACGTGGCTGAAAAATATATATACACATAAGAATTGCTCATTTAATATACTCGTCTAAACGTTGAACATTTCAGCTCGATCCTATTAGCCGTTGGAATATTATAAGCTTATAAATTTTAGGGTTTTATTTTTTGTTTACTTTGTACACGTTAAATATAATGAGAATTTTATATCTCGATTTAAGAAATCGCATATGCCGGAAATTAATTTTCAATCTACGAACGAATTATTTCAAGGAAAAAATCCGATCGAAAGATTTCAAAATTCATTTCCGAAAGAACAGGAAGAATTCCCTTCTGATCTTTGTCAAAACAAACGTTTTTTCTTAAACTACGGGAATTTTTCGAACGAAATTCTACACTATTAAAGTAGTTATAGTTATGTGTGTGTGTGTGTGTAAGTTTATTAACTTAAAATTGTTACAAAATCGCATTTTGTTACAAAAATGTTTTGTCACTGTTTATACCTCCCCCAATCTTATTTTGTGTTACGTATGTTAAAGTCGGAAAAGTTGAAGCTCTGCCAGATGCATCGTTAAAGCTTCTAAATAAATAATGCAATATGTCTATAAAGAAGAAAAAAGCTGTGGTCATGAAACGCAGTAAAATAGAAGACAATAAAAAAATAAAAATGAAATTAGATCACGAAAGACTAAAATATTTTTAAACTACATAGATACCTTTAATAACGGATGATGGAAGATACGATGAGGGAATATAGTCTCGCAGTGAAGGCCTTTTTTTTATGGAAAAAGATATTTAACGTCAAAAAAATCGCTGAAATTCTCAGCATTATAGGGTTTTGCGAATCACCCACTCAGAAAATGCGACAAAATCGAACGTAGAACATTTTATACCATCAATAGGCTTCAATGAACGCATCAGGTAAACACTCTGAAGCGCTGTATAGTTTATTAAACCTAAATAAGTAAGATCGAAATATCCATTCGGTTTAAGCGAATTGCAAAAATTAAACTCCCCGTTTTTAATTTTCGATCTATTGAAAATATAGACCGGAAACTAAGAGTTTTACAGACGTTCACCTCGTTTATAATCATCACCTTAGATAGTTTTTTCCCAATCTATTGATTGATTGATTAATGGAACAAATTAAATCAAATTCGCGGTCTTTTCTTCCATTCCTCTCTTATTCTGCTTAGTTGTTTTAATTTTTGATAGTTCTTTATTCCCATATCCTCCATAACTTGTTCCATGAATCTTCTTCCCGGTCTTCCTCTTGTACGTTTTCCGTCCAATTTTCCTTCTATTAATTCTGTCAGTAACGCATTATGCCGTAACACATGTCCAATCCATCTATTTCTTCGTTGAGAGTTAGTTTTCATAATATGTTTTTCTTCCTTAATCCGGTTATAAACTTCATTTGTAATCTTATCCGTCCACTTTATTTTAAGCACTCTTCGCCAACACCAGGTTTCAAAAGCCTCCAGTTTTGCGATGTCTACTTTCCGCAATGTCCAAGTTTCAGCGCCGTAGAGACAGACCGACCGCACAAATGTTTTTACAATATTTTTTGTTGCGGCTAAATCTAGTTTTTTTGATGATAGGTTATAGTGATGAAAAATTAATCTGACAGTGATTTGGTTATTTTGCGTCATTTTTGGCGATCATTCGGTTGACGTACGTATTCCGAAAATGACAACTCTGTTATATCCTGGACAATATCTATTCCATCTCGTAGGAGTACGTCTCCTAGTGGTCGATTTCCACTCATTTGACCCGAAACTGTTTGTGTTCCATTCCTTCCTGTTTTCTTATTATGTGCCCGAAGAATTTCAGCACTCGCGACGTAACAGTCGTTGACAACCTGTGTGTGACGTCGATGTCTGCTCAATTCATTTGTACGTTTTGCTCTCCACGGAATTCTAAGTAGTCGTTCCAACATCGTATTTCAAAATTGTACATTCTTTTTCTGTCGAATATTTTTTAATATTCACCTCTTCGCTGAACATAATACGATACGAAACGTGAGCGTTTGGACAAACTTAATTTTAACAATTTTCCTAATTGAGTTTACAAATCTTGTTCATGTTTATAATTGCGAGATTCCTACCCGTGTTGACGATGAGGTTAGCGGGACGTTCAGTCGGCATTCACTATTCAAAACTAAGTACTCTCGAACTCGAGCCGTTCACCAAGTCGCCGGTTTACAGGAATACCCATTTGGTCAGTAACTACTATTTTGACTAATGCGTTATTTACATTTCACTTACATATTTGTAGGTTGCTCCACTATTCAACACCTGTGGATACGCCCTGTTCCAGTACTCAAATCCTAGAAGGTATCTCTGCATATAGATGCACCAAGCGGATTATAATATATATATATATTGCGTCCCATAAGTTCTGGGACTAGTGCTATCAAATAGAACTAGTGGCGTGAGCTTCACAAAAATTTAGGAACTTGTTTCTACATCTTTTTTCTACGGGTGTTTAAATTTTTAAAGCGTTCGGAAGATTAGTTTCAGTTTGGTGTTACTTTATGCGACATATAGTTGGTTACGTACGTCATAGCTAAAAATCGCGAACAATTAAATTCTGTTTTAAAGCTGGAAAAAATGCGACGGAAACGTATGATATGTTAAAATTAGCTTATGGCGAGTCTGTAGTAGGCCGTACTACAGCATTTCGATGGTTAGTGCGTTTGCGTCGGGTAGGGAGTCGATTGATGACGAGGAGAGGAAACGTCTGATATCGCCGCTAACATCGAACAGCTGGCTGTAGGTTGGTGGCAGACCTCACTGGTATTCCGAAAACGATTGTTCGAAGAATTATAAAAGAAGAGGAAGCTGTGCGCGCGCTTTGTTCCACATTCGCTGACAGACGACCAAAAACAGCAGCGAGTTTCTCATGCGGAGGACGTTCTTAAAATGATCGAAAAATATCCAAATTTTCTACAGAAAATAATCACGGGAGACGAGAGTTGGTGTTTTGCATATGACCCCGAAACAAAACGTCTAAGTGCGGGATGGGGCGCAAAGATTTGCCGCAAACCAAGAAACTTCGTTTTCAAAAATCGAAAGTCAAGGTGATGTTGATCGTTTTTTTTTATTATCCACAAAGAATTTGTTCCTCAGGTCACCACTGTAAATGCCGCATTCTATAATGATGTTTTTGATCTCCTGTGTAAAAGAATCGCACGCATCAGGCCGGAAGACTATTTTCTGTTCCCGAAGCTAAAAATGGATCTCAAAGGAAATCATTTTTCCTCGATTGCAGAGATTGAAACAGCTGTGACGAGCCGACTCAAGTCGATCGAAGCCGATGCGTTTTCTAAGGGCTTAAACATGTTGAAAGATCGCACTATTAGTTGTATTAAATCTAAGGGAGGCTACTTCGAATAAAAATCGTGTTAAAAAGTTTTTGAATTTTTTTATGAATTTGAGAGCACCAGTCCCAGAACTTATGGAACTGTATATACATATATAATGCGTACATGCGTGAATTACAATAATTATTTGTCAATGGAAAATTAAAGTTAAAAAGTAAATAAGCATGCAGCAATCACTACACGTTATCGCCTTCTTTTTATCTCGAATCGACCAACGACTACATAACAATGGTTATTTCTCACAATTTTCCCTTTGCACCAGTATTTAATTATTTCCTCCTATCTATACACTCGGCACGTAAGTTTTCTCCTTCACATTTACTTCAAAACTACAAAATGTACTAAACTTCTAAATCCTCTTCGTAATGTCACCCCTCGCTTATGTTAATTTTTTCAAGATCCTTCTTAACTAAACAAGCCATTTACCCTGTGCGGTTTTTATTGAAGTACTCAACAATTACGCTTGTTGAGAATCTTATTTCTATTCCCTTTATGTGACTATAATAAACTGATCTTCTTTTCTTCAAGTTTTCTGAAGAATGCGGAATGTAGCAATTTTTACTAAAATAAACAACAAAAAACAAGTTACAATCAATAAAACTTTTTTTTCTTTATTGAAAGTTCACAAAGCTTTTCGGCTGTTAAGTCGTTGTCAATGTCAGATTGTTTTATTAATACTGTTCTTCATTTGCTGATTTTTTATGAATTGTAATCGTAAATTAACATTTTTTCATTTCATCTCATTAAATATTCACACGATAATGGTCTAACAGCCGAAAAGATTTGTGATTTTTCATAAAGAAAAATTTTGTAGTGATTTTAACTTCTTATTTGCTGCTTTCCTTTCATAGTATTTATAGTTATCTCCGGTAAGTTCATATATTTCCTTGTTACCACTTCTTTTTCTTATATTTCGTGGCAAAACTTCTGTTCCAGAATTTTGGGTGCTATTTTTTCTTTATATTTTAAATAGTTCTAGTTCTTCACTTAGATTTATACTGCGAACGCATTCTGACGCGTACGGGCATTCCGATTTAATTACCCGACTTAATTTCGATTTTACAGATATTAAATATATACATATATATTATTAATCGCAGTGCTGCCACCGTTTTTTCCAGTTTTTTTTTTTTTATGTAATCAGCATGTTTGTACAAATTCTCCTACGCATTTTAATACACCCGCTCCGTTTATATCACCGAATGACTATAAATTGAAGTTAGTTTTTTGTATAGGGTCACTGAGAGAAGATGGATGGTTTTGTTTTTTTAATAACTCAAAAACTACTCGATCAAAATTTTTGAATAAAATTTTATTTAAATGTATAAAACAATCACATTTGTGGAACACGATATTGTTCAGAGGACATTTGCAAAGATACATTCATTCAGGCTTTTTACAACATTTTCAACACTTTTTCGAGCATAGGTCGCTGAATTTTTGAAATTTCTTCAAAAATCCGAGTTTTTTGATTTTTCAGATCACACGAACGCGTTTTGTAAATGCGGCTCTTAAGGTGTCTCTACAAAAAAAATCTGGAGTTGTCAAATCTGGCGAGCGCAGCAGCGGTCAAGCGAAATTCGTGCGACTTACCAAACGCTTCTTTCAGCACTGTCATATATTTCTTTTTCTCAAGGAATATTTTAATTCCTATCTTTTTAAAGATATTCGTTTATTTCCCCACTTAGTCACACCAAAATTTGTGCGCGTCAAATCAAAAATAATATAAGAAAATATATTCTAGAAACGTGGCAAAACAAATGGGAGCAAGATTTGGCGGGACGCCAAACTTACGCTTTGATAAGAGACGTAAGAGAAAATAAGATAATCCTCATGCCAAACCTTTACACATCGCAGTTATTAACAGGACACGGCAAACTCGCCGAATACCTTCATAGATTTGGTTTAGAGAACGATGATAAATGCCCCTGTGGCCAAGTAGAAACAGCGCGGCACATACTTATTTGAATGTCCGCTGTATAACAAGGAAAGGAAGTTCAATGAAACGAATTTTAATCTAAAAAACAAGTCCATAGCAAATAATTTCGAAATTTTCGCATTCCAAGTATTACATTCCAGATTTCAAAAATAACTGAGAGCTTCGCGCAGTGGTGCAATGTTGGTATACAAATGTGCGTGTGTATGTGTGTGTATGTGTGTGTATATGCGCGCGCGCGTGTAAAAGTGTGTGTGATTGTTTGTACTTGTGTGTTTATTCAATGTCGTCTCGATGATACCAAATGTGAATTCTAGATCACTTATTCAAAATATGAAAATTATGTGTAAATATTTGTGTAAATTTTTATTGTGAATCATGTACGATATATCATTATAAATATTTTTCTAGATATATAATAAACATTGTAATTATTGTATAGTAAACTCGTTGAATGCGTGTGTGAATAAATTGTTCATCGGAAAGTACACAGTCCGCACGAATGAAATTATGAATGTATATATAACTTTAGACTTTGGTCTACTTATAATCTGAATGCTTTTGTAAGGAGCCGCGTCTGTCTGATTAAGCCTAACGGTGATGCAAGAGATACGGTCATCCAATAATAACATATAGTAGAGACTGTATTCACTAATATCTTAAGAAAAATAAATGCAGTAATCAAAAAAAGAAAAGTCATTTGACGTTTATCTTATTCGTAGCTAACCTACATATCCAAGAGCCAGTCTATTATCCGCACGTTGCGTTAGAGCTATGGCACCAGAATGTTCGAAGTATCATTCGGATAATATTAATTTTTTTATACATCAAAAATTGTTAAAAATTTGTTTGTATTCGTTTTTTAGTACGATTTTTAAATAGTTTCAAATTTCGCGTTAAAGTTTAAAATACAAAAATCAAAAAATTGAATTGAATTCACCATTAATATCACATTCTTCAATAGATATAATCTAAGTATTAGTGTATATATATATTTCAAGAAATAATTTTAGGATTTTTTAAATAATTTATTTTAATTTTTTAAATTAATGACAGATTTGTCATGGATAATTTGGTTCTAACGAGTCTTTAGGGGTTAAATTGATTACAGGCGTGCAGCGCCATCTTTCCTTATTTATAGGAACTTTTATTTTAAGGTATTTCCATCAGATAGCGCTGTGCATATAAATGATAAACGGATACGTAACGACAGTTTCTATAGATAAAAACGACGTTAGATATAGTAAAAAAATAATATTTTATTATAAAAAACGGTATATGGAAATATTTTTAGGACTTGATACATGCTTTGTCGACATTGTGCAGAGGTACGTTAGACGATAAACTACGTTGGACGTTCTCCCTATACGACATAAACAAAGATGGTAGTATATCGCGAGAAGAGATGACGATGGTGGTCACAGCCGTCTACGAACTAATGGGTAAATTTGCTGAACAGTGCATGGAAGACAATACCGTAGCTAATAAAGTAGACTGCTTATTTCAGGTACAGTTGGCCTTTACGTAATTTTTCGTTTCGACATTGAATTTAAAATCGTTATAAATTAAATTTTATTCTAATTCATAATAATAATAATTATATGAGCCTCTTAGCTTACCGATATTTCTTAGTGTTCTGCTCGCGCACGACCTTTAAGATAGAATCCCCCTGGAGACGAAAATTTTCCTCTCTGAACAAAATCTCTCCAGACAATTCGACAACACATCAGAGTAGTTGGTAAATATTTGCTACGAAGTAAAGAAGATTCAGAACGACGCAATAATGGCTTTATTGTTAACGCGTCCAGCAGCCGTCTTAGATGGGAATCGTCAGCCTGCTACTTTCATGTTAATGAAATTTTAGTACAAATCCAAGCGACGTTCATTTGCTGGCAAACATTCGCTTCTCTTAACCGTGTATAATTTTTTAATTATGAATTTCACGAAATATTATGGCCAGACGAGGTTGTATACTCCCGCATTCTGTTTATAAAACGATTCGACTAATTTAAAACGTAATTCGCTCGTAGGTGATTAAAATTATCTTATCTGCGTACATAAATAATCCATTATTAATGTTTCTTATTAAACTAATGTTTATATACTCAATATACACGGCTAATTAGTAATTAAAAATAGAATATTATTCTACTTTATTAGCCACTGTGAATCCACTGCACGGTGTTGGCCTCTTCCTTATGTTTCCTTGTGTATCAATTTGATGCATTGACCGACCAATTGTCTACCTTCTTAATATCGTCTTCTCATCCTGACCGTGGTCGACCACTTAATCTTTTATTCATTGGATGCCATTTATTTGATATGACCGTCCATCTGTTGCCATTCCCATTTGTTTTTTAACATATCTCGAGCGGCGTCACTTTGGTTCTCCTCCGTATTTCAGATGATTTTACCTTATCAAGTGAAATCATACCCAACATTTTCCTCTCAATTCTTCTTCGTGCTTTATTAATTTGTACTAAGTTACATTTAGTTATGCCCCACGTTTCTATGGCGTATACTATTATGGAATACATACGTATTTTCTTTTCTTCTAATATTTTCTTTAATTTACCAAAAAAGCGACTCGTGTCATTTGTATGCTTCATTCCATTTTTCATATCATTATTCGCCAATGTGTTATGGTCAAATCGAAAAATGCGTCTACTGTTTCAATTATTACGTTATTAATTCCTACTATTTACATACATAAGTATCGTCTACATAATCAATTAGTTTGGCTCTTAAAGCGTCCAACATATCTACTAGTGTGTCGAGAAAATAGGTTGCCCTAATGTTCAGATGCTTATAAAGTCGCTTTTCGTGCTGGGAAATCGCAAAAAAAAATAATCACATTGGCTACCCGCTTCAGAATCAGACCTGCACGCAGTTCTTCCTTTCTCCGATATCAACCTTCATCGATAAATACGGTTTAAAACTAATCGGTTATTTGCACGTCCTCACAGTTGGACCCCCGTAAGTCCAGATGAGTTTGACCATCGACTGGTATATGAAAAATTTTCGAAAAAAATAATAATTTATTGCGAACTTCAAAATCACACAAAGAACAGCATCAAAACGTCAAAATACTAAGCGAATTTCAATTTTGACGAAGCTTATATTAAAAATGATTCTCAATCTCTTTTTTTTTTTTATTAGTCCCCTGTTATAAATTAAGAACAAGGTATCTCTTTTTCATCTTCTTGAAATTCGAACGTTCTCCCAATTATAGACCATTTAGTTCGCGCGTTACATTGCGACTAACATTATACTGCAATATATTTACTACATAACTAACGATAGTTACTATATACTCGGTTTACATAGAATATATATATATATATATATATATATATATATATATATATATATATATATATATATATAATGACATAAAACAAAAACCTGGACTCACCATTGGTAGCAGCAACAAAAAAGGCAGCATATGTGGAAGAGTGGAAAAAAAGTTCGCGCGTTACATTGCGACTAACATTATACTGCAATATATTTACTACATAACTAACGATAGTTACTATATACTCGGTTTACATAGAATATATATATATATATAAATATGTATATATTATGACATAAAACAAAAACCTGGACTCACCATTGGTAGCAGCAACAAAAAAGGCAGCATATGTGGAAGAGTGGAAAAAAAGTTCGCGCGTTACATTGCGACTAACATTATACTGCAATATATTTACTACATAACTAACGATAGTTACTATATACTCGGTTTACATAGAATATATATATATATATATAAATATGTATATATTATGACATAAAACAAAAACCTGGACTCACCATTGGTAGCAGCAACAAAAAAGGCAGCATATGTGGAAGAGTGGAAAAAAGTGGTCCATACGATTTCATGTTGATGTGACTTGATGTTACCATACCTTCGTGATGGAAAGGACATAGAATAGGAAAATATAAACGTATCTTGATACACAGTAATCGTGATTTTATTTATATATATATATATATAATATTTATACATACATGTATAGTATTTATACATATCATGAAAAATAGTAACCTAAAAAACGCGATGATTTTATTTAGAAGATGGACCTTAACAATGATGGAATGGTGTCCTTGGAAGAATTTTTAGAATGCTGCAGATGCGATGAAGACATTAAAACCTCGATGGATGTATTCGAAACTTCTTTTTAATCGAAACCAAGTTAATATTTCTCATTTTCCTTTTTTTTTAGATAATACCTTTAATACTTGTACGCAACTTTCAACAGCATATACATAAGCAGTACCTATATATACATATATTTATATTTATATATATATATATATATATATATATAATGTATGTACAGAATATAGATGTTACTTTTCCTTCTACCGTAATAAATATTTTATAATTATTAATTTTATTAAGAATATGAACAACATCTCAGCTAATGATCGATGCGTCCACTTAAACTAATTTTTTTGTTATTTATTAATAGATTCAATTTTCGCTAGTCATGAATAATTTTATTCTTTCAGAGTTTTTAATCATTTTTCTTTCATTTATATAATTAAGTACGTATACATATCGTTTATAATATTTTCTCGGAATTTTGAACCATTCTTAATTAATATTTACTACAACGTCTTCATCATTGCCATCGTGAAAACTATTTAATAATAGATAATTTACAGTACTCCCCATTTATGTATATATATAATATACGTACGCACATATGTGTGCAATTTTATTCACTAGAAAAAATTGTGTCAAGTGTAAAAATCACGAAAATACTCTTAACGGCCATAGTAGAATCACCCCCCCCAAAAAAAAAAGAATTATTTTCCTAAATATGCGACGCAATATCATTGTTAGTTTTTTGCTGGCTTTCCGTTTAACATTACTACAAACTCAGCTAGCTACGATGTTGATATAAAAGTAAATAGTTTTAACTAATTTATCGTTATTTCTATAAGTTACCAGTTCATTTTTATGTTATTACAAATATAATTATTATTAATATTATTGTTACTGTAATTATTATTAATATGTGTATGATTTTCGTGGTTATGATTATTATTGCGTGATTACGACAATTAAATAATGTATACGACTTTGAAGTTATATACATATATATATATATATATATGTATGTGTGTTATGTGTGTCTTTATGTATTTATGTATTTATGTAGTATAAATATATATAGTGTTACATATATGCAACTATGTGTGCATATATATATATATATATATATATATATATATATATATATATATATATATATTTATAACACAGATCTGTTTGTACATGTATAAGTAAATTATGTTAACCACAAAAAATGGTACATGTCTTTACGAGAAATTAATTTTGGGAATTCATTAAATTATATACATATTTCGATAAATCGATTTCTGATAATAATACAAATCTGTTGTTTTTATACATACATATATATATATACATATATATATATATATATAATATATATATATAATATATATATATATATAATATATATATATAATATATATATATATATACAATATGCCGATATCGACCTCCTAATGGATGTAGATATTGCCCAAACTTTTCCAATGATTCTTATCATGTGTGGCTCAGATCTAATTGATTCCTTCACATAGTATATAATTAGTAATTTGCTAATTTTTATACGATTATCTTTTGACAAATTTACAACAACGAACGTGGAACAAACATAAAACTACAGAAAAAAAAATAGGAACACTCTGTAAATAAGCGAACAGCAAATTTAGTACAAGATCTGGTAACTTCTTGTTAAATATGTTTCTTGAAATTTAAAGTATTTTTGTATAGATATTATATATCTCAATTGCTTACAATTAATTTGAATATATAACGATGATGAAACAATATTCCAATTTATTGTTTTGTTTGTTTTGCTTGTGGATGGGCGTTGGAATTCGCCTCTTAATACGTTACTAGACAGCGTAATAAAATATAATATTATTGAGGGGTAGCTTGTGTGTGAGTGTATGTTTGAGCACATGCCCCATTGGTTAATGTTTTCAACGTTTACTTATTTCTCTTAAAATCCCCCGGGGATTGGACCGAAATCATCCTCTAGTTCTAAATTCAGCTGTTTGAACGAATCTTCTCTATTGACTAATAACAAAGGCATTCAGTGCTGCATGATTGATTTATCATTGGTATTTTTTTTTAAATTTATAAATTATGACGGTAATTTATGTTCTTACTATTATGTTCTTAAATTTATATATATATATATGTGTGTGTGTGTGTACGTATTTTAAATATTATATAGGCAGTTAAAATATGTAATAATGTTCGTTTACCATGTGTACAATTGTATTCTCGTTTTCCATCGTTATTAAACTGAGAATTCATTACGGTTATTGTTAATATTATCATTATGATTATTACTACATCATTATTTATTGTTATCGCTATTAAAATATTTATTATAATAATTATTATTATTAGTCTTATTATATTACTCCTCGTTTTAATTGAAATAAAATTTGTTAAATTTGATTTTCATTATTAATTATTCTGTCCATGTTTTTAATATTATAGAATAATAAATGTTGACGACGAAAATGGGGCCAGGCGCCGTTGAAGGAATAATCCCCACGAGTCAATCGTCGTCAACGGTTTTAGTTCGCTTTAGTGCTACAATGTGTCGGTTAAAAGGGACAAAGATTAATAGACTTTCAAGGCAATAAATATTGAGATGGGTGATACGCCAGCCGAGTTATAAAATGACACTTCTGGTCGTAACGCGAAAATATTCACATAAACAAAAATTGAATAAAAATGTTTTAATCATTTTTACAATTCGTTTTTGTTTAAGTAAACATTTTTGTTTTTTCTTCATTTTGTTTGAGATGTCCTTGTGTTGACATTTTTTCATTGACGCTATACTGTTTTTCGCTCTGTACGTTTAAATTATGCACTCTCCGATAGCTTATTATGTTCTTAGTTTAGTTCTGAAAAAACTGTATTTTTTTTTTCTTACCAAAATTTTCTTTTCTTTTTTTAGTTCTGGTGAATTTTTTGTATGAATAAAATGTCGCGTACATGTTTATCAATAAAGGAAAAAATTTCTATTTCAGACAAAATCGAAATTCAACCTCCCAATATGCCTATTCGAGAGTTAGCAAAAATCATGGCCGTCTCCAAAAACACCATCTCCCGTTTAAAAACAGATGAACAGAACTTACATAAAAAATTGTGTAGTACTGAAAAGGACAGTCAGGTGGTGGAAAGGAAACGAAAAAGAGAAGGTAAAAACCCAGAGATTGATGAAGCTCTTAATTTATGGTCTAGCACAGTAACACAAAGAGGTGTTCATGTCAGTGGGGCAATGTTGAAATTAAAATCTGAAGAGTTTGCAAAAAAAATGGGTTATGAAGACTTTGCAGCTACGAATGGTTGGCTTGCTCGGCGGAAAAGGAGACACGATATCAAATTAAAAAAAAAAAACATGGAGAAAAGGCAAGCGCTGATTTGACAGGAGCTGAACAATTGAGGTCAAGCAAAATTTCCAAATTCCTTCAAAGTTACAGCCTGAACGACAATTATAATACGGATGAAATTGGTTTATTTTATCGAGCCACTCCAAATGGGTCATTAGTATACAAAACACGAACAATTTGTTGGTTCGAAAAAAGTTATGGATAGTATCACTGTGCTATGTTGTTGCAATGCAACTGGAAGTGACAAAAAAAAAACCTTTTAGTTATTGGTAAAACTAAAAAGCCACGTTGATTTAAAAATCTCAATGTAAGTAATCTGCCAGTAACATATTACACAAACAAAAATGCATGGATGATTGCTACTATTTTTTCAAAATGGTTAGAAGACTGGGATATAGAATTACAGAGAGATTATAAAAAAATTTTACTCCTTATTGACAATGCAAATTCGCACCACACTATCATTAAACTGAAGAATATTCAAATTGAATTCTTACCTCCAAACACTACTTCACTAATTCAGCCACTTGATATGGGTGTCATAAAAAATTTAAAAGTGCAATATAGGAAGATGTTTTTTACGATAATTATAATAAACATCTTCCAGTAATAATAATAAACATCTATAAGGAAAATAATTCTTAAAAATGAAAACAAGATAATAGAGGAAATAATTATTTATTTATATTATTTATATATATATATATATATATATATATATATATATATATATATATATATATATATATATATATATATCCGTATATGCACATGCACATTCACCCATATTACATGTATATATACATATTTATGTAATATAACACATGTAATATGGGTGTTTAGATGCATATACGTATATTATACATGCACTTACACACACACCCATATTACATGTATATATTACAGATATGTATGTATATATATATATATATATATATATATATATATATATATATATATATATATATATATATATATATATATATAATCCATGTACCTAAAGACGAAAGTACATATTTCCTAAAAATATAAATAATTATATAATAAAATGTGTCGTTCAAAATTTTACTGGTATTTTTATGTAATTCGGACAATACAAATTGTTTTTAATAACACGTGTTTTCCATAAACTTAAATGGATGGGCTATGAATAAACTGTTATTTGTACCCCTTTGTATTATACTTCAAATATATATTTAAAAAAAAATGTATTTACATTTGAGTTTCTGACTAAAAACGAATTTTTGGGACACCCGTTTTATCTGGGGCCCATATGTGTGTGTATAAATTATATATATATATATACGTGTATATATATATATATATATATATATATATATACACGTATATATATATATATATATATATATATATATATATATATATATATATATATATATATGTATATAATATATATATATATATATATACAAAAAATATAAAATATCAATTTATATATATGAATATATGTATAGCATTGTTCCAGTCGTTATCGCCAATTTATAATAAAATATTTTAAGCTAATTTATTTAATTTTAATCAGTTTACAACAAACGAATAAAATCTGTAATAAAATATTAATTTATTATTAAAATTTTATCGAGATAAAAAAAAATAAAATATAGATTGTTTTTTTTTTGTTTCGTCATTATAATTTGAAAATAAAATTTTGACAATTATGTATGTTTCCCTTAAAATATTCGTAATTATTCTTTAATATTTTAATTTTTTTTTATATGCTATCAACAATTTGCCCTTTTCTCTAACAAACTTAATAATATTAATAATATACATCGGATCCAAGAAACTTCTTAATAAAAAATGTTCGTCCGTATTGTCGCAAAAAATCTAGACTAAGACTACCCTTAAAATCCATCATGCCTTGTATCACAAATGGGCGATGAAACCGGTGCAATGTTCCGCGTAAAGTGTTATAGCATTTGTCGGAGATTCACGCGTTTGACTATACAGGAATTTTAACACGTATACTTACCCCCGTATTCAACACCCCGCAGTATTTAAGTATTGAAAATCGGCCTTAAATCGCACTTTTTTACTTAGGACGTTATAAAAAATAAAACCCGAGGCCTAAATCGAAAATCTCTCCAGAGCGAATTTTCTAAATGTCTTAACGAACATTTTTCGTCATAAATATCATCCCTCTATCTAGCATCTAGGTCTCGCAAAAAGTCGAGTTTTAAAGGAGTAGAAATTTTTACAAATCATCCCTTTTTTAAATTTTTTTAGCAGCCGTCTAATTATTCGTCCGACTATCTGATGGTATTCGACTTTTTCCACTTTATCTTATAGCGGAAAATTTTAATTATACATACTAAGTCTCTATATAAAAATTGTTATTTCCTAATTAGATATGCATAACCTATTAAATAAACTCGTCGTCGTAATTCGAAAAAAAAGCTTCGGTTGGTTTTGAAGGGGTGATTTTTTGAATTTTGATTTTTGAAACATTTCTATAGAAATGACGAGTTAGAAATGGAAAACAGTTTTTCATTACGATCGATAAGTCTCGAGCTACGAATTGTTAAAAATTGCCGACTTCCCACCTTTGGCAGGGCATAGCGCGTGACGTTATTATTTTAAAACAATTCTACTCTTGAAATCGTCATTTCTATATAAGATGTATCGTATAAAGCGAAAAAACCGCGAAAAAACCACGAAAAAAATTTCAAAACGAACCCAAAAATGTCAATGAGACCACACGCGATTTTTTTCAAATTCGACTTTTTTCATGATAATTCGCGATCGATTCGAAATCGCGGAAAAGTGTTTATACAAAAGTTAAGCGGTATTAAAATACGCGTACTATAACGTTACAGTCGTACTTTTAAACAAAATACCCATCAATAAAATGGGGGTTAAAGTGTTTACCGGTTTTGGGCCGCTTTTAAGGGTCGTATGATAGATAGGGAGTTCAGGCTTACGTTAGACGAAAGTAGACGTCGAGGTCTATTATTAATGTAATAACGTACATTTATCTAGATTAACTGGTAGCCATAAATCGCGAAATTAAAATTCCGTTTTCGATTTTTAAAAATTCTGTGAACGATTTTTACTATTTATATATCACTATATATATATATTCAATATGCACTGTTCAGTAGCTATTATAAATATATATACACAGGTGTATTTACTGTGTTTGCCTAACATACGTCAGACATACAACCGGTTTAAAACTTTCTTATTTATCATATTTGTACGTGTGCCCATTACGAATACTATGTTACCGTCGAATTTATTGCGCATGATGTAAACGTTTTTAAACGATTTAGTCTTCGCCGATCTGATTTTCTATCATAACTCTATCGTATAGATGTGAAGCAATTTCATAGAATAATTTTATTAAATTTGTAGGCAAATTTAGATTATATCGATCTATATTAATCCTGGACAATTTCAGTTGTAGCCTTTTATTTCACAGCCAACTTCATTAATCAAATGTTTCTCTACAATTCAACTAGATATTCCGATGCAACTCTGGGATTTCTTCCCTAAGATGTTATTCAGCCTGTTCGAACTCTTCTCACAGGTGTTACAGGAGCGACCGGTTGTTTTTCATTGTTAGTCAATTTTTGTGTAATATAATTTTTAGTACTTTCAGTATGCGTGACATTCAGGAAATATTTTTTCATTTTCACCTAATTATAAAATATTATGTTCCTCAGATATTTATTATTATCATATTAGCCGATAATGAACCATATATTATATCGATCATTTTAGTTTAATAATCACGATTTTATAGAATCAATTTACTAGTTTTAAAAAATTGGTATGCTAATGTGGATTATTTATCACGAGCATTGAAATTAATAATGAAAAATGGGTTTTTAACTGTTACGTATAGTCGCCAGACTATAAGACATTCCATTGCTTTGATTCGCATTCACAGTTGGATTGGTCCCTTCGGGCAAGCACACGCGCAAGGTCTTAAAAATGTGTGGGTGTAGTCGCTTACCTCTTATATGGAGACGGAAATTAATGATTATGATGATATATGTATATTTTTTTTCTAGTAAAAGTGAACGAGAAACGAGAAATAATTGCTTATTTTCTTCATAAGGGTTTTTTATGTTGCTGGCATGACAGAAATTTTGTAAATTTGCCGGAGACGGCTCGAGTGAAACGCATGGAATGATGAAGTAGAGTTTATTTTAAAAAAATGATTATTTTCTTTGTGACGGTTTTCATTTTTATAATGGTTTTTCTTTTCACTGGGAATGAAGGAAATTTCATAAATTCGAAAGGGGACTGAACAAGGCATCTCTTGGGAGAACTAGAAACTTCAAGTCTAACTATAAAACAATAGAATGCGCAGTCATTATTTGTAATCGCTTTTGGAGTCATTGGCATGACGAAAAGTAGAAACTTCTAGTTCAACTGTAATAAGATATAATGCGTTTGAGTCATTGACAGGATGGTAATTTCATAAATACACAAGGGCGTGGCCAGAGTGACTGATAAGGATCATCAAATTGGCTCCTCTGATTAGTCGTTCATTTCATCACCTGATAATATAGAATCATTAATTGTTACGCAATCCTAGGCTTGTGTAGTTAACATTTTCAAGTGATTCAGTCAGTCTGTTAGAAATCATCTTGCCTGTAATGTTACTGATGCGACCTGTGATTTTTCGTTGTTTATTGATTAATGTGAAGTGATCGGTTTTTGGTTAATTTAACGTGATTTTTTAAATTCATGTATATTTCATTGAAATATCTTAATAAAGCTTTTCTGATATTTGATTATATAAGTAGATAATGAACCTTTCATTATATAGTTCGATCGTTTTAGTAATTACAATTTTATAGAAAGGTCTTTAGTGTTTTCAATTAAGTAATTAGTATGGCGCAACTATGCATGACAGTGTGTACAACAGCAAAGTTCAAAGATGTTCCTCCCTTTAGCTTCACAGATCTGTCGCTCATTTCATTCCCTGATAATTAAAACTATTGTACAATCTCAAAGTCAAGTTGTTCTCAGTCTGTTTAAAAGATCTGTCACAGTTAATGTTACAGAAGCGAATGTTTTTTTTTTCATTGTGTGAAATTTAATTGGGTCGATTTCTGTATAGCAGGTATGTACCTTTTCTTCATATCATTTGTTTTTAACATATATTCTTTTTTATCGTAATTTATTCTTTTAAAAACTAAATATAAAATATTATATATATATATATATATATATATATATATATATATATATATATATATATATATACTTTTTTAATGATATTTAATAATTAGGTTGCAAGGATCTCTTTTAAGAGAATAAATATATAACACTTAAGTATATATTTATATATATATATATCCCCCTGGGGGACAGCTTGAGGACCTGTCGACTAAAAGTCTGCAAAAATCCTATGACTGTCGGCGGGTTAAGGTCGCCGTAGAAACCTTAAATCGCTACCTCCTCAGTAGCAGACCGCTGCCTTGCGGTAAGGATGTTTATCCAAAAAGACTAAGGGAGTAAACGCTGACAGAAAATCCTGCAGAAGGCAACGGGAAACCACTGCAGTATTTTTCCACGAACACCATGATGAAATCTACAGTTCTCAATAATGTTTTGCCATGCGATCTGGCTAGCAACCGGCGTTCCGATTTCCGGGGTCGGAATGAGAAGTATGCGACCGGCCTTGTGAGTGGGGCAAACCAGCCACTTCATGGAAAAAATATGACTGGGAATTTCGCAAAAGTAAAAACTAAAATAGCTACTTGGAATGTTGGAGGACTTTTACACACCAGTAAGCTTCGTATTGTGGAAATGGAGATTTTAAATATGCGGTTTAGCGGAAACACATTACCGACAATCTGGACATTTTGTTACAGAAAATGGAACACTTTATTGTTCGAGTACTGATACAACAAGTTTTAGTGGTGTTGCTGTATGGGTATCAAACAAATTCAGTAAGATGGTTACTGGTTATAAAACAAAGAATGGCAGAGCCATAGCTATCAGGCTAGAGGGGAGACCGGTTCCTTTTAATATTGTTCAAGTATACGCATCTACTTGCGCAGCGGACAATGAAACAATTGAATTATTTTACAAAGAAGTAGAAGAACTTATGAATGATATATCAAATAGAGAAATCACAGTCGTAATGGGGGATATGAATGCTAAAATTGGTAGTTCATTTGACGTACAGTTACGAAGAACAGTCGGAAAATTTGGAATAGGCAACAGAAACGAACAAGGTGAAAGGCTACTTCAAATCGCGGTTGAAAATAATCTCAGCATAATGAACACAATGTTTAAACATCATATACAACGGTTATGTACATGGGAAGCTCCTGGTGATCGATGTAGAAACCAGATTAATTACATCTTGATACAAGAAAGATGGAAAACATCTTGTGATAATGTCATAGCCTATACTGGAGCAGAATGTGGATGGGATCATGGACCATTAGTTATGACAATTCGATTGAGATTGAAAAGCAAATTGCAAGCATTATCAAGATCCAGGATGAAAATTACACATCCGCAAAATTTTAAGCAAAAATTTGAAGAATATGGACCAGACGACAATACAGATACGCAAATTCGGGAAGTTGACCTTCTATGGCGTAATTTTAAAAATAAAACTATTTTGGCAGTACGAGAAACTCAACCACATGAAGAAGAAATGAAACGTAAACCGTGGATATCGTCCGAGACAATCCAATTAATTGAGAAAAGGAGAAAACTCAGAAACAGTACTCACGCAAATGAACAGGAAGTAACTAGTTTATCGTCAGAAATTCGTAAATTTTGCCGCAAAAATAAAAATAATTTCTATACAGCTATTTGTCAAGATATTCACATACATGCAGAAAAAAATGAACCCAGAGATTTATATAAAAAGATTGCTTTGATTACAAGAGAATTCAATATGAGATGTTGAGCAATCCAAAACAAACAGGGATGTATTAAAACAAAAAAACTGGATATAGCAGAAGTTTGGGCGCAATACTGTCAGGAACTATACGATAATACATATACAGAGGAACCAATAATACCAAATCCGTTGTCCGAACTTGATCCGAATATACTTACATCAGAAATAGAAGAGGCCATAAAATATTTAAAATGGAATAAAACTACAGGTTGCGATGGAATACCGGCGGAAATAATTAAACAAATGGGTACTACAGGAATTAAGAAAATACACGAAATATGTGAAGAAATTTGGCGAACCGGAGATTGGCCACAAGAATGGTGTAAGACGGTCTACATACCTCTATTTAAGAAAGGACAAGTTACAAATTGCCAAAATTACAGAACTATTTCATTAATACCGCACACCAGTAAAATAATGCTCCGAATTATAAATAATCGATTAGCAGAATTCTCATTCAGGCAGATTTCAGATGAGCAAGCAGGATTTGTAAAGAGAAAAGGAACCCGAGAACAAACTTTAAACATAAGACTATTGATTGAAAAAAACAGAGAACATAATATGCCGTTAGTGTTATGCTTTGTTGATTATTCAAAGGCATTCGACAATGTTCGTTGGGAAAAATTGTGGCGGCCTGCACTTATTGAAATGGGAATACCAAAGGCACCTAGTGTATTTAATAAATCAACTATACGAACATAATATAAACACGGTACGTATTGAAGGCCATATAGAATCAAAAGAATTTAAGACGAAAAAAGGTGTAAGACAAGGATGCGTCTTATCACCGGTACTTTTCAATCTATTCGATGAATATATTAAGAGACAGGTTTTGAACGGTTGCAGCGTTGGTGTTTCCATTGGTGGAAGAATCATTAATAACCTACGCTTTGCAGATGATATAACGCTTATTTACTCGACCGACTAAATAAGATAACTGCCAAATATGGATTAAATATAAAGATAAAACAAAACTAATGGTGGTTGATCGGGGAAACTTAATACCGGAGGCTGAAACACAAATCGATGGTTACGAAACATTACACAAGTATATATATTTGGGTTCCCTTATTGATGATAAAGGCACTTCAACGGATGAAATAAAAAGACGGATCCAGTTGGCTCGAAGTGCCATGATCAAATTAAACAGAATATGGCGCGACGCATCAATAAAAGAAATTAGTGCTGTGTTTGGTGTTTTCTATATTCACATATGCGGCGGAAACATGGACGCTGAAAGCCAAAGATAGGCAACGTATCGATAATTTCGAAATGTGGATTTGGAGGCGTATGTTCCGAATATCCTGGGCAGCAAAGCAAACAAACGTTTCTATATTACGCAAGCTCAACATTAAGCGTAGATTGTCCAGCGATGTTCTTTTCAGAATATTACGATTTTTCGGACATATCATGCGAAGCGATGACTCCATGCAACGATTACAAATTGAAGGGAAAATACTAGGAACGCCTCCTCCTGGTAGATTACACATCAAATGACGATCACAAAAGCACTTGCAAAGTCAATGGCTGATTGTAAACGGGAAGCTGCAAACCGGATACAATGGAGAAGAAAAATTGAAGAGGCTGTAGCATGAAAATGGTCACGACATCCCTTAGGGGGGATTACGACGGAAGATGATATATATATATAAAATATAGTGTATATACATTTTGTATATATATGTGTGTGTGTGTTTGTGTATAGCATATATATATAATTTTTTATGATATTTTATAATTGAATTGCAAAGATCTATCTTAAGAGAATAAATATATAGTTTATTATATTAACCCCAGTTAGATGGTTTTAGCTTAATAGTAGCAATTTCATAGAATAATTTTATTAAATTTGTAGGCAAATTTAGATTATATCGATGTATATTGGTCCTGTAAGAATCTATATGCCACCAAGAATAGTGAAATAAGTAAATAAGATAAAAGAAATATGGTTCGAAGACAAACATTATTTTGTATATACGGGTAATGAAGTAAGTTATAACGGAGAATACGAATAGACCATATTTATGTTTTGTAGTAAAAATGGTAACGAATGAATGACGATATAAGTAAATACATTTTTTTTTAAAGTATAAATACAGGTATAGTTTTTAAAAAATCAAGTACTTAAATCTGTTTCAGGTTATAGTTGTAAATCATAGAATTTGTTACATACTCGTATATGAGCGATATAATAGAGAGTTTCGAATATTTCGATTATAGACCGTCTATCACGGAAAACATAATCGAGTTGGGGGACGGAGTTTTCTATAAACATATACAACGAAGAGATCGTTACTCAACCATTTAAAAGTTTGATCGTAATAACTTGGAAAATAACGTTAAAAGACGAAAAATATGTTGAAATAACGGGTGTAGACAAAAAAGTGAACGTAATCAATAACGGAATGGTACATTTGTTCGATCGTATAGATTATTATTTAGGTGATAACAAGGTCGATAGTATAAGAAAACCGGGTATTTCTAGCACGATGAATGGCTTAGTATCGTTTGAAAATGATCTAAAGTATAGTAATACCGGGTGGCGTATTACAAATTCTTCGACGAATATTCTAAATGAAAAGGGACATTTTTCATTATGTATACCCGTGAGTACGATAATGGGATTTTTCGAAGATTACAAGAATTTTCTATATCGTATTCCTCAAAAATTGACGTTCTATAGATCGACGATAAACCTAGACATACTAGAGAGTATTTCAATGACCGATAAAGACAAGTGTATTCCATTACATTAAGAGACATAACATGGAGAATGCCTCAAATAAAGTTATCGATCGAGCAAGAAACGCGAGTTAGAAAAGAAATTTTAAATAATACGGACTACGAACTACTATACAGAAGTTGGCTATACCAAGGTACAATGATTTCATCTGCGACTGAATTTACTTGAGATATTCCGGTATCGTATTCGAAAACCAAGTACGTACTAATAGGTTTCCTGAAAGAAAAAAATATTTCGACTTACGATTTATTAAATTCAGAAAACGTTCAAATTTTATTGAATAATAACGTTTACTATCCGAGAGAAAGATTGAATTTGAAATATAGCGAAAATAAATGCGCTAATCTGTATCAAATATTTAAAAACTTTAAAGCTTCTTATTACGACAAACACGAATATACGAGATGAATCCTATAGTCGACTATAGTACGTATGTATCAAAGTATCCGGTTATTATAGATTGCTCGTATCAACGGAATGTTATAAAAGAATCGCTGATTAATATTAAAGTAGTATTTAATTGGCGAGATAACACACCGTCAAACGTAACGATTCATTGCCTGTTAATAATGGACGATATATACAATCCTCTGAATAACAGAGTAATTCATTAGGAAACGTATATAAATAATAGCACTCGCGTATTACGAATTTTAGATTAATCGTATGTAAGAAATAGTATATAAGTAGGTGTAGTTGTCAAAAAATTTAGTCTCACATTTGTACGGTATACACGTGTGTTTACGATACGATAGCTAACGATAGATTTAGAAATAGTTCTTCTAAGGACTTTTCGTACGTTATCGATTTCCAAGGTTTTAAAAGTATTAAAAATATATTTATAATAAAGGAACTGGCGATTGCATCTCTTGGAGATGACCGAATTGTTCATTGTATGGTAAAATCACCTCGTATACACGTGGTATAGAAGGACAGATAAATTTTTTTACGAAAAGATATCGCAAAATTAATTGGGAAGACGGATACGTGGAATTTCACGAAGCGGTTAAATTATTACGCGAAACTGTCGCAAACGTGTACATAGTATACGTCAAAGGAACAGAGAGTGTAAACTATATAAGAGAGTTGTTGGGAAATAAAATTGATGTTTTCGACTTGGATCCATTAGGATGTCCAAAGGCTAGAGATTGGGTAGTTTACTCTATAAACCGCTGTAAGCGTTGTTTTTATAAAAATCATGGATATTTACCGGATCAAGCCAGAGATAACGAGTGTACATTGTGCGTTAAAACTAGCTATTACGTATAGAGATTGGCTAATTAATTTTATTTAAAATGAGTTTTCAAATATCGTTAAATCATGCGACATATTCATGCGACATATAATATACGTCGCTAATACCAGCAAGGGATCAAATTAGATCGTCCGTACGAAGTTGCTTTAAAATGTTTTGTAACGTACAATAGCATTGCAAATATTTCGGAAAATTGTAAGAATAACGAGTTAGTTTGAACCGAAAACTAACGAACATCGTAACATTACTATACCTACGGGTACGTACGAATTGAACGATATAATAGAATTTATTCAACAAAACGAAGAACTTAGGAACGCGGAAATAGTCATTAGGTTAAATTCGAATACATTAAAAATAAAATTATATTCGGAATGGATTATGGATTTCACAACTGCGAACTCGATAGGACATGTACTTGGTTTTAGTAAACATAAACACTCATACCGGGACAAACACATTATTCAAACGACCGTATAGATATATTTACTATAAATAACATTAAAATTAGATGTAATTTAATAAAATGTAATATAACTGACGTCAATTTAAACGATAACACGTTGTACGAATTTCCGCTAAACGATCAAAAAATTATCGAAAGACCTAATTATTTATCATTTTACCGCGTAAATACGGATGAAATAAATTACATATCCGTTAAGATAGTTGATCAAAATGAAAAATTGGTCGATTTTAGAGATGAGATCATAAGTATAATACTACTATATGTTTTCCAACGACGAATTTTTAAAACTCGAAAATAAAGTATCATCGAATCTCGAATAAAAATACAAAAACTATAGTAAACATTTATAACGAGTAATAAAAACGACTTTGATAACCGCTATTATCGAATACGAGCTAATACTGGTATAAATTGACTCTGTGTAAACATAAATTATTAAAATGGACGATTACGTAACCGTTGGAAAAAAGTTAAAAGAAAAATATGAACAACTCCGTACAGGAGAAATCAGGAAACAAATAAAACTCGAGGAGGAATGCAAGAACATTGTTAAACCTCTAAGAGCGATACATACTCAACTAGTCAATACATTACCATCCATAATAACTCGAGATAAATCTATCGCTCCATTAGCTGTTGGTTCGTTCGAAAAAAGTATAGAACCTCGTGAAATACCAAAAATATACGCAACAGCAGCGTCAGCTATAGAACCCTCTATCGAAATACCGCAGGAATTTGTACAAACATTAGGTCCGGTAGCCTTCAAATACATGAAAAACTATTTGTAGAAAAATGTAAAGACAGATTCCACTTTTGGTATACGTATCGAGGATGAGACTATGTACATGGGTAATTCACCGATAATTATAGAGAACGATAATATAAAGTTACTAAATACCGACTACTGGTACGAAGGTTCGCGAGGATTATGGGAGTTATTAACATTGGAAAAACCTAAAAATTACAACGAAAAAGACTTGAAAGTATACGAAGAACTTTTGTTAAAAAATGGTTCGTACAAACAAAAAAATTACCCGAATAATCCGCGCTTAAAAAGTAGTATAGGATATAAATATAACGTCATGATTAAGCCGATTTTAATTAAACATAATATTTTTAAAAACTTCGAAAAAACTGGTGCAGGATTACAAAGAATCCGTATACTGGAACAATATCGACGAATTGTTAGATTGTGTATATTATATGGTGAAGTAAAAGCCGGTAATAATAACCCTTTAATAATTAACGAAATTATAAACATTTTACAAGAATTTAAAGAAGAGGATGGATTACAAACAAAAAAGACTAGAAAAAATCGTGCAAATTCTACCTGTAAAAAAAAAGGTAACGGACTGATTAACGATATAATCGACAAATTACCTTTCGAGGCTCATTTACCGGGCGGTTATCAATAGGCCGGTCCTGGTACTAATCTTGATTTGAAATTAGAAAAAAAAAAGTCAAACCTAAAAATAAATTAGACGAAGCGGTCATATATCACGATATAGCGTATTCCAAGTCTAAAAATTTGGACGACAGACATAAAGCGGATTTACAACTGAAAAATGAAGCGTAGAAACGTGTACTGGCTAAAAATTCCAATTTACCTGAAAAAGCTAAAATGCGTAGCTTGTATCAAACGCTATAAAAGCCAAAAAAAGTTGTCGTTGCTGGTTACATCAAACATTCGGTTAACATAAGCACGGAACAAGGGAAACTTATTGCGAAAACCAATAAACCCGTGACTTTAAAAATAAATAAAACGAGAAATAAAGATTCCGTAATGAACGAAACGTATTTACCGTTAACCGAATATCAAATTAAAAGGATTAAAAAAGATTTACCTATAAAATTATCGGTTAAACAACTTGAACATATAAAAGTAGGTGGTTTCTTACCGGCTGTAGCTGCTGTAGGGTCGTTAATAACCAACGCTATAAACATGTATAATAATAAGAAAGCAAACTATAAGTTAATAGAAGAACGAATACGTCATAATAAAGCGATGGAAGGTTAAGGACTACACGTCAATAAAAAACCTAAAGACGGTAAAGGGATATACGTAAATAAAAAACCTGAAGAAGGTAACGGACTTTACTAAGAGTATATAAAAAAATCATCCCGATTAAACCGTTGAGTAGTAATGTAGAATTGACGAAATGCGCCCAACATATTCCGCACTTTAGAGTTACTTTTATAAGAGATAAATTACCGAAAAACCCGTTAGACGTAGAGACGGCCATAATTAATTTAGATAACTACGATGGTCCGGGAACTCGCTGGGTATGTTATAGAAAAATAGGAAATGTTGTAAATTATTGCGATTCTTTCGGGGTAATGCCACCGTACGAATTACTAAGGTATTGGGGGGGCTTAATTGCGCGAGATTTTACAATTACAAAGTAAATCAAAATATGGATCAAGTTATATGCGGTCATCTATGTTTAAAATGTTTATACGATACAAGTAACATTAAGGAATAGTATATGTAGGTCGAGCGATAGAAGAATTAAACGCTTTATCGATATTACGGTAATTACTTTTGCATAACCATCAATTTTTAGGCCGTTTTTAAACGACTAATTTAAACGACTATTTTAAACGACTTAATTTTATTCGGGAAACGACTATTTTAAACGACTCAATTTGTTTCGTGCGTTTTTAAACGACTATTTACGATATAAATAACGGCTATTGATCGAGAAAATCGCTCCTAATAATAAACAAAGTGATCATATACGATTTTGTTGTACTAGTAAGTGTTTTGCGATAGGCGCTACGGTACCGGGGCCGTATGTATGAAATGGGCGGCCGGCCATAGTGAATTTAGGAACCGTGTTCTCTACGAAAATTGAAGGATAAATGTAAAATCATAATAACAAAAACAGCAACATGAAATATAAGAGGACTTAACCATCAAGGCAAACATGGTCTAGTAGAGAATATTACTAAAGAAACAGCGATAGTTGGCGTAGCTGAGACTGGAAACAGAGCGGACATTTTATATCAACCAGCGGTAACTTGATAGTCGGTTCAAGCAATGAAACCGAATTTAGTAAACGGGGTAGCGATAATAATAAATTCAGCGATATCATCGGGATTACTATGATATGAAACAATAAGTGATCCTATTATATCAATGAAAATAAAAGGGAATCCAGTAAATATAAATATTATTCAAATATACGCACCAACAACAGAAGGGTCAGATGAAGAAATGAAAGACTTTTATGATGAGCTACGCACGGCGGTAAAAAAAAGTTCCTAACAGAGAAATATTACTAGTAATAGGTGACTTTAACGAAAAAATAGGAACCACCAAAAACGATAATCACCTAAGATCTACTGTTGAAAAATATGGCTTAGGAGATAGGAACAAAAGGAGGAAATGCTAATCGATTTTTGTTCAGAAAACAACCTATTTGTAATGAATTCAAATATCAACCATCACAAGCGACGACCTTTCACATGGATTTCACAAAATAGACAAACCAGAAATCAAATAGATTATGTACTTATGCGAAGAAGAAGGAAATCTTGGATAAAAGATGTGAAAAAATACCCAAGATTAGATTGAGCAGTGACTACAAGGCTTTAGTAATTAGGGTATGTCTCAGGCTTTAATAAAATAAAAAAGAGCCGGCAATTAAAGGCTAAACTAAACGAAACTCCTCTCATGTACGAAAATAATAATAAAACGGCCGATGAATTATGGAGAGAATATCAGTGATTCATGAAACTGTGAAAAAAATTCGCAGTGAAGTACAAACAAAAAAAGAAGCCTTCACATATCACTCATTGAGACTATTCAATTTTATTCACTTCCATAAAAATTTCGTCGTGAATAAATCATTTTGAGACGTTTATCCTGCAGAGGTCCTTTCAAAAATGAGACATTTTGAATTAAATTCTCATGAGTATTCGAAATCGAACAGATTCTCCTAAAAATGTTTAATTTTGAAAATGTTTAAATTGTAAAGCTCAAAAATATAAATAAGTTTTTCTAGACTCCTTCGTGTTAAAAAAACAATTATAATGCTCTGAGTTCATTACTCGTCACTTTTAGTAGAACTTCTTTTATACAGAATAATATTTCACAATCATAATCACTATATATATATATATATATATATATATATATATATATATCTTCTCGTTTCATTATCCGATCTGGATGTCGTGACCTTATTTGATGCAAGTTACAAGACGTCGCCATTTATACCGATTCTGCACTAGATTCATGATTTGACATAACCTTGTGGTCTGGTCAATGTAAAGGCTCATCAGTCTATCTTATCTCCTTTCTCCATTAACCTTTCCTTGCAGAATTGTTTTCTCCAACCCATTTGCTTGTATTACATGACCAAAGAAGCCTAGCATGTGTCTTTCAATTGATCTAATTGCTCAGTGGGTTCGATTTTCAGTTCTTTTAAATCAGAATCATTTGTTTTGTGCACCATCCATGGGAACCTTAAATTTTTTCTGTATCACTTCATTTCAAAAGCTTCCAGCTTCTTCCTCATCGATTTTTTAATCGTCCAGGTTTCTAAGCCATATGTTGCTATGGAGAAAATTAACACTTTAAGGAGTAACAGTTTTGTTGTTTTAAAGGTCTTATGATTTTCCCATATACAATTGAGTTTACCAATCCCAACATTTGCAACAGCTAACCGTCCCTTTATTTCTTCTTCTGATCCACCATTTTCGGATATGCACACATCCAAATAAATTAATTTATCTTTAATTTCAATATCTCGCAGCAGAGTCAGTGTTTGTTGTATTCTGTTTTCTTTGTCAATGATAAGCATTGAACATTTATATTTATTCAGTATTAAGCCTGCCTGTTTACTGACCACATCTATTCTTGATAGTAATTCAAACATTTCTTGCTTTGTGCTGGCCAGTAATACAGTGTCGTCTGTAAATCTAATATTTGTAATTTTTTTCTCTCCGATAGATATCCCTCCTTGCTATTCTTCCATTGTTTTTCTTACAATCCGTTCCCCATAGATGTTGAATAGAATCGGTGAAATACAGCAATCATGTTGTACTCTCCCTTTCTTGCTGAAAACTCTTTCGATTTTTCGTTCTCCAGTTTACTAAAACTTTTATTATTTAAGAATAATTGTATTGAATTAAATAAATTAGATGCTTTGGTGTTCCAATTTCTAGTAATATTTGCCACATTTTCGTCCACGTGATATTGTCAAAAGCTTTCTGTTTATCTAAAAAACAAAGCAGTCCCGGAATGTTATATTCGTTGCATTTTTCTATAATTTTTCTTATATTTAATAGCTGTTCACGTGTGCTTCCACCTGGTACAAACTCAGCTTGTTCTTCTGAAATTTGTGGCAGGAGATAGTATTTAAGCCGGTTTTGTAATTACTGGTATGAATAATCAATGATATTGTGTGGTAGTTTCCACAATCTTCTGTAGGACCCTTTTTGTGTAGTGGTACGTATACTAATTTTGTCCACTCTTCTGGCCAGCTACCAGTTTCCCATATTTTTTGACAAATCATATGCAATACCTTTATTCCTGATTCTTCCGTTACTTTCAGCATTTCTTCAGCTCTACCATCTACTCCTACTGCCTTTCGATCTTTTAGTTTCTTTAATACGACTTCTATTTCAGCTTTCATAATTGGCGGTTCAAGCTCAAAGTTCTGCATTAACACTGATATTTCATTGTTGTACATACGGTTTTGACAATACTGGCCCCATCTTTCTGCTATTTCTGACTTTAGAGTTAATTTCATTCAATTTTGATCTTTTATTGTCAACGTTCTTGTTTCGAAAGTAATACTTAACCGTTTAATTTTCTTGTACAGATCATAAGGTTCATTTTTTTTGTGAGTGTTGTTCTATTTCTTCCCAAATTCCTATTATGTAATTGTTCCTATCACTTTGTATTTCTTTATTTATTAGTTTATTAAGATCCTCATAATCATTTGAATCTGTTATGTTATTAGTTTTCCCGTTTTTTATTTTATTCCTCTCATTAATTAGTTTGACATGAATGACTATATATATATATATATGTGTGAATGATTATTTTTATTTTTATTTAAATTAACGTGCCGTGTACCGCAATTATAGCTAGAGGCACGGGACTAAAATAATTACAACAAAGGTATTAAATAATTAAGGTGTTAGATAATTATAACGAAGATATTAACTGTTTACAACAAAGGTATTAAGATAATTATAACAAATGCGTTAATTTGATACATTTTAAAAATTCGAAAACTCTATTAATGATATCCATGTTATCCCTCAGCAAACTTTGCAAGTCAAGCGATGCGATCCCGTACTGTTTTCGGTATTTGTCGTAAATTGGACAGTCTACCAATAGATGCTCGACGGTCAACTGACAACAGCATTGTTGGCACGTTGGCGGCGTACTTTTTTCTAATAGATGAATATGTGTTAATTTTGTGTGTCCTATTCGTAATCGACATAATACTACCTCTTCCATTCTGCTACTACGATGTGCTGAGTGCCACTGTTTTGAAGATAATTTTATCGATCGTAGTTTATTCACCGTAGATATTCTCTGCCAGTTACTATTCCATGTCGATTCGAAATGATGCTGTAAGTATTCTTTGAAGTCAGCTATCGGTACATGGATATTTAGAAGCGGATGCGAAACGGCTGTTCTTACTCATACGTCGGCTATTGAATTACCATATATATTATGCAGTGAGCTGGTATCCACGAAAGTATTATGTTCTTAGATGTAGTTTGTAACATGAGTTTTATTTCGTTGGCTATTGGATGCAAATTTTCATTGTGTACATAAAATGAAATTTTTATTTCTGTTGGAATCTGCGTAATGGCGTATAGTTCTGCTGATAAGACTGAAAACGTAACTGGAAGAGCAATTTGAAGAACTACCAACTACCGAGCAACCTACCCCTGTTGAAGATTTCGATCCATCTGTATATATAAATTCATATTCTGCATGGTTTTCTTTAATCTCCTTTAACGTTTCTCTGATCTTGTTAACATTTTTTCTATTTATGTTACAGAACGTTAGATTCACTTGTATGTGCAACTGTGCCCAAGGCGGAATAATATCGAGGTTTTCGCGAGATAATATTGGGAGTTCGACGTTATATGCTTGAATGAGTTTATGAAAACTGGGAAGATCGGTATCTCCTTGAGTAGCCAGCGCCAGTATGATCAAATATTGTCTTCTCAATTGCAAAGGCAATTCAGAAGCTTCGCATAAAATACTTATTATTGGTGATGTTCGGAACGCTCCAGTTGCCAATCTTAGAGCTGTATTTTGGATCGTGTTTAGAGACTTTAATAATGTCGAACTCGCTGTAGTATAAGCAGGGATTCCATAATCCAATTTCGGCCTTATTAGAGTGCGATATATCGTTAATAAGCTATTTCTGCTGGCACCATATGTTGTATGTGATAGTTTTCGCATTTGATTTAATTTCTTTTGACAGCTGGTCTTTAGTAATTTAATGTGTGTTTTCCATGTAAGTTTACTGTCAAATATCATTCCTAAATATCGCACTTCTTTTGCTATTTGGTTGTTGTAAAGGTTCAAACGTATTTTATGTTCGCATTTATTTCGTTCGCAAAAGTGTATTGCTGTTGTTTTTGATGTTGAGAAATATAGACCGTTATTTTGAGACCAGCGTTCTAGTTTGATAATTGTGTCTTGCAGAATTGACTCTCCCAGTTCAATGTCTGTGCACGGAAGCAAAATACAGAAGTCATCCGCGTGTAGAAATGATTGTATTGGTTTCTGGACCGTTTGTATAATATCATTTATTCCAATATTGAATAGTGTGGAGCTGAGTACTGATCCTTGAGGTACTCCATTTTCTAGTTTCTGAGGTTCAGACAAAGAAGGCCCTAACCTTACTTGAAAACTTCGATTCGACAAGAATTTCGCGATACATATGCAGAGACGTCCTTTTAACTTCCACAAGAGTAGTGTCGACAATATTTTATTTTTCCATATAGTATCGAAAGCTTTATTAAAATCGAAGAAAACAGCTAGCAGATGATGTTTATTAAAGAAAGCTTTTGATATACATTGCTTTATACATAAGATCGGATTAGTAGTACTACGTCCTGATCGAAAACCATATTGGTTTTTAGTAAGTAGTTTTTGTTTTTCAATTTCCCATAACAGTCGTTGGTTTACAATCTTTTCGAGTATTTTACATAAAATAGACGTAAGAGATATTGGTCGGTAGCTGTCCAATAATGTGGGATTTTTATTAGGTTTTAGTATCGGTACTATGAATGATGTTTTCCAGTATGATGGAATAGCGCCAGTGAACCATACTTTATTGTAGATTAGAAGCAATGTGTCTAAAACGTTTTCTGGTGCGTGTTTTAAAAGATTAATATGAAAAGAATCCGGACCAACAGCTTTTAGTTTTGTATGCTTTATGGCTGTTCGAAGTTCATCTATGGTTATTGGTTGATTGTATGGTTCACTGTTATCGCTTTCGAAGTTAAAATAAGTGATATTTCTGCTTGTTGACATACTAAATTCTGAAGAATAATCGTTACTTCCGTTTGAAGATAATGCAAAATAATTCATGAATATTGTGTTTATTTCATGTAGGTTGTTATACATGACGCCATTAGATCGGACGCACGCTGGTATATATGATGATGTTGTTTTTTCGATACTTTTTATCTTATTCCATATAACTTTGGTTGGAGTACTTGGTGTCAAAGTCGAAATATATTTTCTCCAACATTGTTGTTTAGCTTGTTTGAGAGTATATCTGACTTTTGCACGCATTTTTCTAAATAATAAATGATTTTCCATAGTTGGTTCTGCTTTTAATTTTTTTAAAGCTCTTCGCCTATTTCTGATTGCATTTAAGCACTCTTTAGACCACCACGGGACCTTTTTATTGTTTTTGTTCAAGTTTACTTTTGTAGGAGGAGAACATATTTTGTCAGACGTTATTAACGTGTTTGTGAAAGATTGTATTACAGTGTCCACATTATTCGCTATATTAATGCTCGAGTTTAACTTGCACACAGTATTATATTTTGTCCAGTCCACTTTTTTATAATTATATATTAAGACTTTTGGATATAGAGTCACTTGTATTTTCTCTGGGGTTAATCGATGTTTTATGATAACTGGAAAATGGTCACTTCCTCCAACATCATGATGTAAAAAGAATTGTAATTTGCTTGTTAATTGAGGTGAGCATAATGCCAAATCAATATTAGACTACGTTCGATACAAAAATTATAATGGGTTGGCTGTGTGAGATTTAATAGTGAGAGATTAAATATATTTATCGCAGTTTCAATAACTTTTCCACTTGTGTTGTAATTGTTGCTTGACCATAGAGGACTGTGCGCATTGAAATCGCCTAAGATAATAAATGGTTTTGGTAGATCTTGTAACAGAGAAAAGAACTGGTCCACAGTGATTTTTTCCGAGAAATATACAGCGCATATGACTGGTTGATTGAAATAAACTTTTGTTGCCAATGCTAGTAAATCGGTATCTAGGGTAACCTGTTCATGATGAAATTTTGATTTAACTGCTAACAATATACCACTACGCGCATACTCAGCAGTTGTCGTATAAATTAGTTCGTAACCAGGGACATTAAATTTCTGATCAGCTTTTAAGTGCGTTTCTTGTAAACAAATTACAGATATATTCTGATAAGAGAACTTTGAAATCTTCGTAATGTGCAAAAAACCATTACAATCCCAAGAGAAAAATATGTCGTCATCCATTTCCGGTATATAATTTTACTTAAAGTAAGTTGATATGTTAAAACGGCGATTTAAAGTTAATTATGATTGAGACAAGGCCGAATTAATTTGTAGATTTTGAGAACTTTTAAGTGGGTTTCTTGTAAAGCTATAGCTAAGAGGCTGTATGCAGAAATAAGCAGCTGTAAATCCTCAAAGTGGGAGAAGACACCTGCGCAGTTCCAGGAAATTGGATTCATCATTTTAACAAATATCAATAGAGTCTGAGGATTCGGCTGAAGATGGTGCATTGGAATCATTATTAGGTGACAAAGCAAGATGTAAGCGTTTCTTCAACTTTGTGAATCTAACCTTCATTGACCTATTTGTCAGTGTATGGTAGTTCTGATTCAACATCCGAATGATACCTTCAGTGTCTGTTGTAAATTCTGTGACTGTTGGTAGCGAGTCACTTAACACCACTAACCATGTCCATTAGAAGACAGAAATTAGTAAAGTTCAATGGGTATTCTTTGGCCTGGAATTTTGTAGTAATTATTTGCTCGATTGGTTGTAGAAGCTGCTTGATTGAAGATTTAGTTGGAACACATGTGTTAATTTGACTTGTATTTTCACTCATCTCAGGAGAGTGTTTCTGAGATTGATCGTTCGAGTCTTTTTTAGGTGTTGGTGTTTTCTTTTTCTTTTTTGGCCGATCATGAGGAAGGGTAAATTTAGAATTTTCTACAGGTTCTTTGTTTATGTCTTCAATTGAAGCCGGGGGGGAGTCAGAAATTTGTCTTTTAAAAGTATCTTGCATGCTTTGTTTAATATTGCGTTGGTGAGCAGTGTCAAGTGAGTTTTATTTCTTTTTAATACCGACGAAATGTTTTACATATATATAATGTTATATATATTAAAATAAGTATATTACTTTTATTAACAATTTAATTAAATTTAAAGTCATATTAGAATAGCTTCGTTTACTTCTTTAACCCTTTGATGAGCTATTTCATTTCACGATTTGGACCTCTGGGAACAAATTTTTTTAATAAACTCTTTAAAAGAACATTTTAAATGTTTTTTATCATATAAATTTTTATTTTCATTGTTTAATTTATGTTGTTAATTACAAATAATAGATATTTATTGAAAATATATAGGACCTAAAGAAATATCAAAAATGATACAAAAATATTTCCCACTAATTAAAATAATAATATTTATTAGAATTATACTTAATATCTATAAATGGATAGCATCTAAAAATTTGTTTGTGTGTGGTATTGTTCAAAACATGGGTGTGCGCATAAACCCACATCACACACTGGACACATCCAAGTTGTATCTCGTCTTTTTTGTGTGCCTTTGGTTGTGTTACTGCATACATAACACTTCCTTTGTGGTCTTGTTTGTTTCTCAGTAGGTGGAATTGGTGACATAAAATGCCGACATGTTAGTCGAAAAGGATTATGCGATGAAGGAAGTGATTTTCTGCCTGCGTTAGCCATTTTCCTTTCAGTCGAAAATTGTTGTATAATTTGTCGCAGTAAATTCAGTTTGAAATCTGGGAACTTGGGTTTTTTACCTGTTTTTATTTGGTATATGGTAAATGCATTCAATATATCACATATCCATTATGTGAAAAACCGTTTTTTTATACCATTTGACAGTTTTTCTAGCACAGTCAAAATAAGAAATGAGCATATCATTTTTGTCTATGGTCCCCATATTTTCATTATAACCCCGTTTGGTTTTGAAGTTTTCGCCATTTTATGCGAGTGTATTGATGAAAACATGTGTACATCTCTCTTATCATGCCACTTCTCTGTTAACAAAACATCAGTATTTTTTGTTGAACAGTTTCCTTTAGGAACTTTATCAAACTTTGGCATTTTTTTCCGATTAGGATTTACAGTTCCACAAGCTCCTGTCTTTTTATCATGAAGGATTTGGAATAATTTTGGACTGCTATACCAATTATCAGTGTAAAGTACATGCCCATTATTCATGATTAATCTATACTTAGGCTTTGGATATTTTCCCAAAACAAAAAATAATAAAAGGGCCGACTGGGCTCAATACCAACAGTGTATAACAACAGAAATACATGATCTCAATTTGGAGAATTTCTCAATCATGTCTCCACAATCTCAATATTGGACCATCAATAACATGATTCTTTCAGCGGTGAATAAAACAGCACCATTGATTAAGAAATTCTCCGGCATGTCTTTTGCACGTTCAGCACCACAAGGGTGGTGGGATGCAGAATGTAATCGATATGTTGCTCTGCGAAGAAAAGCACTAGCAATTTACAATTCATCTCCTACGATGAAGAATTACTTGCAGTATAAAGGGCAACAAGCCGAACTAAACGATTTATTAAACGAAAAAAAAGGAATAACTTCCGAAAATTTTGTAGTAGTATTAGTCCAAGTTTGGGAACCAAGGAGATATGGCAGAGAATTAAACGGTTTACAAGCCTTCCTCCTACATATGTAAACCCAACTGATATCCAGTGGCTTACAAGCTTTATACAACAATTTCAAAGCCCAGTCGACCCTTGTAATGGAGCAGGCCTGATGGACGAACGGAGTATGTGTATCCCTTTTTTTGAAAACTCTATCTCAAAAGAGGAATTATTTCGTAGTCTAGATCATAATAAAGATACAATGGTAGGAGTGGATAGTATATCATACAAAATGATACAAAAGCTACCGGAGGAAACTAAAAATATGTTGTTAATTTTTTATAATAAATCGATAAACACAGGATAAATTCCCTCTCAGTGGAAGGAACACTATGTTTGCCCTATACTCAAACCGGGAAAAAATCCTGATGACTATAAATCATGCAGGTCTATTTCATTATTGTCTTGTATGGGGAAAACGTTAGAAAATATTCTGAAGTTCAGGTTAGAATGGTAGCTTATAACTTCAAACAAATTTCGACCACCCAATATGGTTTCAGAAAAGCATTTAATTCTACTGATGCATTAAGTTCTTTTACATTATATATTCAGAATCATCTGACTTATAAATGAAGTGTCGTATCTGTTTTTATTGATGTCCAGTCGGCTTATGATAATGTCAATCTGTCCACATTATACAAACAGTTAATAACACGTGGGGTTAACCAAAAAATTTGTACATAACCATTTTTATGGTAGAAAGTTAACAGTAAAATATAAAGGTACGCAATATGCCTCGGTTTATTCTGGCAAAGGTTTAGCCCAAGGGAGCCTCCTCAGTCCGTTATTATCACAATTTATACGAAATCTATAGAACAAATTCAAAATACCGTATTACTTCGAATTTAAGACGCACCTTGGTTTTTGGTTTTCAACGTGAAGAAAAAAAATTCATCGAATTTAAGACGCATTAAAATTACAAGATTTTAGGAAAGGAAGTTTTGGAAGAAATAAAAATAATTAAGATACTAATAGTCAATACCCGTATACTTCTTCAACATAATACGAAATATTATAAACTTATAGGTACATAGGCTTACTTAGCGCAATTTCATTTGCAATAAAAAAAAAAAAAAACAGGAAAAAACAGTAATTTTTATGACTAAATTACCTATTTATTGCTTTTTCTAATTATGTTTTTAATTGCTATCGTCGGTTGTTGAATCGTCGTCATTGCCGGACGTTGAAGTAGAATCGTTTGCGTCATCTTCGTCACTATGATTCCATGCACAATCATCTTCAGAGCCATCCAATGCATTCGATATACAGCACTTCAAAAAGGATTTGATGATTATACAGGGCGGTAAATCTTTCCAAGCTTTTGAAATCCATCCTACAATCGTACCTGCTGAGGCTCGTTTGATTTTTCCAGTTGATGTGAGAGGATGATTATTTTCAGTCAACCATTGATTGTATTGCGCATGAATACGATCTTTAAAGAGGTTGTAACTGACTTGTCATACCTCCAGGAATGACTACTAAATCGCATTTTCCATTTGCCAATCTGGTTTTAATGTCGTCAGATAAATGACCGCGAAACGCATCCTTCACTAACATGCTGTCTCGTTTGCTGGTCTTCGCTCCCATACGCACTCCAACCAATCTTGCATAAGTTTACTTGTCATCCAGGCATTTTGTTGGGCTCGAACAATAACCCCATCCGAGAAGATTTCCTTTGGCACAGTTTTTCTGTTCAGGATTACATACGGCGGTAACTTATTGCCATCCGCAGTAGCACTGAGCATAACAGTTACTCTTAATTTTTCGTAGCCGGTTGTTTTCACTGTTACTTGTTTTTGCCCCTTCTCACTGACCGTGTAATTTTTTGGCATGTCGAAGAAAACAGCAGTTTCATCAGCATTACCGATGACTAAGATGGTATTGTTTCTTTAACCTTAGTTGTATTACATGACGTTGATATTGCACCAATTTATCCTCATAATCAGATGGTAGTTTCTGGCAAATTGTGGTTCTACGACGTAATGATAGACATTGTCTTTTCATGAATTTTTCACACCATCCACGACTAGCTTTAAATTGAAGAGTTTTATCGCTGTCAATTTCTCTGGCTTTTAACATTAATGCTTCTCGCGTTACTGGAAGACCTTTCGTGCGAAGTTCTTTAAAATAAGTTAAAACCGCAGCATCGATTTCCAGATATCTTCCATGTTTTGGTCCCGAAAATTATTTTTTTGTTCGTTTACACGCGAATAACTTATTTTTCATTTCACGCCAACGGCGAACATTCACTTCGTTAATCGAGAACTGTTTACCGGCGGCACGATTTCCGATATTTTCTGCGCATAAAGTAACTTTACGCTTAAATTCCGCTTCGTATGTAAAACGCTTTTCCATAATAAAAAGAAAGAGTACCGTATTAACAAAACAACGATGGGTTAGTAACTGCAATGTTTGGGAGAGCGACATTGACTGACGAGCAACGACTGTGACCGGAAATGGGAATAGGTTTGCAAGTCACTTTTATAAACATCATTAATCAACTCCTACAGCTAGTGTAATATATCGATAGCATTAATGTAGCAAATACAATAGGACTACTACCACTATTCCACGTATAATAGGAGATTTTAGTACGTATAATAGGTAGTTTTACTCTTATACATGTGGTCAATTTAGAAAGTATCTTGAATTTAAGACGCACCCTTGATTTTAGACCTTGAATTGTGAAAAAAAAAGTGCGTCTTAAATTCGAAGTAATACGGTAAATCGATAGTGATATTTCTGTATGCAGATGATCTGGTGATAAGTGGAGCAGTAGCTTCTATAGACTTGGCAATTCAAAAATTACAGATATCGCTAAACAAATTGCAAAATCTTCTAGTTACTTTACAATTGAATATTAATATGGATAAGACTCGTGGTGTCTTGTTTACAAGAAAATTCTTCCATACATTACCACTACTGCGCATTAATAAAAAGTCGATTGTCTTTGAGAAGTCCGCCAAATACCTGGGGGTAATGTTTGACCCTAAATATCATGGAATGAAGAGACCAAATTTTTGTTACAAAAGTGCAACAAAGGACTTAATGTACTACGAGCCCAGTAGTAGATCTTCAGATCTATAAAGCTCTCATCAGATCCCATATGGATTATATTGCGCCCTTCATTACTTTTAATAAAACACAGATTAAAAAATTACGGTTGATGCAGAATGTTGCCCTTCGCTTATGCTTGGGCGCCATGTGTTCCACTCCCATTAATATCTTACAGACAGAAGCTGCGGAGTTTCCTTTTTCGTTAAGACAGAAATTTATATCCGATAAATTTTACCTTACTGTCAGGCAGCGTTATCCTCACGTAATCAACAAACAACTCACACGTATGTACAAAGCACGCAACAATAAATATTGGCTTGGTAAAAATTTACTCCACTCATTCATAGTCGTAACAAACTGCACGAGATAAGTTTAGTATAGACGTCTTTAGATCCCTTCTATAAGACTTCCAGATACTACAGTTTAGATTAATTGTAGATACTAGCCCATTCAATACATCGAAGAGTCTCCCAAATGGCGTTAACAATTCCATTGTCGAGTCAGTATTGGAGAAGGAGTACAACACTTATGAAATTATTTACATCTATGGCTCTATTGAACATTCTAAAAAGAGATATACGGCCGATTTTTTTTACCACAGTAGAAACATATCTAAGTTGTTCCGCATACCATATGCAAGCTCATCATTTTTTATAGAAATGTATGCCATATACGAGGCTGTTTCTTTTATTAGATTATATAAGAAAAAAATATCCTAATACTCACTGATTCCGTGAGTGTTCTTTTACAACTATCTAGACTCCCGGAATTTTCAATGAGTATATTAGAGATATCAATACGACAGTGGGTTTGGCAACTTCACAAGCGTAGAACTAAGGTGAAGTTTAAGTAGGTTCCTGCCCATTGTGGCGTCCGTGGAGATGAGGTAGTGGATGCGATTACTCGATCGGATCTAATTCCGGCTATTGAGAAGCACGTTAAACTACAATGGAGACAGTTAATACCGAAGCTTAAGGAAATGTTGTACCGTTCTTTTCAATCATATTTTTAATTTCAAAGCTTGTTAAAAGGTAAAAAATATGCCAATATTCAAAATACACTTCCAAAAGAGCCCTGGTTTAAACATGTGGATCTTCTCCATAAATATTTTCTATCTGTGTTTGTTGGACTAAGGAGTGGTCATAACTAATCACCTAGTCATCTTGCCAAAGTGGGGATCATCAGAATGCGAGTTTGTGAGATATGTAATATCGAAGATAGCGTCGAACATCATATCTGGTCCTGCCCAAAATACAAAAATAGAGACAGCTTTATGTCTGAACTTTTATCGACAAGGAATATGCTTCCAATACAACTTGAAGAACTTATGGTAGATCCTATCTCCTTGGATGCGCATAGATTATATAATTTTATTAAGGCTAATAATATAAGGTTATAGTCTGAACAATCCACTTAAACTGGCCAAAGGTATTTATTTGGTCAAGTTGATACCTATAAAATCTATTATGTATCCTGTTTCAACAATCGCATAGTATAAACAACTTTACCCCAAATCTGTGACGTTTATTCGGGAGATATCGTTTGAATGATAATCTACCTTTCCAAACAATAATACTTTCATTTATACATAAATTTCTGAATGGATAAAAAACGTTTTCATTTTTTGTCTTACTGACTGAATTATTACATCCAATTTGAACAGCCTATTATTATCACCAACCAACTGATTATTATTACAGAAATGCAATAACAAGAGTGTGAACCTATTTTGTGAAAAGAGATTCGCAAAAAATGGTGTTGAAATCAAGGGATTCAAGGGATCCATTGACCAATATTCCTTGATACGATTTTTTTTTTTACAGACATGAGCATCACACATGCTAGAAATGTATACATTTCAGATACAAAAGTAGGCGTCCACATTTTTAATTTTGAGTGATCAGACACTACAGAGTTATTGGTAACGTATGTGAAATAACGGTTAGTTTCCTCAACTATATGCTGCACTAAATCGGTATCAAAAAATAACTTGAAACAGTCTGGCTCTGTTAGTTCATCGCATAAATCGGCATTATCTTGTATTCCAGAATTATTATTATTGAATGGATATAATACAGGTTTGAAATTTTCTCTTTCTGTCCAAGACAATTTTATTGGATTCCTATTTGGAATCGCTACATCTAATAATTCAACATGAATCACTTTCATCGCTGTCTTCATAATCTGAGTAAACGTGCGAGATTATTTCATGTATTTCACTATTTGATAGTATTTTTCGACATCACAACTAATTCAGCACAAAAAATGCAAATGAAAACAAACAAACAAACATCAATTCACAACACAGGATAAAATACTACTGAGAATAAAGCACAAAACAATTGACCATGTGGTAATAAAATAATTGGAATGCGCAAAAATTGCGAAGAATGACCACCGGTTAGAAGTAAAACGTTTCAAAACGGCGGTACTCTTTGATGTTAAAGTAGATGACGTTCAGAAACGTCACTGCTCCGAATGGCACAAAAACAATCTGACGTTCTGGAACGGCGGTGCTCATCAAAGGATTAAAGACGTACGCAGCGCATAGAAAAAAATAGCCTATATTACCATTCGTTTATTAGTTATTACCAAAATAATGCATTGTCTCAACTTTAATTTATTTTTTCATTTAATTTTGTACGCTGGATACAAATAGTAATTATTAGAAAAACTTATGTACCTAAAAATGAATATGGGAATTTTTTGAATGAATTTTTTCTGATAATAATTTTTTAATAGATTATAAAATATTTGTGGAACATCCGATACTGTAAATTAAAAAGGTGCTCGAGATTTAATATTTTAATTACAGTTACCAGCATATCTGCAGTAAAGAGCAAATTCGTAAGCTTGCAATATTCGTTCGAATAACAATCGGGCTGTTTGGAGTCAGGCCCAAATTTCCAAAACGTTATTTTCATATAGGTTATTTTAAATTAATCAATACATTACATGTATGTAAAAAATTTTATACGAATTTATTATTACTGAGATGTCTGATATATATACCTATATATATATATATATATATATATATATATATATATATATATATATATATATATATATATATATATATATATATATTTAAATATGTAAATACAAGAAACCTCATTTATATGCATAAGGTGTGATAAATGTATAACACGCAACTTCATTTAATGTTTGTATCTATCACCGGGTTATTAAGGTAATAATTTAAATATCTGATACAAGCAAAATAAAAATTATTCACGATTTTAAATATTTTATGTTATACTGATAGAAATATAAGTAAAAATAGAAACCAAAAAAAAAACTTACGGAAAATTTGCATTATATATATACAGGTCTGAAAGAAGGATGATCATGTGTTTCTTTATTAGATTCTTAAAAATATTTTTATGTGAAATCAATTATAAATAAAAGATAAATTGTCATTTGCACACTATTCGAATAAAACAATAATTGAAATTTGTATACTATTGTAATGTTTAATACATATGAAAATCATGTTGCGTATATCCACACATCTGATATATATATATATATATATATATATATATATATATATATATATATATATATATATATATATATATATATATATATATATATAGGTAAAAATATAGAATAAAATCTAAACGGAACGTATTGTTTTATATATATATATATATATATATATATATATATATATATATATATATATATATATATGTATATATACATAATCTGAGAAAAATATTATTTTTTCAGACTAAAATAATTATTTTTCTCTCCAAGGTTTTATTTTTTTAAATTATTTTTCTGATAGATGTTTATTATTATTATTATAAGATGTTTATGATTATTATCGCAAGATGTTTATTATGATTATCTGAAAAAGGTGGTGATCTAGCTCGTGCTGAAATGCTGATTCAGCGGAATTATGTCCCTGGTGGCGCCTGGCCCCATTTTCGTGTTCGGTCACTAAAACAACCTTCATTTCATACGTTTGTTTCAGGGTTTTGCTGATTGTCCCTTATAAACGGCTGCCCCTGTTATCCGACATCCCTTAAAAGCTGCTTTGACTGTATATATATATATATACATGTACTGTATAATGAACAACTCGATAGGATGAGGCGTAAATAATTGTTAGATTTGATCAAAAAATATAACTAGGACGTTTAGTTATCATCATAAGATTTCGTGAAAGTTTATCTTTCGTTGCCAAAGGAGAATTTCCAGGAGGGTGATATTAAAAAATCTCTCTTAAAGCACGTGGAAATACCCTCGATGGTTTATAAACTCGTCCATTAAAATGTTGAAGCCTATTGTGTTAGTGAAAAATTTCACTGTGTTGTTTACCAATTCCCGTGAGAAGGATATATATATATATATATATATATGTATGTATAAAATTATTTTTATTAATTAAATACTTATTTATATATTTATACATACATATATGTACAGGTATAATTTTGCGTAATTGTTTAATCTTCATAGTTTTTAACTCTGAATTTAAAAGTTGTTAATCGATATCAGTCGGCTCTTTTATTTTATAAAACTTCCATTTAATAACTAATCGATTAATTAATTTTCATCGTGGTAATGGAGCAATAAAAAAGTATTCTAATTAAGCATAATATTTAATCATCAATATTTTCATTATGTACATTAGCGGTTCCCAGCTTGAGATTTAATTTGAATATTAGATTATGGTTTAATATTTACTAATGCTTCAATTTGAACTTCATCCACTACTTTAAAATATCGTAAATCTGACTAAACTGATATCACACAAATTTGTTGGTTTATAAATTGTAAATATATAATTTCAAATTACAATTATATCTAATCATTACACAGAAATGGTACAAACTAGTTTTTTAAAAATATTTTGTTATAATAAAATAAAAAAAAATGATTTATTCAAATCACCGCAATGATATTATTCGACATAAAAATTATAACCCAATGACTAATTTAAGTTCTTTAAATAAAAAAAATTACCGATTATGGTGATTCACTTTTCATTAAATTATCATTATTACGCAACCGAATTTAGCAAAAAATTCCATATTTATTTATTTACAAAACAATACGGCGTACAGCATAACGCCAATTACAGTGTACGCAGTTACAGAATAATTATAAAATAAAAGTATGAACAAAAATAAAACTGAACCACACTCACACAACACGTTAATTAATATGAATAATATTTAGATTGAAAACAAAAAATTACCAATACAAACCGAAAAATGATTCTAATGAAATACAATACCCACATGCAAGCACACATGTGAAAAGCGCAAAAAACCAGAAATATACCAGTCATACACCCATACTCTCATGTAAACAAACTCTCCATCGGGGCATATGACCAAAATAAAACAAACGTACTGAAAAGTAACAACTGAAATATAGAGTTTAAAAAAATTTATTATATACAAATTTACTATCGAAATGAATATCTGTGGATGAAATATTTAGTACGTTATTATATAGACGTAAGGTGGATAAAAGTGGTGAGTTGTAACCTAGATTTGTACGAGCATACGATTCGTAGAAAATACGATGTGACCCCTACTACTAACGCTGAGGACCATAAATGAAATTGTAGATAATAAAATTAATCGACCATTTTGTAGTATTTTTATTCTCGCTAATAGTTGTGGTAAAGCGCGATCAAATAATTGAAAATATCGAATATTCAGGAGTTATATCGACTGTAAAAGTAATTATTTCATACAGAAATTCTGGCAAAAATTCGTTTAAAAATAACGATTATATTTCTTAACACAAAGGTTCATTTATTTCATATTATTATCGGGGATTTGTCATTATAATTATTCTAATAACCAATTCGTCTGATGTTAAATACAAATTATCTAAATTTTCTATACATACCAGTTTTATCACAAGTATATAAACACCGACTTAAGTTTATTTGTTTACTGATCCGATCGAATTTATCCCTTGATGTCCACTTTAATGAAGAAATATTTACCAGTTTAGTGATTAACTATACAAACTTTATAGATTATGTAAACTGCATTACTGGAACTTTAAGCAATAGTATTTACTTACATTTATATTTCGTGTACTTATTATAAACGTATATTTTAATATGTATAAAAGAGTGTTTTCACAATGAATATGGAATATATATTTTATATATATAGTGTTTCCAAGAATAACACATCGGAATCTATTTTTTTTTTTTTTTTAATGGGGGTGCCTTTATAGCTTACCCAACGTGATACTGTGGAGACTATCTACATCTTAATCAAGCATGCTGACTTCTCTAAAAACGTCGCTATATGGGGGAACAATTGTAGGTTATCCAGATGTAAAAGGGACGATACATTATACGGAGGTGTAATACTCGAAGAACGTAACAAGATAAGGTAAAGCTCCGAGCGCAACGGTGCTACAGCAGAACATTAAAAAAAGACATGATCGGGGCTGCAGACTACCTGTTCAGAATGGAGGGGACAGAACGGACTTTCTCTAAGCTGCATACGGAAAAGACGGTCAGGCAACAAATGATGTCCAAATCGCAATCTGCTGATGAGTACAATTTCCTTACGACTAATCTTTTTAAAAAGATAGAACCACGGGAGTTTGGGAAGAGACGGCTGGAGGTGATAGTAATAAGTCAGAGGTGATTGACTAATGCTCTTAGTGTACATTAGCTCCCATTGGAATCTATAACTAAATAGATAGATATATCTGTATGATGATTATGTAACAGGCCATCTGGCTGATTCGCCCCAACACGATCCTTCATGTCCACATAGTTTTGCATTCCAGTGTCTTTTAATACAGTGTCTATAATCGTCGTTCTGGGTCTTTCACGCGGTCGATTTCCAACAATTTTCCCTTCGTTAATTGTGGATAATATGCTTTTGATCTTAGTACACGTCCAAACCATCCCAGTCGAGTTTTCCTTATCCGGTCTAAGATATTTCTTCTTTCGCCCATTTTGTCAACTACGTTTTGATTACTAATTTTTCCGTCCAGGATATTCGTTGAAGCTTCCTCCAGCACCACATTTCAAACACTTCAAGTCGTTTACAGTCTACTTGTTTCAGCGCCCACGTTTCTGCGCCATACAACATAGTTGACCAAACGAATGTTTTCATGAACTGTTTACGTAACTATGAGTATTTACCTGCGAACTCTTGCTTACCCATGGCTATTCCTTTGCGTATTTCCGGTGTACAGTCGATATTATGGGTCACTATCTAGCCTAAATATTTGAACGATGTTACTTCTTCTAGTGCCGTATTATTTATTCTGATGGTGAAATGCTGATGCTTCCTACTTACGACCATTACTTTCGTTTTTGAAATATTAATACTCATCCCGTGTTCCGTCATTATGTTATATAATTTACTAATCATAATTTGCAATGACTTTCAACTTTTCGCTAACAGTACTTGGTCGTCTGCAAATTTAATTGCGTGTAATCTATTTCCACCAATCCTTAAACCATATTGTTGTTCATTAAACGTCTCCTTCAAAATAATTTCCGCAAAATCATTGAATAAACCAGGCGAAAATAAACAAGCCGTAAAGTTTGGCGAAGGAGCTAATTTGTACGCGAACTGAACGCATGGAATGTTGTTGACGCCTTAGGCGACATATAATATGAATAAACGAAATTCTGTTTTCTATGCTGCTACGAAGATTTAAGAACCGAGGAATTGCCGCGATCGAAGGTTGAATATTATTGAATTGTTTGGCTGAACACCTTCAAGCGTGGTTCCAAAATTGCTTGTAACTTAATCTCAGGTAAAATATCCCTAACAGATGTATTGAAGTAGAATGAGCCATTCTCGGGGACGCTTCTAGCAAGATTGTCTACGATATCATTCCAGTGGATACATGAGTGACTGGGAATCCAGACAAATTTGACATCAAACAAATACTAAATTAATTACACTAGTCTTTCGACTATATTAAATCGATATATATATTTAGTATCATACAAAAATTATAATTATACGATGCTGAGGCAAAACAGCAACATTATTATTTAAACAATTCCAGGCCCTTACAATTAAGGTCACCTATAAGGATAATTGAAATTAACTTTTGTTAAATAAGTCATCTAAAAACTTAATATTTACAGAGTTTCTATAATCGTTTGTTAACAAAAGTGTTTTCAAGATACATTTCGATACCTATTGCTTATAGAGATTTTATGTCTATAAAAGGCGATACATTTTGATTAATTCTGTTGTATATATTGCTAGTGTTTCACTATGCATACTTCTGTCTGATTTATACAGTTGGTAACCTGAAAATTTCGAAGAAATTTAACTATCAACTTTCGTTATTCTAAGAAAAATTTTTACAATTATTGTTATTACTAAAATTAAAATTAATATTATCACTAGTACTAAAAGTTTGGTTCGAATTTGTGGTACTACTTTATATATATATATATATACATAGATAAATGAATATCTACGAAAATCATATACATCATTTCCAATCCCCGGAACTTCTTCCGATAGTTGTCTTGTCACTTCTTAAAACCGCTCGCTGTTTATTTAAATCCATCTGAGCGATATTGGTCGGTAATTGTCGATTAATTCTCCAATAAAGCGGCACATCTTCGAGCGTGGTGGAAATATTCATTTTACGTCTATCACTACTATCGTACAGTTGACGTTTGTATCGATACCATTTGAAACGCAGAAAAAGACGATCTTCGATTTCCGACAAAAGCGGAAACGAATTATTTAAACAGTTCAACGTCATCGTCCAAATGTTACTTTCGTTATGACGACAGAATAAGTATTCGGTCGGCATTAGCAGACAACGTACAGCGTTGACGGATGTTATCCAACGATTCGTCAAGTCTTCGCCTAAGAAAAATGAAAAAAAAAAAAAGATCGAGTTAAATGATCTCGCGGTAGTTTAAACGAAATTTCGAAATAATGGCGCGAACTATCAAAACGTGTACACGTCTCTACGTAACGTAACCGTTGCTACCGTTATTATTTAATTGCCGACTACCTTAATCGATCGACAATATTCCAATCGGAATTCTGGTATACACGTTAGTGTGTGCGTATTTTTATTATATTACTTTGTTAGATTATAACACAATGCCAGTTATTTGCGGTAATCTTGTTCTGTAGCCATTTTTCAAAGTTAAACGGTATTGTCATACATTCAGTCGGACTATCCGTGTAGTACCTACGCATAAGAAGCCCCTCGCCTTGTTATTCCTCGTTTTACTTATAATTTCTTTCTCCGTTATATGTTTTACAAAATTATTACCGCCTTGTTATACGCCCTATTTTTCGATTTTCCTTATCGCGTATTAAACTTTTTCGTGTTTTTCTTATATCCTAGTCATTTTTATCATTCTATACCCTATCTATATTTCCAGTGGCTGCTATTATCAAGTATTTATGTAATCCGTAAATTCTTTCGCGCATTTCCGGTGTACAATCCACATTATATTGTTTTAAATATTTGAACGACGTCACTGTGGTAATTGATCGATGTTTCCTAATTACGACTATTACTACTTAATCAATTCTTGTTCTTATTTACGCAGTCTCCGATCGGATGTTGAGTAATGCCATTTGCACTTTATCCATGGCCAAGATCCACCCTCCACTGAAGTTTCCTTTGCCTACGCTTCTTTTTCCAACAATTTCTGCATGTAGTACCAATTCAAGAGGATAATATTTTTCATTTCGATGGATGTGACTCGAATAATAGAAAATAATTCCCTTTCTTTCGACATCTTGTTTAAGACTTCTCGATTCGTTATTCTGTCTGTTCACGGAATTCTCAACACTCGTCCATATATATATATATATATCTCGAAGGCCCATATTTTCTTTCCTAATGCTGATGTAATTGCCCAACTTTCAACTCCGTACGATAAGACCGCAAATACCTAAGTTCTATCTAACCTCATACGCAAATGCAAGCCTATATAAATAACTTCTTCACGGAGATAAAAGCCGACCTAGCTTTTTCTATTCTGATTCCAAGTTTCATAGGCTGATCTCCACTTTTTCACCGAACCAAATGCCCGGATATTGAACTTTCGCTATTCTTTCGATTTCATTATACTGCCTGCAGAGGTGATCGTACCTCGCCTACGTTTATCGACCAACGTGCATTACGTTTTAGCTGCATTTATATCAAATCCATAACTGAGACTAACTTTATAAATCCGCGTAAGCGTCTCTTGTAAACCAAAAGTACTTTCCGACACCGATACTCTATCATCCGCATAGCTGATATGAGATACTCGTTTTTCTCCATCCTACTTCACCTGCAGGCGTCAATTTTCTTTGAACAGTCTTATATTAATTAAAAGTACGATTTTATTTTAAAAATATAACTAGTTCTGTAGTTCGTATATTATTTTTCGAACTAGATAATTAATAGTTTCGACTAGAGATTTAACGATTAAACAATTAACATCATTATCGCGTTTATCCGCAGTGTTCGATTAATGTTTCCTATACTTCGATAAGACGCAGATATATAGAAATAAAAACCAGATGCGGATATATCGAAACAATGTTCAAAAAATACGAAAAACTTACTGCGTGGCAGAACTGTCACAACTTGAGAATTCCGCAAAATATAATTCAACGCTACATTTATTCGATAGTATTATATGGTGCAGAAGGCGCAACGTTGAATAAGAAACAATGGAGCTGACTAGAAATTGTTGAGATGCGGATACAATCAGGAATGCTGCGAATATCAAGGAAAGAAAAATGTCAAATACGAAAGTATTGAAAATGGCGAATTCTGAACGTGTATTATATAATTGGAAAAAGTATTATTTATAAGAAAAACTGAATGGATAGACAATATAAATCAGCGGATCGGCAACAATCGTCTCGCTCAAGCGAGAATATTGTGATGGTTACACATTTGTCTTTTAAACGAGTCACACCCTCGTTCTAATAGCTGGTTGCTTACGACGACCTCATTCGTCGCGACAGTTCTTTTTATGTTTATACACTACTGCATTCCTCGAATCAGACTTAATATCTACATATACATTGACACACGTATCGATACATTCGAACGACCTTATATCTTCGTGAATATATCCCACCTCGTAGATTATAACGATTTATCGATATTCTCCATTACCGACAGATAGATCGTTATATTGTATTGTATTATTAACGATCAAGACTATTATATATCTCTGTGGAGATTAACAACCGTAATATTTTCATTTATTTATTTGCGAATGTGATACAAATAAATTATAAATAGTGAACTGAGTCTGTCCGATTAAGTATACGGTGCTCAGTCCATTCTTAAACTTAAATAGATAAATTCAATTGATCATTGAGAGCCGTCTCCGTATCGGAGGTAGGGGACTACTTACCTATATACGTATTTTGTTGTAGAGTGTAAACGTACAAGGCAATCATAATGCGGCGTTTAGATAGACATACACACCCGAACTGATTGTAATCGCTTCGTTGTCACGAATGCAGTCACACCGCGGGGTTTTTTGTTACTAGCGCGCATATGTATATGCGTGGTGGTTTGCCATTGACTTTTTCGCGATGATAATATTATCAGGATTATTTATATTTTTATTTTTTGATGATAATTTCTACGTAGCCGATCTCGTATTTGAAGTCGGTACTTTCCGCACAGAAATCTGTGCCCTAGCAGCTAGGGGCTATCTCAACGATTCGGTTTTCAAATTCGAGTACTATGAAAATATTAAATTTATTTTAGTTAATTCGCTAACATTTAACCACGGTGAATCGAATTGTTTTATTTCTCTTTTTTTCTCTTTCTTCTCGAAACTTCGGGGTACTTGACATCTGTCGGCCGGCCACAAAATTCGTGGATGACGTACTTTCGTCGCTGGTTCGACGGAAAAAAACTATATGAATCATCAACCTCCGTGCAGGAGATGATGCACGAAGAAGAAGAAGATAATGATATATTAACTCGTCTTTCGTTAGCTGTTGAATATTTACCTAATCCGAAACAGTCGCCGCCATATAATACGAGGACGTTGAAAAATACGAATTTCGTATCGACGGTTTCGTTTTGTAAATTTTGATTCTTACGCAATTTGAAAATCGGTCGATTTTTGAAATCTTTTCCGACTCGGAATACGATTTTTTGAATAACGCGACAAGTTCCTTCCAAAATGAAGTAACTTAAGCGATGGTATTCCCCGCTATTATCTGTTGAAACATCTAACGTCGTAATGTTAACAAAAGAAAAAATTAACAAAATCGTCGATATTTTCGAAAAAAATTTAAAACGATTTTCTTGAAAATACAAATACGTAAATAATAAAACGTACATTGAAATAGAAAACGAAATGTCACGACAATTTCAGGTGAAAAAAAACGTAAAGACCCATATTGTTTAATATTACGGAGAACGGATTGTTAAGAAAGCGTCACGAGGATAGGTATGTGGAATTGCTACAGAACGGAGGAAAATAATTAGATTTGTTGACGACCTGACTGTTATTGTAACCAGTTATTGAACGAAATAGAAAACACAAGCAACGAAATGAGACTTGTTCGAAATACTCGCTTCTAATAGTGAACGAAGATAATGATACACCTCCAGCCGGAAAACTGATTAAGAACATACCGATAACAGAAGAAGTTACCTGGGAGAGTATGCGTAACAAATAAAGGAGGCTCAGATAGGGTAATAATAATTAAAAAAATAAATAAATAGTTTTGACAAGTAAATAGCCAAATTACTAAGGGGATTCGGAGGGACTGTGTAATCGAGACGTACAAAACTATGACAGCTAAAAAAAAAAAACTAATGTTCTCGATTCTGTTATATAAGTCCGAAACATCGACGTAAATTCGGTATCGGAACGAAAGGCCGAGGCCTTCGAAATGAAATACTATCCGGAAAATATAACGCATACGATGAACGTAGAACAAAAATGTCAGTTGTGGAAAAACGAAGAATTGACAAATGTGAGAGGTTAATCCCTACAATCGAAAGAAGAATTTCATATAATTTTGGGCCGATAAATTAGAAAACAAAAAACAATAGGGATGGTCGAAGGAAACCCCAATGGTTAGGCCAGATAAAAAAACAAACTGGTCTGCGGACTATGGAAGTGACGTGTATAAGGATCAAACGTTCAATCGTTATAAAATTCAGTTTCGACGTCCGGAATTGGATTACGACATAATGGATATATATATATATATATGTTATTATGTTGAATTGATACAGATTTTCAAGAATATAGATATATCTAATTCCAAGGATAACTGTTGTATTCGCAGAAAACCATAATTTTACGCAGATTAGACTTAAAACGAAAAAACCCCGGGGTGAATATTTCGTTCAGTGACACTCACGATCATATGCTCGCTATTGCCATAATCGTTAACGATTTTTAATGGATAAATAATAATAAAATTTAAAACGAAAAAATAAATTTAACATATTTTAATCATTACATTAAATGAAGCTGTATATTTATTGTGTAAGATTATATACATACATTTACATATATTATATATATATATATATATATATACATTCTCCTTGTTTAAGTATAGATATTTACGTAAATAAAATTACAATAACCATAATAAATAATTCCAGACAATAAAGTTTAAATATTCTTGTAGATGAAGACACTTTGACCGATTATTTATCAGTATCTCCTCTACTTACAAACCTATCCAAAAGAGAAAAGCTCCTTTAATATTACCGTTATATATCTGAATTTACTAATTTGGTTTTATTCTTGAATCAGTTATGGTTTCTCCGATATACATATATATATATATATATATATATTGTAATGAAATTAATATGTACACTTTTAAAGCTTCACCGTTGATATTACATACGTCTATGATGTTTCCCGGTGTAAAAGCATCTTCGTATTTTTTTCACGTAACGTTTCGAAAACACAGTTTTCATTATCAAACTGAGAGCTGCTATGAAAATGCAGATATATTTATAAGATTATGCTTAGCATCTTGACTTAATGTTGTCCAGATTGTGTGATAAATAGACGTCCTGCTGTGTGTATATCTGTATGTCAATGTTTGTATCGTCATGCGTGAGAATGGAGGTGTTTACTGTAGTAATTAATAGTTGTTATTGTTATAAATTGTTTTTTTTTCCTCATTGGGACAATGACAGGAGGCCACGTTGAATTTAGTTGGTATCCATCCTCTTTGTTAAATTTGGATGTTTCAAAATTTCAGTTGCTCTAGAACTATATTTATCAATTTTTTATAAAATTTTAAAATCGTCAAATTTATATACACCAGCCACATGTTTTTCCGGTAGTTGATCTTTTACGATTTGAAAATATTGTTTTATTTTTTAAACGCCTATCTAACTTTGTTTTCCCATAAAATTCTGCCTATTCTGTCTGTGGTGCCTTTTATATACATTAGCAGCAAACTCTTCTTCGTTGCTGATTTTTTTAACAGTGAATTGCATTCCTTCTTGTCGAAACCATTAATGATCGCAGCGTATTTTATATTTTCCATTTTTCTTTCCTTAAGTTAGTATCGTTTGACATAGTTTTGGCTCTATGTAACAAAGTCTTGTAGACCCACTACTTTTTGACTCGGACTGCTTGTGAACATATATAAAAAACTGTAGTGTCTGTGATTTGCGAATATTTTCATTTACAATCACTGTATTGGGCTACTTTTGTTGCACGTAACTAGAAAATCTATTATTTAAAATTATAATGATGAAATTCGCACAGCTGATAGCCTATATTATCGGATTCGTTCTAAGCATTGTTTCACACTGATATCGCAAATCGGTCAGAAATTACGATAGTTGAAAGGTTTTGAAAAGTAGGAGACAGCGATATTTCTGTCAAATCGTTAAAAATTTAACACTTTTCCCCGTTCGAATGTACCTTCATTACCAACATCCGCAATACAAACTACGTTTTGTCGCGTTAGGGGCGTGGCTGAAACAACGGACGGATATATATATATATATATATATATATATATATTTAACAAAACGATACAGCGATATTGTATTTTAAAAAATAATTACACAGGGGAAGCCGAGGGTAACTTCTAGTATTCTTTATAAAATTATTACTCTTCAGTAATATATAATACTTTACAATAAATACTATTTTATATACATCCAGAGAAGTTATTTATTTATTTTTATAACGCCTAGTTTAATTACTAAGGCTATTAGGGCACCAGTGACATAAAAGTTAGATGTACTAAATGTGATTAGAAGAAGGAAGTATATAATAGAGGGAATAGTAGGACTGTTAGAGAGGAAACCAGATAGGATATGCGTACGGATATGGGGATCGATGGGGATTACGCAATTGAGATTCGAAATATGTACTCGCAGGTAAACTCATAATATAATAATTATCTCGATGACTACAATAATAATAATAATAATATAATGATATATAAACAATAAGCCAGTAGTTAAAATCATCAAAATGCCATACGCTAAAAGAGCACAAATCTTTAACTTTTCCTGTATTAAGCTATTTTCAAGTCGACAAATAGATAAATTACAAATATTTAAACTTAATCCACAGACGGGATATTAAAAAAAAAAATGGCTAGATTAAATATTTTCTTATATTTCATTTTTATTATTTTTATTTTTGTTCGCTTGAAAATAGCTTAATATCCGAAAAGTTTTGTAGTCATGTAACGTATTAAATTTAGCGATTTTAACTAGTGTTTTTTTAATATATACATATATATATATATATATATATATATATATATATTTTATATTTAAAAAATCACTACAACATAATAATAATTAATAATAACATTTCGCCACGGTTTTAATTTAATCTTAAATTAGGTTTGAATATTGTTTTTTTGTTTTTTTTATCGTGTTAAACTTGAATAAGTTTAAACGAGAAAAAAAAAGTAGTTAAAATCGCTATATATTCACATACGAAAGAAGGGACGACCGTAATGCTTTTCGGCTATTAAGACGTTATCGAGTGAACGTAAAAAATAAAATATAAAAATATAGATAAAATAAAACGTAAGAAAATACTTAATTTGGATGTATAATATTATAAAACATAGCAGAGTGAAAAAAAAAATCATTTATAAAATACTCTTATAGCGAATGTGGTAAACTATGTAGTGCTGGAGAAGAATGGATAAGGTATGATAGACGGACAATATAAGAGTAGACAAGTTGCAAGCTTTTAAAATGTGGTGCTGGAGAAGAATGGATAAGGTATGATAGACGGACAAGATAAGAAATCAAGAAATTAAGGATAAAATAAACGAAAAAAAAAAAGGTATTAATTGATCGAATATACATGGAGGAATACATCGAGATGTTTTCCAGGGCAAAATCGAAGGGAAACGAGAAGGTGGAAGACCCAGAAATTCATTCAAAGTTACGAGACACAGGGCTCGGTAGCTATTAAGAATAAAAAAGAGCTGCGACAAATCGGGAAGAAAAATATCATCACGAAAAAAGACCAGTCTTAGGACTGAACTAAAAGAAGAAGAAGAAATTCCACCTGAAAATATATAAATTAGCCAGTTAGAAGAGTCTTATAAATAAAAAAAAAAAAACAATGCTGTTAAAATTGTTTTTATTTAATTATTTAATTATTGTAATATAATAAATAAATAAATAAATAAAAACAATTTTAAAAGGTAACGATAAAACAAATAGCAATCGGTAATAAAAATATAACCTTAATATTTTTTTTTTTTTTTTTTTTTTAAAGCTTAAAGATGCGTGCAATCTGTTCGGTTGAACAATAGGCAGCATTGATCTGTTTAAAAGCTATAACGGGACACTTCCCAACGGTCGTTATCCCTTAATTTATCTTAGTATTATTATACAATATAATATATGATATATATAATATATAAACTAGTTGATCGCTACGGTCGATTTTCCAATTCGATCTGACTGCGTCTGTTCAGTCGTTGGAATTGCACGCCGTTACGTAGAACATTGACTGCTAGTGGATTGATGTGGGTTTGAAGTCGATGCAAGTATCTTCCAGCGCAGCTTTTGACTACCTCTTTAACAGATGGTATACGGAGATCCTTGCGTATGTCGTCACATTGCGGACATACCATGGCGCTGACACGATATTCCGCGATACTTTAGATTTTGAAATTTTTCTACTATGTCTAAGTTAGAGTTGCTCGTTGTACCCCAAATCTGGATACCATATGACCAGATTGGCTTCAAGACTGTTTTATATAGTAATACTTTATTTTCATGCGACAGTGTTGAATATTTGCTCATCAGCCAATACTGTTTACGTTTAGCAATAACATGATTTTTCCAGGTAAGCCGTTTATCAAGGTGTAATCCAAGATATTTTACGTTACACGATTCGGAAATTGTTTGCCCATTTAACTTAATCGGTAAATTTTTGCTTTTATTTAAAGTAAATAAAACTTGTTTGCATTTTGATTCGTTAATATTGAATTTCCACAGTCTAAACCACTTTTCTACGTGTAGTAGATGGTTTTGAAGTTGTTCGGCCGCTAAATTATTATCACGATGAGTCGAGAGAATAGCGGTGTCATCGGCAAACATAGCTGGTCTGTATTTTCGTCAACTGGAAAGTCGTATGTATAGAGCTGGTACAGTGTTACACTGCTTTGAGGTACTCCCGATTGTATTGAATGAATTCTCGTGTGTAATTCCCGTTAACATTAACATGGAAATATCTTTCTGTTAGGTATGACTTCATTAGCTGGTAGTACTCGTGAGGTAATTTAAGTTTTAATTTGTACAATAGGCCAACGTGCCAGACTTTATCAAAGGCCTTTTCGATGTCGAGAAATACCGCTGAACATTACTTCTTTTCTTCGAAACTTTTGGTTATGATGTCGACTATTCTATGTACTTGCTCAATAGTGCTATGGTGATTCTTGAATCCGAACTGATAGTCTGGTATCACTTTATTTTCTTCAAGAATCGGTTTGATTCTCCTGAGAACTAGTTTTTCCAATACTTTGGAGAGAACCGGTAACAGGCTTATTGGCCTGTAAGAGGACACTTCATTTTGAGGTTTACCCGGTTTTGGAATCAATTTTATTGAAGTAAATTTCCACTGCACCGGAAAATATCCCGTACGAAGGATTGCGTTAAAAATGAGTGTTATTAAAGTAACAGCTTTCCTCGGTATAATTTTTTTAGAATTTTTGCAGTTATCAAATCGTGTCCGGTAGCTTTCTTTATATCAAGTTGTTTTAATTGTGCATTTATTTCCATAGGCGATGTTAATTTAATGGGGAGTGACATCTGCAATGGTGTTTCTAGATATTCCATTAATTTCTTTTCATGAATTGAATTTTCATTTTTGTGTGGTTCGAAAATTCCTGCTAGGTATTCGGCAAAGACATTCGCTTTTTCTTGTTCAGTTTGTGCCCATTCTTTGTTTTTCATTCTTCTAGGGGGGGGGACACTGATAGGTGTGATCTGCTTTTATATTTTTTATAGCCCTCCACAAACTGTAATCAGTTGTTTTAGTCGGAGTTAGATTTTCTATATACTCTCGAAATATTTCGTTTTTTAGTTCTAGAAGGTTTTTTTTAATTGTCTAGCTGCTCTATTTAGAATAGTTTTATTAACGGGATTTCTATCGATCTGCCAAATTCTTCTCAATTTTCTTTTCTCCGAGATCATCTTCTTTATTACTTTCGGATGTTTTCTTATAATCATTTTATCTTTATTTATAGGTGTGGCTACGTATGCAGACTTCTGAATACACTTAGTAAAGTTTTCTACAGCTATTTCTATATATGTTCGTGTTTTCAAAGGCACTTTCAAGTTTATTCCGCTTTCTACAAACTCTTGGAATGCTGTCCAATCGGTGTTCTTGTTAGATAGTACTGGTTTTGTTGCTATTTGTATTGTACTGGTACTTATGTTTAAAATTTTTGGTGAATGATCGGAGGTAGCATCCAGAGAGGATTCGAATCAATGTGTGGTTCTTATTAATTCCGTTACTGATAAAGAAGTCTAGCAAGTCTGGAGTTTTTCTTCCGTCGGTGATGGAATTCCATTTGATAGAGTGCAATAATTATTTTTCTGAATACATGCATGAAGCTGTTTTCCTCTCGGTGTTGTCAGCCGTGACCCAAATGAAATATGCTTTGAGTTATAGTCGCCACCGGATATAAATTTATTTCCCAAGCTTTTGAAATATTTCTCAAAGTGAATTTGTTGTATCTTATGTTTTGGAGGACACAGTAGAGAGACGATAGTGCGAGCGGACCAAACAAGATGTCAATTTTTTCAGTAGTAGCCTGTAAGTATTCTTTTGAGTATTTATTCATCTTATAATGCTTCATAGACGTTTTTATAAGGATAGCTGTACCTCCGCGTGCATTACCACTTGGATGTAGTGTATGATAAATGGTGCACTGAGGAATTTTAACGTAACTTTTATCAGTGAAATGTGTTTCAGATTTAATACATCTATTTCGTTGGTAATTAAGAACGCTTCCACTTCATGGCGGTACTGCACCAGACCACGGTTGATAAAATATGGAAAAAAAATTACAATAAAAATACGGAAAAAGATAAAAACGATTATTTCGATCAATTATGTAGCATTACCTACGAAATTGAATAAATATTTAACAAATATAATAACAAACATCGGGCAATCAGAAATAATGAGTTATCGAAATCGATTAGTAATAACGAAAATAGATGATAGAAATATATATAAAGTATATAAATTGAATTTTAATTAATTTTTAAAAAAGGAATAATCTAGGAGCGGAAAATTTGCAATAAGATTTAAACAACATTTAAATTCCTATACGTTAACAACGATGAGAATTCTCATCATTTGGAAACTGTTGTAAAGAATTAAAACGAAAAATCGTTAAATTAGAAAATTTTACAAACAGAAAACGATTATAAAAAAGAAAAATACAGAGATAAAATAGAAATAATGATAAAAAAAAAAAAACGATAAAAATAATTTTGACGAAGAATTAGTTTTACAAAAAAAAAAAAAAGTTAAAAATTTAATCGATTTTTTTATATTAGAAAGTTTTTATTTTTCTAGAATAATGGTTTACGTATAAATTTTTTATTGTTGATTTGTTGATTTTTTACAACATTCACTATCTGATTATTTTATAATAACGGTTTTTTTCCACTTTGCTTATTATTATCTAATATTCTACATCCTAAATTGAGTATTTTATTACACTTTTTTTTTTTTTTTTTCGGTTATATATATATATTTTTAAAAAATTGTACATATTCTTATAATTAACTTTTTACGTTCACTCGATAAAATAGCCGAAAAACTTTGCGGTCTTTTTATTAAATAAATAAATTTATTTTCTGTTTATTTTTTTTTTTAAATAGTCGCATTTCCAAGAATTTAACAATCGGAGAATAATAAAATTCGCGCGTTACCATTTTGACCGGCTATTATACTTCCCGGAAGAAATAGTTTAATTCGCGACAAAATACAGGCCTGGTTAATGGCATCCGGAGACCAATGTTGGAAAAACGGTAAAGATAACAAAGCTGATTTTATCCGTTCGTGATTTTGAGTCGAAATTCGCAATACGGATTGTTTATCGTCTTTACGTACGGCTAACAATTCGGTAGCGGCTTTTTTAAACATGTCTCCGTGGCGATCGTCGAAAATAATTGAGAATTTTACAAAAGTTTCGGGTCGTATATCAACCGTGTTACGTCGATGGTCGCTTAGAGACGAAAAATCGTTTAGGTAGTAAACCCCGAGTTTTCTTATTAGAAATCGGTCGATATCCGAGAACTCATTCTTCGAATTCTGCCCTAATAATAATTAATAATAATAGTAATAAACTGAATAAACTGAATGTAATTTTTCATCAAATAAATATTACGAAGAAAATATATATAACGCGTAAATCACGACTATGCGCATATTGTGCGAGGATTAAATAATACAAATAAATAAAAATAAATTTAACTCGCGTTTCGTCTCACTAAAATAACGTAACGTTATATAATTTAATGAAATTAATACAGTTTCTTAACCGAAACATTCTTTAAAAAAAAAATAACGAAATCGATATTTAGACATATATATATATATATATATATATATATATATATATATATATATATATATATATATATATATATATAAGTAAACACACACTAACACGCAGACACCGCCAATAAAATAAACTAAGTATTAAAGTATAATTAGAAATCAGCACGAATGTACCAACGCGCGAAAATAAAATATACAACATAGAAATATACACATATAATATTAAAAGCCGTGTATACATAAAAGCGTAACAGGAAATAACTCGTAAACAAATAATAATTAATAATGATAAACAATTGAAATGGAATTTAATTTACAAATAAAGAAAAATTAAATTACCAAATAAAATCATCAATCTAACAATTCCGAATACTTTTAAACCAGTTAGCAACTTCAATTATTATTATGAAAAGCTCGTTAGATATTTTTACAAATGCAATTAACGCCGTCGTTTATAATTTTTAAGATCAATTTTTAGTTGACGCAGCAAAGAGTTAGAGGCGCCCATATAAACCGCTTGGATTCGGGTATGAAATTTTGTTAAATTTAGGTTGCTAACTCGTGTCCTTGTTTTACCACCGTGCAACTGGATCGAAAAAAAAGTTTAAAATTTTTTAAAAACGAAAACATGTAATTGTACTTCATATAATTCACGACGATAATAATAATCAAATCAAATCGAATCGAACGAAACCAAAATTTTATTTGGAAAATGACTGTACGTGACGAAAAACATCGCAGTAAATAATGAAACGGGTAATTTAAGTTTCTTAGTTTATGAACTTTGCGTCTGCCAAGTCAGCTTTCTGTCAATTAGAACACCGAAGTAATTAACTTCTATACACGCTCTGCGAGATATAATCATCGATATACACTAAAATAATATCATCTATATATTGAGGCTGAAAATGATAAATTACGAACTTTTATTTAAAATTTAATATTATTTAACCAACCCGTAACTCAATTTAAGTCGTCGGAATGGCCTAGTGCAGACACGGCCAATATACGGCCCGCGTAATGAATTTATAGGGGAACAATTTTTCAATATTAGCATTTTTAACCTTTGTAAGTTACCGTTGATTACATTTTATCGGTTATTTGCTTCGTTTGAATTTTTTTTTATCGACTTATTTATTCAGTTCGTTTTTTTCCGACGTTAAATATAACTTGCAACATTGTTTTCGTTTATATTCAGTGCAGTTCGTTTATTTGCTGGTTCGAAAATTTCGTTAGTCCATTTACTGTATTTTAGTTTAAATGAATTAATTATCGCCAAAGCGTATTATTGCTCAATGTGGAAATACTTTCGCTGAAGGAGAATTTATAAAAAAGTGCATGTTGGAATTATGATGTGTCCGGAAGTTAAAAATAAATTTGACAATATAAGCCTGTCTCGGCGCTAGAAGAATAGAAGATTTAAATACTGGAATAAATAATTAAAATCGACCAACTTTTATGCAATGGACGAAAGTTGCGATGTAAAAGATACTGCTCTCAGTTGTTAATTTTTATTACAGCTATCACCGAAATAGAACTTTTATCGATTGTTCCGATGAAATGTACAACAAAAGGAGAAGATCTTTTCCCGAGAGATTGAAACGTGTTTTTTAGAGTGCAATGTTGTCTGGAAAAAATTGGCCAATGACTAAAGACGATCGGAAAAAAAATATCGGGCTAATTAAACGCGTTAAAGAGAAACTTTCTGAAATCGACCGATATCGTAAAATTATACGCATACGCTGCATTATTCATCAACGAGAAATATGCGAAACTATTTTTAAAATGGATCACGTTACAAATGTAGTTATGAATTAAATGATGAAATCGCGGGAAATGTATCGCGATGTCATTGAAGAACTAATTACCAGTCATTTAGATATACTTCATCGCAATAAAATCCGTTTGTTAATTTTGGGGAAAAGTTTTAAGGTGTGTACGTGGCCTTCATAAAAAAAAAATCGATAAAATGTTTTCGATTACTCGAAATGCATTTTCTGTACAAGTTGACGACGTCCCTGTTGATATATGTAATTAGAAATAATTTACAACGCGATGAATTATTACACGAGAAATATCGAGTAGAGCAAACAAATTTTTGTGTAATTTCTACACAAAATTAAAATAATGAAAAATGTTCGTCAAAATGTTCACGAAGGTCTCGAATATTTAACATTTTCGAGCATCTACTCATTAGAGTAACATTAGTAAAATTATTCCGATCCGATGTAAATAAGTACTAACATACCCGGATATTGTATACGATGCCCCGCCTTATGAACTAACGAATACGCCAAAATGATAATCGTAATAATCAAATTAAAAATTTTATCAATATTCATTTCGATAATAAATACAATGGAACTAATTAAACGTCACATTAGAATTCAAAGAAAACCGGTTACGCGCATGCGCGAGTACCGGTTAAATTTTCAATTCCTGAATCTTATAATATGTTACCCGACACAGAGGAAAAAAACAACTCAAAAGCGAACCTAAAATATTAATCTCCTATAAAAAAAATTTTTTTTTTTCCTCTTCACATCTAGAACTGGCTAATAATAGTCATTTACTAGATAGTATTGATGACAGGATCATGATTATCAAGATCAGCCCATCAGCACGATCTCGATTTTATTAATTGAATCATTTACACCAGATCAACAACGTTTCTCCTTTTCAATCTCTTGCGTCCTACTGGTTGATGTAAAAGGTTTAGTGCAAGAACGTTTTCATGTCGTTCCAGTCTCGACAAATGATTGGCGGCAGTTAATTTTATTTCTTCTCTAACGTACTTGATTTGTAAATCTCGATGTAACGTATAATTGGATACATACCAAGGTGCTCCCACCAGCGACCTCAGCGTCTTGTTTTGGTAGCGTTGAATTCTACTAAAAAAATTGATAGAAAAATTAAAACATAATATAACGAAACACATAAAAATGCAAATCTTGTATGAATAAAAAAATTTAACGGTAAATTAACAATAACGGTATTAAATAAAAACTCAACATCGAGGAAAATATTAAATAACACACAGAGTGAACGTAAAATATTAACCTTCTATATATAAAAAAAATTGACGATCAAAATATAAAAAAAACGAAATAAATAAATAAAAATGGAAAAATTGAAAAATAGGAAAATAAACAACCGAACACGTATTAAATAAATTAATTAACAATAACGATGGGAGTTAAATATTTCAACGGTGCTGCTGCTACTGCAGTCCTTATTTAAAACGTAAGAAACTAAAGTTTTACGACGACGACGTATCTAATTCATTAGTATCGTTAGATTTTTTCATTTCATATTTTTTATCTTTAAATATACACAGTTGATAATGACCTAACAATCGAAAAGCTTTGTGATTTTTCATTTTTAAAAAAAAGTTAGTGAGTTTACTTATTTTTTGTTGTGTATTTTAATAAAAAATCACTACATTTTTCAAAATAATAACGATAATAATAATTAATAATAATAATAATCATAATCATAATAATAATTAATAAATAAACTTAAAATGAAAAATCTGAATATAACCTATTTTAATGCACAAGTACTCTCGGGACACGGTAATTTCAGAGAGTACCTTCATCGATTTAAATTAGTAAACTCTCCGAACTGTCTTGTCTGCGGATCAATGAGCATTGACAATGCACAACATATAATTTTTGAATGTAAACGTTTTAGACAGTTAAGGGATGAGTATAATATATGCGCAAACACGGTCATTAATCTTAGACAGAAATAATGCAGACAGAATGCTACTTTTTTTTCATGATTTAATGAGGGAAAAGTTAACTATAACTTAGAGTGATCAAGTTTCTTACACAAATTGTTAATAAATATTAGAGTTGTTATGATGATAGTAGTGATTTTTCAAGTAATTAATGGTATTATCTAATTCAGTAATACAAATGTTATCCCAATATAAGTTATGATAATGATTAAAAAAAATATATATATATATATATGTTTACTTTGAATTCATGAGTTAATTGTAAGAATTATATTGTGTATTCGATATTTGTAACTAACGTTTGAATAGTAGTTATGATATAAATATTAGTATTGTTATTAATAATATTTATTTTAATAATGTAAATATGTGTTTGTTTCATCTTCATGTTATAGTAAATGGTAATGGTGACTAAGAATTATCATCACCGTTACTTTATAATGTAACCAATTTTAAGTAATTTCTGTATTAATCTATAAGTTTACAATTCAATCTACACACATTAATATTCGTTAGTTAATAATTTATTATTAAGCACACGTATTATTCAATGTACACAGAAAAGATTAATAAACGTGCCCCACCGGTTATCCGGAATAGGTTAAAAAAAATAAAAAAAATAACGATGATAATAATTAAAAAATATATATAATTATAATAAATTTGGCTTGCTAAATCGGCGATATCGATATGTATACTTCGTATTGTTCTCGCTAATGGTAAACACGTGTACGATAACAAAAAAAAACCGTTTAATGTTTTTTTCATATTTCGTCTACAGGGGTCATAGCCGTTTTAAAAATACGAGATAACCTAAACCGAATTGTTGCAAAACGTTACGCTACGTCAATCGAGTTAGTCGCCGATTTATCGATTAGTCGCGTCGGAACGAACAAATATAATTTCGATTATTTACGTTATTTGCGAAATTCTATATAATCCGCCGATGCAGCAGCTTACGCCGACTAGTAAATAAACAACTTTAAAATCGCCTAAAGTTCTGTATGAAAAACCACGTAGCTTTTCGTCTGTTAAGCCATTATCAAGTGAACGTAATCGAATGTTCGAGCGTAATTATCGTTTATATACTAGTCGACAAATTTTTTTTTTCGATCTTTAACGAGCTTTATAATAACAACAGAGCAACAGCAAGATAAACTACCAGACCTACGTATTGGCGCGTAATATTGCCAAATATTTTGTACTTAATGACGAAAAAGACGAGCAAATATCGAAAGATAATTTAAAGTTTTCAAAGAAAACTATTAACACCATCATAACTTAGCGAACTATTAGTTATTTGGCAGCGATAGTTATCGCATTTGCCCGTTAAATGTGAAATGCAAAATCGCATAATCTTATTTGCTATTAACGCTGCAGTGATCGCGTTAGCTGTCACCAGTCCTTTAAAGCATATTTATTCCTGAACATCTAGATTTTACTGTCCCTTCGTCCTACCTTCATAAAATGAGATGAGAAGTGAACACACAAAAGACGAAATAAAATACCGTTGCACTAAATGCATAAGCGGGGGCCGCTCACGTTATAACCAGTATATCTTTCTGGGCGTCATGCGAATATTATATGATATAGATATGATAGATAAAATGAGTTTGCGATGTTCAGAAATAGAAGAAAATGGCAGATGGTGGTATTTTACAGGCTACTAAACATAAGTGGAATCTATGCCCAGATTAATTTATAATTATAATAATATTCAAGGAAATATAGCGTCGAGCTATTTCAACGACAGAAGACCATAATGCGGTATACTTTAGAGTTACATACCGAAAAGTTTAACGAGGTATCCAGAAGATAACGCAAGTACAAGCGGTGAAGATCCAGTTGGGCGGAAACGGTGTATGCGCGAGAGGAAACAAAAAGTATAATTAATTTTTAGTCTAAAAATTTTATTTACTTTGAACATAATAAATTAATATGTGAAAATTGTTCCCAAATTTGAATAAAAGTAATATACTTTTTATGTCTAAGTTGCACATAATTTATATATATATATATATATATATATATAAGTGATATAATTGATGGCTTAGTTTTTTTTTCAAATTTATAAATCGATTCTTATAATACAGAACATTATATTATTCCACAAAAAAATGAATATTTTGTATTAAAAATGATTAAAATAGGGTGATTTTCTATGTGGCGCCTAATAGACGTCACGCGATCACTGATGTTCGTTAAATCAGCGTGACTACTGCCGTGTTAAAAATTAAAATAGAAAATAAAACGTAATTTCAGCAAAGTAACAGCAATCCGCGGCACGTATAACAAAGCAATTAATGTAAAAACAGTTTAAAGTGAAAACTAAATGAATCCTATATGAACAAATATCAAAGTATACGGATCAGTTATAATGGGATTGCGAATACTTTCCTTACATCGTAAAAAGAATATACAATAAAGAATTCGTATCAAATTTCTTCAATGCGCAGTAATCCGGACACGGATTTTCGCAGCATACCTATTATTAAGCCAGTGTGGACATATGGCATATCGCTCTGGAGGACAGCAACAATATGGAATATCAAAATGGTGCAGCGATCTCAATTAAAAATATTTAGGTTAATAGCCGGTGGTGCATCCTGGTATATACGAAATGAAAATTTGCATAAAGACCTAAAAGTACCAAATGTGCACAAAGTAGTTCTGGATTGCGGTATAGATTACTTGCACAGGTTAGAGGGTCACATTTATTAAATCATGCCGATGGGACTCGACTATCGCACACCTCTGGATTTTCCTCACCGATTTAAATTATCGGAGAGAGGTAGTTCGGAGTGTCATTGTTGAATGACATCTCCCATCCTGTCATAACTCACATACCAGTTTCAGCCAGATCGCAATTTATATATATATATATAAAATCCCAATACCGATTCGATATTATTAACACAGAGAACTGCAGATGTTGTAATTTTTCGGATGATATTTCGAGCATTGTAAATTGATGTAACCGTAAAAATAAGGTATTTAATACTTCAACGGTTACAGAATTAACCAGTTTAAAGAATTGAATGAGTTTGTCGCCGAGAAAATTATATTTCGTGAGAACGACTTAATATAGAACCGTATTAATTTTAGTTTGTAATATTGTAAAATGGGAATACACGAACCCAAAAACTTTATGAGATGGTATCTGAGGGAAATAAGTGAACGTAAAAATAAAACAGAAAAATACGTACAATCGATACAACATACAAAATGATGTAAAAAATATTAATTTAGAATCTCGTCTCTTCTTCCACTCTTTAAAGTTCGTCCTCTTTATTAAATTTTCTCCGTCTAAAATATTCAGTATTTTTCTGAGATTTATCTGATTCGCTTCTTTTGAAACTTTACTTATTTACACGTATCATTACGGCGCTCAGCTTACGACTTTCTCGGTTATATCGATAGGATCGATTAATTAATATTTTGTTTGAACAGTTATTTTATTTTAAACATCGTTTAAAAATTATTCAAAATTATTCGATTAAAATAAAAACAATCAATTTTAAAAAGTTATTTTTTTTTGGTAAACCTACTTTAAATTATATTATTTTAGTTTAAAAATTATTAGTTCCTCCACGAACGGTTGTTGCGAAATTATGTTTGCCGCGTTTATTTATTACTGCGCTTGTTATTTGTTTTTGTAAATTAATTGTTTTTCTTGTTTTACGGGGTTTTACTTTATTAAAAAATCAATTGAAAATTAGTTAAATCACTAATATTTATTTTCTTAAGGAAAACACAAAGCTTTTCGGCATTTACGCCATTATCAAGTGAAAAATTTAAAAAATCATAATTTTAAAAATATAAATTAAATATAATTACTTAAAAATATGTGATGGTAATCGTGAAAATATGATCCAAAAACGATGTCTGCTTCTGTCGGTCTATTTTTTTGATTTGTTGAAATTTAATATCAATATATTTGTTTATTAATTTAGTTTTTTTATATTAATTTTTTCTTCAATATTATTTTCTTGATTCTATAAAAGTTGTATACTGTTGGAATTTTAAATTTTTCATTTACTATTGCGATGTATGGTGTCCAAACGTAAAATATAAAATATAAAAATATACAACCACAAAATTTTTTAAAAAAACACAATTTTACAAATAAAATGAAAATAAATATTAAAAATCTGATAATAAACAAATATATTGATATTAAATTTCAACAAATCAAAAAAATAGACCGACAGAAGCAGACATCGTTTTTGGATCATATTTTCACGATTACCATCACATATTTTTAAGTAATTATATTTAATTTATATTTTTAAAATTATGATTTTTTAAATTTTTCACTTGATAATGGCGTAAATGCCGAAAAGCTTTGTGTTTTCCTTAAGAAAATAAATATTAGTGATTTAACTAATTTTCAATTGATTTTTTATAAAAAATCACTACATTCCACATTATATAAAAAATTTTACTTTATTTATTATATTTCTTTAAATTGATTATTTTCGTTACATTTAAATATGTGTATCGTTAATATTTGTTATTTTCGCACTTAATGCGCTAAGAAAGAAAACTTATTAAATAATTCAAAGGGTCTTAATGACGATTATGCAACGGCAAAGTTATATTCGCGTAAGTAATTTTATATAAAATATAATTCATTCTGTTCAAAAATCACATTTTTATAATTTTGACTTGGAATGGAACATTTTTTTTTTGCGGAATGTAAAATTCGTTCGCATTAATAAACCCCGTTCGTTGATTAGGTTAGGTTAAAGGAAAAAACGACACAATACCTAGATTAGGTGACGTCACTTTACAAAAATTAGTTTAATGTACTAATGTACTGACTCCGCATTGCAAGGTGTATCAGATATTAAGCTGATAAGAACAGATACTACAATTTAATCTTGAAAAACCGATAATCGATATTAAGTTAGGTTTATTTCAGCTGGTTAAAAGTAGAATTAAAGGAAAAACAGAAAATGGCGCATTACTCTGATGAGTGACAAAAATTTTCTGCAGGACTAAAATCTATATATTTTCATATGTAGGAATCGACGCTCCAGCGCTCTCTATCGGGAGGAAAAGATATGTAAAATTATTATTCTTACGATAGGTAGATTAAGGAATATTTTACCAAAATTTTTAATTTCTTTTGTGTTTTCCGCAAAAAAATCACTCCTACTCATTTTTATCGAAATATGATTTTTGAATCTTTTTTAAATATAGTCCAAGTTTCGTAGCCATACAATGTGTCATACTCCTAATGTAAGTTTCTATAAATAGGTTTTTTTTTTTTTATGAAATGTAATATTTTTGGAACTAACAACCTGTTCTACTCTTTTTCTAATTTCCTTTTCGCTACTTCCATCCGTTGCGATTAGACTTTCTAAGTTGTACACGTGGCAATCTTTGTCTACAAATACATCCGTATCTGTTATTTTCCGTCTTGAGCATGACATTATTTCGATTTTATTTATATTTATTTTAATTTTACATTTTCCAATTCATAGTTCATGTAAGTCGTTAATATATTATCCTAATTTTGCTTCGTTCCCTTCTATTAATGCTATATCATCTGCGTATTTTTTTCTCGTACCAGTTGAAAGAGTATAATATATGTATAAGTCTTTTAAAATCTGAAATAGATATTCCAATTTACATTATCAAAAGCTCTTTCGCAATATCTATAAATGCTTATATATACTGTTTTGTTTATCTTCAACGTTTTCTCAATGATCAAGCGTAATGACATTATGGAACGAACTTAAATCTATATACAACCTTATACATACAATATACATAAATACATTCATCAATGCGCAATAATCTATCATAAATAAATGTATAACTATAGAAATACATGCTTGCCGGCGCATGTATTTACCAACGCATATTTATTCTCAATGTACAATTAAGCCGATACACACTCATACATGCACCCGTAAATGCTCTCGAATATTAAAGCGTGCGTGCGTATTAGTGTGCATTGTGGTGTATACACTTACCATTCCAAAAAGGAAAAAAAAATGAAATAAAAAAAAATATATTACAATCGTTAATCTCCGCTAACATACGCGCCAATAGAGCAAACTGTGGACTAACGATGAAAAAGTAAAATATGCGCCCAAATAACAATTATATAAAAAGACGTAGTAGGTAAATTGTCATAGCATAGATCCATAGACACATACATAAGGAACCTGTCATTCCAAAAGAATTTGTAAGCGAGGGAGCCATCTCGCGAAACATGAAAAGCTATATATACACGATTATATACTGTGTTATTAAATGAAGAACCGTCCTAGGTAGGTATGAATTTAAAAATAAGCAGTTTCAGGGAAATTACGCACTTAGCTCGGGTATAAATTTTTTTAATTTCCCGACGTTTTCCTTTATATTTAAGGCGACTTATTTCTCGGTAGTTTATCATACAATCAAGATCCCCCGAGTATATAACTTGCGCTCCCATACACGCGTAATTAAGGCAATGTATTTACTTTGCATCCTAGTTCTACCATCCCATAATCCAATTTTTAAGATTACATTATTTTTCGAAACATAATTTAGAACACGCAATTCATATTATTCGTACGGTAAATGATCTATGTGTTTCTCTTTTTTTTTTTTGTTAATCGATATTATCACCTAAATAACGCATGTTGTAAATGCCGTTCTGCAACTCCACATCAATGTATAATTCGATCAAGTAAGACAGGCTGGTACAGAGCCGAATAAAGTCGACGTAATAGATACTTGACTTCGTACTCTTTTCTAATATTATCTAACGTTACTTTGTTATCATTCCACGCGTTCGGATTGCGATAGTTACGCATTATAAATTTTCTTTTAGAATTATTTTCGATTAATCGATTATTTCTTCGTCAATCATACACTCAGTCAACATTCTCTTATACTAAGTACCGAGCAACCTATAGAGAATTCGCCAAAATAATAATAATAATAATAATAATATATGAGAAGAGATTTTGGTGATTTTTGAATAACTGAAAAAAAAAATCGATCAAAAATTTTGAATACATGTAATAAAAGCAGCTTACCTAGAAATGATTTCACGATACACCCTCTCATAGTTTATACTTCACCGATGGCTCTAAACATAAAACTGTGGAGTAGGAGGCGCTTTTGTTTCTTTCCAGGACTCTATAGTTCGTTTCTCCACTCCAGCCCATTACTCAATACTATCGGCGGAATTATATGCCATTGGCGGTAATGGATATTTCAAACATCGTCGTTGACCAATCTTTCTTAATATGCACGGACTCTCTTGTATCATTACAATGCCTTAGAGATCTTCATGATCCTAAATTACACCCCATGGCTAAGGAAATTGGTCATTTGATCGTAACTTCTAGTAAACATGTAGTTCTCACATGGATTCCATCGCATGTTGATATACAAGGAAATGATCAAGCGGATAGTGCAGCAAGAGAAGGCTCATTGCTTCAACCATTCCCGCTCCTGCCTACACCAATGAAAGATCTACAGACTTTCATAAAATCTTCAGTGCGTAAATTATGGAACCTCCAGTGGTCTGCACTTCCACTCACCAACAAACTGCGATCAGTTCGAGACACAACGGGCCTCCGGATTCCATCTCACTCGGCAAACAGAAGAGATGATGTTGTACTTGCTCGTCTGCGCCTAGGTCGTACTAATATCTCACACAGCTATATCCTACAAAATCTTCCTCCTCCTCTATGTTCAACCTGTAATGCATTACCGTCGGCCACATTCTCCTTGAATGTGGGCAATTCAACTCCCAACGTTCTATCCTCGACAAACCGCTCAGTCTCCTAAACATTCTTTCCTACACGCAAGATGCTTCCCCAATAGTTTATTAAATTTTCTTAAATCCTCCGATTTATATAATCTAATTTAACAATCCGTACTTCCAATTTATTCTTCCAACTTTCTACTGATTCTTACTAATCTTACGTTCTCTCCTTTCCTGTGCCTCCGGCTTAAGTGCAGCAGATGGCACGTAAATCCACAGGTAATAGGTAAAATTTTTGAATGGAATTTTACTTCAAAATAGGAAAACGGGAGATTAGCTTACAATATTATTTGCGGAACACAAAGTCGTTCAGATGACCGTTTCTCAGTCTTTACAAAATTTTCGAAGTCTTTTTCGACCATATATGTCGCTGAATTTTTGAAATTTCTATAGAAATCCGAGTTTTCAGTTCTTCCAGATCTGGTTTATGTATTTCGTAAACTGCTACTCTTAAGGTATCCTTGCAAAAAAAAATTCGCTTAACTTCGAATTCGAAACTCTTCACACCGAAAATAACGTTTAACTTAAAGTCGCGCTCCTTCTCGTATGATAATTTAAACCGGACGAAAACGAATTTTTCGCGTATGTACGCTAAACGTGTAGGAAGCGGTTTGCGTTGTTTAGTGTTGCCAACTGTTCGTACACTCTGGGTTACCCTCTATATATAAATAACTTATATTTAAAGAACATATATATATATATATATATGTATGTTCGTATATTGCTTATCGGTATTAGCTCAATTATGCCCGATTATTCAACATTCACTTTATCACCTTCTTCTTACGATTCGAAATATTCATTGACGAATTATCGAATTAATTACGACGACAATCGATATGAAAGAAATCGTAAAATGTAATTAGAATTTGTACTTCGCGTATCGAGTCGTACCGAGTGTTCCTGATTTAAAAAGCGATTAATCAGTTACATAACTTTATACAAAAATATATAAATATTATACTTATATATATATATATATATATATATATATATATATATATATATGTATGTATAATACATATATGTGAATCCGCTTTGTTTCTGAAGGTGTATTAGTAAAATCGACGTCCGAAAGACGAGGTGATTGCTTTATTTTAATTATAACATATTTGAAAAATGTCGATTAATGGAAATAAACATGCATGTCGGATGTCGGGACGGGTCATTTCGGCGATTTCCGACAGAACGTAGATTACTATTCGCCGAATGAGTGTTATTATTATTGATAATTTCGAAAGAACGATTAATTAAGAATAAATTTCAGAGTTTACACAGACCGTGTACATGGTAAATTAATTTTTACTACGAGATAAACGCGTACGTGCTCATATTACCCCTAAGAAACATGTCGCGTTATATAATCGATGTAGGAAACCAGGGCTAGAGTAGCAGCCATAATGAAAGATATCACCGGATCACGATACCCCTTTGTTATTTTACCCGTGGATAAAAAAAAGCTTCGCTGAACATTTCCCCTCCTGTTCTTGTTCCATGCAATCCTAACCCAATTCGTTAAAGGAATAGAAAATATTAAAGTGATAAACATTAAACCATTTACAACATCTTTTATTTTATATATATATATATCCCTAAATTAAGATGCGGTAACTCTTTCAAGCACACTGGTACAAACTTTTAACTTTTATTTTTAATGATAATTGCTGCATAGTGGTACGATTTATGGGTCATCTATATATTTTTTCCTACCGAGCAGCACGTAGGTTAAAAATGTGCCCAGCTGTGTCACATGCTTCCTTCCAGCCAGTAGGATGTTGTGAAACAAAAAATAACTCACACAGATATTTTAGACGTCCTTGACGGATGTTACAGAACGGGTTTGAATGAAAATGCGGTTGTTCCAACTTATTATCATCGTTTCGTTATTTTTGTATGTAGTTGTTAATGTGAATTACATGTGTTACGTTAGTCGACAGGAAAAGAATACACGCCTGGGAAAATTTTTTACGGTGAGTTGCCAAATTTTATATCAATATTTGCAGTGGTTTAATTTTAGTACCACAATGCTGTTCAGTACATTTTACACGAATACAACGGACGATTATGATGCATTATTAAATTATTTTAAAATTCATAATGAACAATTCTACACGCATCTCCCGTCAAATAGGAAGCCTTTGAAGATGGTTCTTAAAGGTTTACCACATGGAATTGCTGTGGAAGATATAAAACAGTCAGTAAACGCTGTTACTGCCGTACAGACAGTAGTTGAGTTTAAATTAAGGAATAATTCATCAAATCAACAGCCAATTTATCTAGTAACTCTTCCACATGGTACAAATGTCAAAACTGTTCTCCAAATAAAAACAGTATTGTACTGCATTGTGTCCTGGGAAAGATATAGGCCCAAAAAACGGAATTATTCAGTGTTTTAACTGTCAGTTATATGGTCATGTGTCAAGTAACTGTAACCTGATTTCAAAGTGCATGAAATGTGGACAAGCACATCCAAGTAACCAATGTATAGCTGACACAGCGGCGATTAAATGTGCAAACTGTGGGGAAGCACATATTTCAAACTCAAACGAGTGTGAAGTACGAAAGAAAGTGCTAGCGCGAAGATCAGTAGGAAGGAATTCCACATTCAAATCAATATTAATAACTAATAATAATAATAATAATAATAATAATATAAATAATAATGATAATAGTAATGATAAACGAAGTAGTATAAGTATTAATAAAAGTGATAATAGTAGTGCAGGAAAAAGAACGTATGCGGAGATGGCTAGGGGAATAACAAAAAATCATAAGCTGAATGAACAGGGTAACGTATCAGCATTTACCGAAATTTAATGTAAGTAAAATCATGTTATTGATTAATAAAATAAGTAACCAATTAAGTAAACTTAAAGATTCTGATACGATAACTAAAATCATGACAATTTTTGAAATTGTATTAACGCATTTTTCTGAATAAAGAGTTAAATCTTAATAAGAAGCCCCAAAATTAGCATAATAGGATGGAATGCAAATTCCATTAAACCAAAACTAAATGAATTGATCCACTTCGTGTATAATAACAAAATAGATATCGTAGCTGTTTCTGAAACAAAACTCGACCAGAGTATACCAATAAAATGTCCGGGTTATCTTATTTATAGAGCCGATCAATATAGGCGTGATGGAGGTGTTGCAATACTATTGAGGGATACCATTCGTCATAACGCTGTACCTAGAATTTCATTAAGAACGTTACAGGTTGTAGGTATTGAATTAGAAACAGAGTATGGTTCAGTTACTTTGCTAAGCGTTTACAGATCGCCGAAAAACATAAGATATTTTATACATGACTTAAATTATCTATTTAATAAATTCAATAATGTAATAATTATAGGAGACCTAAACGCGAAACATAGTGTGCTTAATAATCATAACAATAATTTCGCGGGAAAATTCATTAAAACTTAATTTTAATATTTTATCCCCCGAAGAACCCACTTTTTTCCCAGACTGGCAAAATGGTAAACCTAGTGTAATAGACTTAATATTAACAAGACGTTTTAATAAAATTACTATTCCTGTTTCATTGTCGTGTTTATCGTCGAATCATAACCCGATTCTTTCTTACATAATGCCTGTTGCAAACGCAGCCACATTACAGCAACCCATAAGAAAAATATTTTTATATAAACAAGCAAACTGGTCTGAATACAGACGAAATATTGCGCAGGAATTAAATCTCCGCGATACTTTTGAGAATGATACCGTATTAGATGAAGGAATCACTAAATTTACTAACGCAATCTTGGCAGCTGCTGACATAAGTATTCCTAAGAGAGCATCACATATTTTTTGTAATAAAAAGATTAACGTGCCTAATTATATTAATAAAATGATCTCTCTAAAAAATTATTATAGGCGTCACTCAAATAAAAGCAAATTTACGGCCTCATACAAAATATTAAGAACTATATATGTCATGCTTGTCAGACTTACAAAATTTTTGTTAGACAACTGGAAAAACAAAAACTGGAACAATCTACTTGCGGCCATTCCACCTGGTACTAACAACCTTTGGAAAATAACTAAGCACCTAAATCGACAGGTATTATCACTACCACCACTATATGATTCGATCAGGCAAATATCCGTATACAAAACTGAAGAAAAATTGGAGCTACTTGCTTCGCACATTTATAATATTTCGGATAATTGCGGAACTAAAGTCCCACGAACGCACTATTATAATGTGACCAAAACATTTAAAAATACGATAATAAATTCAGCAAATGTACATCTACATGCAAACACCTTCACTACGCCTGTTGAGATTCAAAATTACATTAAACAGTTAAAAAATAAGGAATCATGCGGTGACGACGGAATTTCTGTGGCAATGATTAAAAATCTACCGAACAAAGCCATTCTTTATTTTACTAATATTATTAATAGTATGTTCAGGTTATCTCATTTTCCACACAAAATGGAAAGTTGCTAAAATTATAGTGTTGCCAAAACCAGGTAAAGATAACAGTAATATCAATAACGTACAGCCAATTAGTTTGTTAACAAACTTAAGCAAAATAGCGGAAAAAGTGATTTTGCGCAGGCTACGAGTTTATTCTGATTCAAATAATATTCTAAGAGATGAGCAGTTTAGTTTTAAACCTAAGCATTCTACGGTTCACCAGCTAGCTCGAATAGCGGACACTATTACTGATAACTTTAATCTCAAGAAACACACGGGAATGCTGTTAATCGATGTTGAAAAATCTTTTGATACAGCTTGGCACGACGGAATATTATATAAAATGATTAAATTCAAATTCCCAATATTACTTATTAAATTGATTAAATCATACTTAAGTCAGAGAACATATTACGTTACGAATTACTTCGAAAAATCGCCAATTAAAACACTATATGCCGGGGTTCCTCAGGGAAGTATACTCGGGCCTTACTTATTCCTAATGTTAATGAATGATCTTCCAGAACTGTCTTTCGTTAGTGCCGCGTTGTATGCTGATGATCTTGCTTTATATACATCCTCTTATAGGACAGATACAATATATAACCGATTGCAAAAGGCTGCAATTAAAATATTTAAATATTACAACAGATGGAACTTAAAATTAAATGAAGAAAAATCAGAAGCAATTCTATTTACTCGGAGACGACCACTACCGCTAACTGAAATTACAATAAATTCTAAAAGAATTCCTTGGGTCAAACAGGTTCGGTATCTAGGAGTTATCTTATTAGATAGCAGATTAACTTTCAATAACCATATTACTTTCGCTATAGATAAAGCGCATAAATCTATGCATACACTTTTTCCATTACTTAACAGAAAATCGGGTCTTAGTTACGTAAACAAAAAATTAATCTATACGGCTGTTATACGCCCTAGATTAACCTATGCTTGCCCTGTATGGTCATCAGTGTCTGATAGTACATACAGGAAACTACAAGTAGTTCAAAATCATTGCTGCAGAATTTCGTTGAATGCAACGCGATATACTAAAATTTCTAATCTACATGATCATTTAAATATCCCTTACATACATTCGTTTATTAGTAAAATCTCAAAAAAATTTTACGAAAACTGTAAAACTCATCAAAATAAACTAATACGTGTAATAGGAAATTACAATATGGAACATCTACGCATACGTTATACTAAGTATAAGCATCGTAGATTAAAACATAGATTTTTGTAATTATTAACCTATTGTTAAGTACAGATATTTTAAGCTAAATTATGTCTAAAAACGCTGCTTTTCGTTTTGTTGATTTATTGACTTTTTAATTTTTGTTACCTTCATGGTGTGTCTTTTTTGTAGGTTTTTTTCATTTTTTCCTGCACTATTTCTAAAGTAATTTCAAAGTCTACTATAAGTTTTGTAAATATACATATTTAGAATTGCTAAGGTTTATGTATAGGTACTTAGCTTTAAGTTATGAAAGAAAATTGTTTTCGGTTTATGTTTAAAAATATAATAAAGATTTTTCATTTTCATTTTTTTTGTATATGTTTAATTTTATTTCCAATTTAGTCGTTAAAATGCCGCGCATTCTTGACGATAACGATATATATGATGTACTTTTCGAATACCGTCTGGAGATTCCGAATCTGATTTAAGTTCAAGTGAATATGATTCTGTTGATCATGTTATTGATGGTATGGAACAGACTGATACAACAAATAAGTGTATTAGCCATATAAGGTGGAATAAAAATGATAAACCGGCAAAACCTTTAGTTTTTAATTGTGTTACCGGTCCCCTCGGAAGAAGTTTTAAAAATGAACGACATCTCTCCAGGTAATTTATTTAAATTATTTATCGATGACGGATTATTAGAAGATATAGTTTTCCAAACAAATTTGTACGCAGAGCAAAAATTTCATGCCCGTGGAAAACGGTACCACCAAACTAACAAGGCGCAAATAGAAACGTTTCTTGGTATTAATATCTTAATGGGCATTAATGCCTAGTTATCGAGATCATTGGAGCTCGTCTATAGATTTAAATGATCCATTTATATCTAAGTTGATGACGGTAAATCGTTTTAGTTGGATGTTGTCAAATTTGCATCTAAACAACAACAGTTTGATGCTAAATAGAAATACTCCAGATTCTTATAAATTGTATAAAGTGCGACCATTCCTTGACAAAATTGGAATTAAATTCCAAAAATATTTTCGTGCAAATCCTTATATTTCGATCGATGAGTCTATGATCAAATTTAAGGGTCGAAAATAGTATAAAGCAGTAGCCCAACAAACCGATAAAGCGTAGTTACAAGGCGTGGATGATGGCCGATATGTCGGGCTATGCGCTGAAGTTAGATATATATATATATATATATATATATATATATATATATATACAGGTAAAATCGGCAATACAGTCCAAAGAAATCTTGGTGAATCGGTTGTAACATCATTTACTGAAGATCTAAAAGGAAAACATATCATGCAATATTTTTCGACAATTATTTTACATCGTATAATTTGATGAATGAATTAAAACGGGAAAACATGAATAAATCTCGAAAACATCTTCCTACATTTAAAAATGACAAATCAATGATTCAGAGTCCGAGCGGTTTACGGCTGACGAAGTGATGGCGATAAAATGGAAAGATAAGACGTCTGTTCACGTTCTTTCCAATTTCCACTCTACTTTTATATCTAAACAAGTAAACAGAAAACAGCATACCGCGTTAAAAGAGTGTCATGTCCACAGGCATTAATTACAATTCACACATGAATGGTGTTGATCACTTCGATCAACTGAAATCCACATATGAAATAGATAGGAAAAGTAAAAAATGGTTGCACAGAATATTTTTTCTATTTTATTGACGCCGCTGTAATTAATTCTTATATTTTACATAAATGTCTCCCAGTGTCCACATTAAGTCTAAAAGATCTTCATTGTGAAATTGTCATGAACTTAGTAAGTAAACAATTGGTGAACAATCTGAGCGTTATCTCCAATACAGTCTAATTTAAAAAATCAAAACCGTGGTTTCCAGTTGTAATACGGCAACAAGCTTCAGCACATCAACCAGTGAGATCGACAAGACGAAGATGTGCAGTTTGCAGCGCATCAAACAAGCAGATCATAACGGAATGGACCTGTAGCGTGTGTAACGTTCCTTTATGTTTAAGTAAAAATAAAAACTGTTTCCAAAATTATCATAAATAATATTTTTATTTTATATCACGTACTCTTGACATTTGTGTGTGTATTATAATATTTGATTACAAAAAACAATCAAAATCACTTATTTTGCGTCGCAATTTCCCAAACACTACTATATTTCAGTTAAAATCATTGCTAAACATGAAAATAAAGGTGGAAGCACCGCATAAGCGTGGTTTAATACAGTGCATACGTTGTCAACAGTATGGCCACTCCCACAACTTCTATAAAAAGACGCCAAGGTGCGTCAAATGCGGGCAACACACTTAACAGCTGTTTGTAAAAAAAACAAGGCGACTGATCCAACCTGCGCTTTATGCGGTGGCAGTCACCCTGCAAACTATAAAGGCTGTGCTGTATATTTAGAAATATGAAAAAGGAAGCATAAACAGCCCAGTAACCCGCTGGTAGTAAATTACAACACTGACGTGCAGCAGAACTTCTCTGTTAATGATGCTGCATCAGATTTTCCTAAACTTCCAAACAACACCAGAAAAGTGGAGAGTGGTCATGCTGAGACACCAGTAGCACAAATCCTTCTGGTATATCTTATGCAAATACAGTAAGTAGTAACAAAAGAGAACACTTTAAATCTATTCATAATCACACTAATGTTATCGAAAATAGTGTACGTAATGCCGAATACAATCCCGAATGTGATCCTCTATCAGCGTTACAGCAGTCATTTATGCGGTTGGAAACCATGTTTACCACATCTTTCAATCGCATGGAGATAATGTTTAGTAGACTGATGTATTTTCTCACAGCTATCATGCCAAAATTAGTTAGTTTAAAATGAGTTCTATACGAATAACTACTTGGAATATTAACGGTTTGATAAAACGTCAATCCGAGCTTGAGATGTTTGTCCATAGTCAAAAATTAGACATAGTTTTACTCTCAGAAACACACTTCACCACTAAAAATTACTACACATTAAATGGGTACAATTTTTATCGTGCTGATCATCCAAGTGGTAAGTCTCGCGGGGGAGCAGCAATCTTAGTAAGTAGTCATTTAAAACATTATGAATTCAAAAATGTTCAGTACCCTCATATTCAGGCAATTTCGATTAATCTAATAGAAAACACTGGTAAAATACTAACTATCTCATCAATCTATTGTCCGCCTAGGCACGAAATTTCACAGGCACAATTTAATGATTTTTTCAACTCGTTAGGAAATAGATTTATTGTAGGCGAAGATTATAATTCCAAACATACATGTTTTGAGTTAAGGTTAGTAACTCATAAAGGACGTGAATTATATCAGTGTATTTCGAAATCTAAATTCCATGTACTTTCTAGTGGTCAACCTACATACTGGCCCTCAGATAGAAATAAAATCCCAGACCTGCTCGACTTCTTCATTAGCAAAGGTATTAGCCAATTTTATACAAATATTGAAACATCCTTTGACTCTTCATCAGATCACTCAAGTCAACTTGTAATAATTAAGAATACTAATTTTAAATTCCATACTAATAAAACTGACTGGTATTCTTACATACACTGGATCGAAGAGAATATTACCGTCAATGTTCCGCTGAAATCGGAGGATAATATTGACGAAGCATTTGAATACTTCAATCAGACTTTACAGAAAGCAGCATGGTTAAGTACCCAAAAAGACTCTGCAAGCCGAAATTTTAACTATCCCCGTGCTATTAAGGAGAAAATTAATAAAAAAAGAAAAATTAGAAAACTGTGGCAGACATTTAGGAATCCAGGCGATAAAAGTGCTCTCAACAAAATAGGTAAAGAGCTAACAGCACAAAAATGATACTTTAAAATCGATCCTGTGCAGCACATACTCAAAAAATGATGACCACTCATTGTGGAAGGCCACCAAATCGTTTAAAAGGCCAAAGGAAATGATTCCTCCCCTTCGAAAAAATAGTGGCGAATGGGCACGCAGCAATCTCGATAAGGCGGAAGTTTTTGGGTTATATCTGAAGAATGTGTTCAAACCACACCCACCTGATACAGGGTCAGAGCCTTTCTATAATCAAATAAAACAAGAACTGGCTGCTCTCTTTCAAATGTCTCGCCCGATCAAACCATTTTCTCCTGCAGAAATTATGAAAGTGATAACGGGCCACTTACCAGTATATAAAGCTGCTGGGTATGATCTAATCATTGGGAAGATGCTGAAATGTTTGCCACGAAAGGCTATAATATTACTAACCAGTATCTGTAACGCTGTTATTCGATTGGGCTACTATCCTTCGCAATGGAAAATGGCTCAGATTATAATGATACATAAACCAGGTAAACCTATCTGCGAAACATCCTCATATCGACCAATTAGCCTTCTACCCATACTATCGAAAGCCATTGAGAAGTTACTGCTCTCGCGATTACGGGAACCGCTGCAAGGCACGATTCCAATCAATTTGGGTTCCGTCAAGGGCATTCTACGGTAGAGCAAATTCACAGAGTGCAGAAGTATATTAATAATTGTTTCGACAGGAAACAGTATTGTTCTACTGCTTTCCTGGATGTTAGTTAGGCCTTCGATTGGGTGTGGCACGAGGGGTTACTTCTAAAAATAAAACGCTCTTTGCCACATGCATATTAGATGCTATTGGCCTCATATCTAACAGATAGATTCTTTCAGATTAAACTCGACGGCGATGTATCTGGATTTTATCCTGCTGAGGCTGGCGTTCCACAGGGCTCTGTTTTGGGTCCAATTCTATTTCTTTTGTATACACATGACCTCCCAGTTAAAACCAACATTGAGGTTGCAGCATTCGCTGATGACACAGCATTGTTTGCAAGCGACAACGATCCGATAGCGGCGTCGGAAAAATTACAGGCCGGTTTAAATCACCTAAAAAAATGGGCACGGCAGTGGAGAATTAAGGTCAACTTATTGAAGTCAGTACATGTCACGTTCACAAATAGACGCGATACATGCCCACCCGTTTATCTTGATAGTCTTATTCCACAGGAAAGTAAAGCTCGGTATTTGGGGATGTGGCTTGATCGACGAATGACGTTGAAAACACACATTCAGATGAAGGTTAAAGAAATAAACATAAAACTGAGAAAGATATACTGGCTCCTGGGCAGACATTCCGAGTTACCTCACAAATCGAAATTATTGCTGTATAACGCAGTTATTAGACCGGTGTGGACCTACGGTATATCCCTTTGGGGTACAGCATCGGTGTCTAATATTAACACGATGCAACGATGTCAGTCAAAAATATTAAGAATTATAACAAATGCGCCATGGTACATGCGTAATGACAACCGCGACCTAGGTGTACCATATGTGCGAGAGGTAATCCAAACATATATAGTGAACATTACTTGCACAGATTAGAATACCACCCGAACCGAATGGCAGTTGACTTACTAGATAGTGGTAACGATGTTCATAGACTTAATCGATACACCCCCTTAGACCTTCCACATCGGTTTGATTGATTGGCGAGGTAACTCGGAGTATCATTGATGAATGATATCTCCAATCCTGTCACGACCCATATAGATAAATTGCTTATTGGCTATGTAAGCCAGATTGCAATTTTCATACAAATTAAAAAAAAAAAAAAAATCCCATTCGACGGACGTTGGTGTCGTCTTTGCTATGTTCAGGTCTAGCACGACAACATCATCGTAACGAAGTTTCGTACGTAATGGTCTTTTCCCATGTAGTAATACGCCGTACAACATCCTTTTTCATTTTCCACGCAGATCATTACATGTCGCAGCCATTTCACGCGCTTCTGTGTTAAATATTTTTCTATAGAAAAACAATCAGATTTTGTTAACACTTACGCTTTTTGTCACCCGACCCTTCGATGCTATTCTGTTTATTCTGCGCAGTAGAGAAAATCCGAGTTTACGGGTTTGTCTGTTCATTATAGGCCACGCTTCGCTTCTATACAGTATGACCGGTATTATCGGAAATTTATAAATCGCTAATTCGGTTTTCATCTTGAAATTTCGGTTTGCGAAATACTTTCCGTGTTAATTTGCTAAATTTAACATTTGTATTAATCCAAATTTACATCGTTCGATATAATACTTCATCTGTCGGGTTGTTGCCAAAAAGTACCCAGTCATCAGCAGTAGACTTGTGATTTTTAAGGTGCTGGTTGCTGAGCGAGTTTTATATTTCTCTAAATTATATAGACCCCAATCGTAATTTTACTTAAATCCTTGTTTCCGATGATAAGCGTTGTAGTAAAACTATAACAAAAGTTTGTAATGTGGTAATTTAAAAAAAAATAAACAATGAAAAATGAGTTTAAATTTGAAAATCACTAAACTTTTTGATGAAAAATCACAAAGTTTTTCGACACTGTTAAGCCATAGTGAACGTATAAAATAAAATATGAAAATATATACAATTTTCGAAAAATATAAAATGTCAAAAATACAAATTTAGATATACAATTGACGAAAATCATCAAAATGAAAAGACGGTATTAACAAAATAATCTAATACATTTATTTTGTAAATTTTACAGTTAGGTGTTTTTGTATTATATTCGAGATAGTTGGTCGAAAATAGTGAAAATTCAGGACTGTGTTGATTTTTTAAGAGATTATTAAAAAATATTTTTCTTCAGCCATGTTTTTAAAAATAGAAGTTCTCACGTATTAACACGATTGCCATAATTTGTACGGTGTGTAAAAATAAATCGATTCGAAGTAAATCCTCCCGCGTGCAAAATAATAATGTATTCAGAATATTTTAATGTAACGGGCCCCTATCATAATATCGATTGCGAAATTGCGATTTTTGTATATTCCGTCTTTCAAATTTTAAATTTATTCGCTTTGTATACTTTCAAATTTATAACAGATTTATAAATAATAAATTCGTACGCCGAGAGATTTGATGTTGAGATGTTTTATCATATTGCTGTTGGGGGCGCATTTTGTGTAGCGCGGTGTCAAATTCTTCATTGGTTATATCCGTATTATGGTTTTGATCTATGTCTGACTTTCAATCGATAATGTTTTCAAATTCTGGTCATGTTTTATTTATTTTTTTTTTTAAACGCTCCTGAATTAGTTGGCCAAAATATTTACTATTTCCACTTTATTATTCAGGAGTTGATCTTTATTACTGTTATTGATTTAACTGCGTGTTTCTTTGCGATTTTTTTATTTATTGTATAATTTATCTCGTACCGTTGGAGGGTTAATTTAAAATAGTTGGCCAAAATATTTACTATTTCCACTTTATTATTCAGGAGTTGATCTTTATTACTGTTATTGATTTAACTGCGTGTTTCTTTGCGATTTTTTTATTTATTGTATAATTTATTTCGTACCGTTGGAGGGTTAATTTTTTTTGGATAGCTCGTTCGATAATTTTTTTTTTGACCTCGCTTGTGCTAATTCACACTGATGCATTGGCATTTTTTAATTTTGTACGTTTGGTAATGTTAGAATGCGGATAACATAATGGTGCGTTCAGGTTGTAAGTGAAGCTTCATATAATTGAATGTCAGGTCTATTGTTATTATAAAAATTCCCGGTTAAACTTTTTGCATTAAGATACTTTAAAAAAATCATTACTTTTGAGTTGTTTTTTATATGCTACATCATGATATAATTTATGCGAGAGACGACAAACTGAATATATAATACATGTTCATTCATTCACTATTACTAATAACTAATGAAATAACCACTGCTTGGACTTTATTCAGCGCGGGAATTGAAATAGGATAATGTTTGATTTTTCATTTATTATTAGAGCAACTCCACCACTGTTGTTTCTATAAAAATCCCTGTACACTAGACAGTCCCAAAATTTAAGAGAATAAATTACGTTTCGTTTAGGCCTATAATATCCACGGCCTGTCAGAAACCAATTGCCCAATCCCGGGTAACTTGGCAAATTTCATTTTTATACAGTTAAACTTGGCAAATTCATTTTTATAGAGTTAATGTCGATTTGAGTCTTAATTTACGTTTCTGAAAGATACAATGTGATATTTGTTTTTACATATAAATGAATCACGATCAAATTATATGCTTTCGAAATGTTTCTATATAGAAGAATACAAAAAGTATCTCGAATAGAACAATGTAACCAATGCAAATATCTTGGAGCGAATTAGTAGGAAGAACAAGATGCGGCTAGCGACAATTAATGAGCGTTGGAGCTAATCGGGGCACGTTATGAGAGGTAGAAAATACGAGCTATTAAAATTAAAAATGTGTAGGAAACGTTCTCAAACGACAGACGGAACGCGTGGTGGCAGCCGTGTTGAAATCATTCAACGAATATGTTGAAATAAGAAAAGAAAATATACGTACGAATCTTGCACATTATTCACTTTATATATACATATATAAATATACATATGTATGTGTGTAAATGCACGGTTGCATCTACTCATGTATACATGCGCTAATAAGATCAAGAAGTATTCGTTTTATAAGTTTTATGTTATACGTATATATTTTTCTGTAATTATTACAGACGATTAAAAAAAAAATATTTTATTTTAGATTAAATTAAACTAGAGACTATAACCTCCTTTGAGGGTATCTTAAAATTGGTTCCAATTTCGAGTAAAATAAAAATGCTTATCAAAATCGGTTCATAAAAGTCGGTTCATTTTTCGTGCAGGTACGTTTAAAATCATATATGCATTCATGCATACCCAGTTGCCTACAGATGGCAAGCAAGAGAATCTACACGCCATTTCACATAATATCCAGTTAATTACGCGGTAACGAGTCCCGAAAATTAAAAAAAAATAAAATAAATAAGATGTTTTCGAATGTTTAAATTGTAAATGAAATTAGTCTGCCAAAATCATTAACTTCCGCTTCCCTCAGCATTGTGAAATAATTACATAATTTTTCAAATCATTTTATATTCGATGAATAATTTTTATTACATTTTTTTCCATCCTAATTTGTCAAAATTACAACAATAAATTCCTTATTACTACTACTGCTACTATTACACCCGGCTGTTCTAGTGCAACTCGATTTCATTTTCAAAAATTAATTTCTCACTGCTATCCACTATATATAATGAGCAAACGTGCTACAATTTTATATCTGCAATGTGGCATTATTTATCATTAAGGTGTATGCAAATTTTCCTCACATTATGCGCATAACTAAATTTTCTACAACATTTTTTCGACAACATTTTCGAAAATATTTAAATATTTACGGTCAAACGAAGATTAAATGTTCGAACAGCATAAAAACTAAACAGCCGATGTAACCAAAATCACAGTCATGTTCTTTCGAAAAAATAAAAGTAAAATTACTTTTAAATTACTTTATTATTTTCTCAATAATGAAATGTAAAATCAATATTAGGAATATTTTTTTAAAAAAAGAACGTATTTAAAAATTTTTAGGTGCCTATTGGATTGAAAACAAGGTCTATTTTTTCAGTGTACTCATCATGTAACACCGGCACCGCTTTCGTCTGGATTCCGAGTCATCGAGGGATAATAGGTCACGATGAGGTTCACAAGTACCCAAGTTTACTTGCCGATAACGCTAGGAGAAGACAACGCAAAATATTATAGCCAAAAAATCCTAAACTCGTGGAACCAGTCCTTCCATATTTATCCAAGTATACTTGATAGTATAAAGAAAGATTTACCAATTTGACCTTTAAAAGTTGACAAAATTTGTGAAAGAGTAAACAGAATATATATTGCCCACATGCTAAGCACCCACTCGCTATCTACTGATTATCCAACTACCGGCCAATACATGACGTATGCTGTACACCATTGTTGTAATCTGCCAGAAATGTACCAAATATCGTTGCAATCAATTGAAAACAAGTATCTCAGATATAAATAATTTTCACCTCTTCGCTAACTTTATAACCAATGATAAACTTTGTAATTGTGAATGTTATGAGCAATATAGCTCCTAAAAAAAAAATAAAAAAATATTTCAACAAAATCAGATATAAAGATCGATGCGATAAGCAATTCGATGTTTAATAGACGAAGATTTGGAAGGGTACACATAAACATAAAGATGTAATTTCCTACACTGTTTAGTTTTTCCGATCGGTAAACGGTTCTGAGAGCTGGAATATAGGAGATTGATTATCTCGACGCAATAAGCAATTCGATGTTTAATAGACAAAGATTTGGAAGGGTACACATAAACATAAAGATGTAATTTGCTACACTGTTTAGTTTTTCCGATTGGTAAACGGTTTTGAGAGCTGGGAATATAGGAGATTGATTATCTCGACGCGATAAGCAATTCGATGTTTAATAGACGAAGATTTGGAAGGGTACACATAAACATAAAGATGTAATTTGCTACACTGTTTAGTTTTTCCGATCGGTAAACGGTTCTGAGAGCTGGGAATATAGGAGATTGATTATCTCTTGCGGGCCGGCTGAAAATTTAAACGATTATGTTTTCTCAACAAATGAAATGTTCAAACGCGATTATCAAGCGGCTAAGTAAAATATTGCTGGGCTTCTCGAGTAATTTTAAGCAGATATAAATTCTACACATCGTCTGACGATAATTATGTGAAAACTGATTAGGAAGATCAGGACCTAAAAAACGCAGCTGGATTGATCAGCTAAAATTAGTAATCGACTTAAACCTGCACGAGACGTTGATTGTTGCTCAAGACAAATAAACATATTGAATGACTCCGTGCTGTCGAATGTAATGAGATCGTAAAATGTTACGACTGGTTACGGTATTTTTTTTTTAAAGATAAACAATTTTAAATTAATTAATCGATTAAAAGCTGATATTCGCGAAAAATATTTTATTATTAAGGGTAAATATTGTTTTTCTTTTCAAGAAGAAACACTTTAAGAGTTACCACTCGGCGAGGATACACAAATATATTTTACCGATAACGATTAATTTAGAACGAGGTTAAAAAAAAAAAGTTATTTTATATTTGAAAAATGTATAAGGCGTAATATCGAAATAAAATATCAATTTGAAGAGAATACAGACCGGCAAGTTGAATGCAGCATAAATGAAAGTTTTTATATAGCGAGCGATAGATAAATAAATACAATAATAACAATAATATTAACAATAATAGTAATAATAATAATAATAATAATAGTAATAATAATAAAAACAAAAGATTATATATAGAAGAGTTCAGAGACGAACAAGCGATAAATATTTAATAAATAGGCGATCGCTACTCCGTCGATTGTTAATATTTTAATTAATTAATTAATTAATTAATATATATCTTATTTATACGAAATTATCGTCTATAGTTTCGCCGAAATGCGTACAAACACCGTATCTCGGGTGACAGACGGAACCTTCTTCGCACGGGCACATCAATAGATGGATATTATGCAGCGATACGACGTTACCGTCCAAATAAGCCACCGTCGTATTGAAAGATCTTTCTGAAGCCGGTCGGCAATCTAGATTCGTAGCGATCTTTGGTTGACAACTAGGAATACTATAACGGCCCATACCTGATTTTAAACACACATCGACATTATTAATCGTTGTTATACTTTAACTAAAGTAGCAAACGGGTTAATTTATACAGTGCGACCCAGAGAAGACGGACTTTTTACTTTTTTTTTTTTTTTTAATAGGGCAAGTGGTAACACTGCTACAACGCAAACCGCAAGTTTAATGTACACACGAGAGATTCGTTTCTGTCCAGTTTCAGTTATCATGACAGCCAACGAGAAGAGCACGCGTTTTAACGTTATGTTCGGCATGAATCGATCATGTGCAAAGAGAGTTACGAAAAGAATTTAAAGTTAGCTTTTTTCATTTTGCAAGGATACCTTAAGAGCCGCGTTCACGAAACACGTCCACGAGATTCGGAAGACCTGAAAACTCGAATTTCTGAAGAAATTTCAAAAATTCAGTATGCTCGAAAAAGTGTTAGAAAATTTTGTAAAAACTGAATGAACGTATTGTTGCAAACGGGCGGTCATCTGAACGACATTGTGTTCCACAAATGATTGTCAAGTTCTACTATTTTGAAATAAAATTTCATTCAAAAATTTTGGTCGACACGTTTTGAGTTATTCACAAACAAAACCGTTCGTCTTCTCTGGGTCACCCTATGAAAATATTGAAAATAACTGAGAAGAAGCAAGGCACACAAGACATTGCAGAAGGTAAAATGGTTGTAAAACGACAAAGAGGAATTAGTAAATAAACATTAATCAGTTGTGTAAAAAATGGACACTGGCGAAAGAGTGTATTGGCTGAAGTGAAAATAGAAGTAAATAAATAGATTCTTTCATTTAAAAAGCATTGTCGATAGGCAACATATCTTCGATGATATTATATATGTATGATACAAACGTGCGATGAATACGGCATAGAATTATACGCGGCCATCGTTCGATTCAGTAGAGGTCTGGGTAGTGGTAAGTTCGTTAAACGATATTGAAGTTAATGACAAATATATTAAAGTTATTAAGAACATCTATAGCTCCGCTACAATGCAAGTAAACGTATAGAAGAAAACGAAAAAGATTCCAATAAAAAGAGGAGTAGGACAAGGTAATCACCGAAATTGTTTATTTCCGCATTGGAATATGAATTAAAAAATTTAAATTGGAATGCGAAAGGGATCACAATTGACGGTGAATATCTCAACTACCTCAGGTTTGCCGATAACAAAGTATTGATCAAGCGGAAAAGAATTACAAACGACGGTAACAGACCTAAATCAACATTCCAGCAAGATAGGGTTAAAAATAAACCTCCGAAAAACAAAAATAATACCTAACACAGGAGAAACAATAAAAATAACAATAATTCAGAGGAAATAGGTAGATAACTGTATATATTTACGAAATGACAGCGAATAAAGAAATGATGACGAAAACGGAAATAGCCAGAAGAATATCTTTTGGGTTGTGTTCGGAAAGTTAAGCGGAACAATTAATCCGAAAAGGAGATTATATAATCAATGTGTACTCCCAGTCCTTGTATGTTCTGCAGAAACATGGCCATATAGAAAAACAAACATACAGAAGATAAGAAAGACACAAACTGCACATGAGAGAGAATATTGCTCAACATCAGATTATCGGTACAGAAACGCACAGATACGGGAACTAACGAAGTTGGATGACGCAGTGGAACGAATTGCTAGAATAAAGTGGAATTGGCCTCACGTAGCCCGAAGAGATGACAACAGATGATCAAAGCAGAACAAAAGAAGAAACCAGTGTAGACCGAGGACACGATGGCACGATGATATATAGGCAGCTGGGAGCACAGAACAGAAATGAATGGAAAAAATTGGGGAAAGCCGTCATCCAGGAGTGGATAAATAAAGGCATATCGTGATATATATATATAAAAGAGTATATAATCGAATCGAATATATTTATTAGTACACGTGAAATGAAAACAAAATTATTACTACAATTAACTTCCTCTAATTCGTAGATATTGCGTGAGCAGCTGTGTGTACTAATCTTTATGTATAGACGATCCTGCCCGCACCAGTAACAAATTAAACTGAAATAAATTAAAATCTTCTCACCACCACCATACTCGCAAACATTCACGAATATAAATATATACACTATATATATATATATACCAAATATATACAAGTATACATGAACCAAGAGATGTTCAGAAACAGGCCCAAAAAAAAGCTCTATCCGACGTTATGAGAACTGTCATTTAGAGAAAGGAGTAATGACAGACTAATAAAACGAGTTTTTCAGCATTTTGATAAGTTGAAAACCAGCCCGAGGTAGTCGTTGAACACGAAAAAGGTTCGTGAAATGCATATAAATAATGTGCAACGATCTATAATAGAATATAGAATTAAAATTAAAACATTCGTCGGATTTAAAGGAACCACAGTGATAGAACCGGGTAAAAATGAGCGGACGATAAGAAACAAAAAAAAAGCATATTAAAACCACGGAAAAAATAAAAAGAAAAAATTCTTCATGTTCACGTAGTCGATACAAGATGGTCAAAGTCGAGAAGTGAAGAACAGCAATGATGATAATAATTTTTCAATTTAGATTCGTTTAAATCGGTACACAGTTTTTCAACGTATTGAACAGATACATAGGAGAATATATTTTGTCTAATAATTCTAGTATGTCCAGCACCAGATTTCCGTATCGGTTATGTTTATAGTATACTAATTCCGACCGACCCGGTTACACAAATACGTAATTCGATACTAAGTTCATATCGAAACATCACACTACATATGCCAACACGTATATGTATATATACGCATTCAAGTTTCCACCTATCTAAAAACATTAGACATTATTCGTGCGAATACCCTACAAGAAGTTTGTCTTTAAAGAGCAATTTCCAACATGTACGATATATAAAAATTAAGGACTCTTTAAGTTTATAATTTGAAGCGCAAACAACTTTAAATACGAAGCGCCGCGAGATGAAATAGTTTACTATCTAAAGAAAAAACTATATTATTTTATTCGCTATACAGCATAAAGCGGCAGTGTTAATTAAATTTACAATCTAAAGAAATTTCAGAATATTATACTCTGAAGGAGGTCGCGCGGTGGTTGAAGTGATTTTGACATTGATCCGTGTATACATCAGGGTCGAATCGGTCCGGTTACGCTATTGCAGAGCGGTACCAAGTCAAAATAAAAATTATAATTTCCAATAACTTTAATACACTTAATGTATAGAAACTATTTAATACTTTGCAATCTCCGACGAGATAAGCAGGAAACTTTAGTAAATTAGTGCCTTTCATATATATATATATGTATGTATATATATATATATATATATATATATATATATATATATATATATATATATATTTAAATAGTTTATAGAACTGTATATATTACAATCTTAGAATATATTCTAAATAAGTAATAATTACGATTAAAACTGAGATAATTAACATGTTACAGAGATAGCTCAATAGATAAACACAGTTATTTATGAATATACCTGTATACTCACAACACGCACGTGCACACATACACAAGCACGCAAGTACACATTTAATAAATATTTTACAAGAGGACTAGGTCCTTCGATTTGAGAAGTTTAAGGCGTCTTGAATCTTCGCCGGTTTGAGGATGATGGATACTTCCGGGTTCGGATGTTTCTGGAGTCTGCGTTCATGCCGGTGAGCATAGTCAGCAATAACTTCGTCGACCGACTTAATCGTAAGATCATTATGCACTAATTCATTCCGTTGAAACCATCTAGCGTTAATTTTTTTGCACTGTTTGTATAATTCTTCTGTTTGATGCTTTGGCGCATAATTGAATTCCATACGTCCGAATGGGTCGTATGATGGTTTGGTAGATGAGTACTTTGCTTTCAAGCTTCATCTTAGAGTGTCCCTCCCCCCAATAAGCCAATACGTTTGGCGTACTTTTCCCCTGATTTGTTCAGCTTTCTCATCGATGCGACTGCTCCAAGTTATCTTGGCATCTAGATGTAGTCCCAAGTATTTTTCCGTGCCAGCGGGAGTTATTTTTTGATTATTTAGATAAAATGCTCGATGGAAATCTTGTTTCCGCGAGGCAAAAGTGACATGTGCAGATTTTTGCTCATTAAGCTTAATCTTCCAGTCCTTCGTCAATTTTGTTACACAATCCAAAGTATTCTGAAGATTTCGCGTTGCTTCAGCGTGAGATTCGCTGACTGACAATATTGCTGTATCCATCAGCTTTTGGCGTTGTTGGTAATATTTCACGCTGGCAACCGAACTATGTGCCTTTCAGATAGCAGGTCCGCTACGATGTTTAGAGCTTAATGTAGTATTACGGTGTGTTGTTATATACTAGGCAGAGTTTTAGCCGCCAGGTCCGCTCCATCCAGAAGTACTCGATCTACGTGATTTTCTTATTGCATTTGCAGCCGAGTGTTGTAATGAGTGTTGCATGCGATCGTGTATACTGATGGCGTTTTGTCGTGTTACTTTATTTCCACGCGCAGTTTTCTGTATAAAGAATTTTATTTAACAAGCAATAATAGTAGGACACAGTATTTTCAGTTATTATATTAACTATAGTCTGAAATTTAACCGAATATAAACATACGAATTTGATAAGTGTCGGCGAAAATAAACTATTAATATGTTTTTCGAAGAAATATAGTAAGATTTTATAGAAGTGTCTTGAACACATAAAAATATCTTAGTGAACTTTTAAAATTATAATTAATATTAAAAATGCGATGCTGAAATTGTGAATAATTTTAATGTAATAAAAAAAAAAAGATTTTACTGAATAATCGTGTAAACATTCTTTTCCGGTGGATGTACTTTTTAATTATCCATTAAAAATTAAAATAACATACTAGAGCGGTGATACTAAAAATATCAGGATTCGCGTCTCCGATATATATATATATATAATAATAATAATAATGGTAATTGATAATTTAATCGAACATATTTATACATTACCTAATACGCAACAAGAGCCGACGGAGCAATCGTCACTGCTGAAACATTCGATATACGACGGTCTCGCATTGATTTCTAACGGCACAGTTCGCGCGTAATGTACCCCGGTACCGATGATCAATAATAAAGCGTGGAAATACATTGCCGGATAATTTATGAAGTGTTTACTGAAATCGGAATAAAAAAGAGCAAAAATATAATACAAAACGATAAAATTTAATTCATTCGTTGCAACTCGTAATGTGTTGTTATATGGCACCATGGTTGTACGCAGTCGAACTATGGAGATGTGCGTCCAAAAGTAATATTAATAGAATACAACGCTATCAAAACATGAGGTCGCTGGTGGGAGCACCGTGGTATGTATCAAAAACCATACAATACATCGAGAAGTCGAATACGTTAGAGAAGAAATAAAACTAGCTGCCCCCCCGATCACTTGCCGATATTGGAAGGATATGGAAACGATCTTTCTACAACATCCGGTAGGTCGCAAGAGGTTGAAAAGGACAAAACGTTGTTGATTTAGCGTGTAAATAAAATGGAGATTGTGCTGATGGGCAGATCTTGAAAATTATTATCCCGCCATCATTAATATCTAGTAAATGACTATGCTGGTCTGTTCTTGATGCGAAGGAGATAAAAAAAATAATAATAATTAACGTTAATAAATATTTAATTATTCCTAATTTTTTTTTTACAATGTATTTTTTTTTTTTTTAAAACGATAGCGATGATAATAACGATAGTAGCGCGATGGTGACGATGATGTCAGCAGTAATAATGATGTCCCATAAAAAAAGCAGTAAACGTAAAATTAACAAACGAAAGTTCTTTCCGGCACCTTCATAGGGAAGCGTTCGCTAATTCGATAATGACCCACAAAATTTTTTAACACCCACGTAGGAGATATTATCGTAGTAACCCACTAAATACCGATGCTAGTATCAACAGCAGCAGCAGCAGCCCCCGAGATGGAAAGGTTAAATTATCGACGAGACTGATTTAACGGGGACAAAAATTCCGGTTGGTCCGCTACTGGTTCGACCGCTATTCGACCTATTTCGCTAACTCGTCGATGTAAACCACGTAATAAAAGGATAGCATTTTTGATTGTGTGTTCGGAATTTAATGAATTCGGGCGTTTCGTAGAAAGCATAACGGTAAAAGGAATATTGCCAACTAGCGAATTTGTGGAAACGTGATAAAAATTTCTTTTTAAACAGATGTCCCACGCATTTTGTCCTATATGTATCTTAATCGTAGGCTCTATGGGAGCGTCGTGAAATAACGAATCTCCGTTTTCCATGCTGCTATCAAACTATAGAACTGCAATATTACACGCCAGTGAGATTGTCAATTATCCACGATAAACTGAAACAATATGTACTACTATACCTAGAGGAGACGTTTTTTTAATAACGCAGTTGGTAACACTGCTACAAAGTGCGTACTCCACGTTTAGTCTGCGCAAGGAAGATTCGTTTTTGTCCAGTTTTAGTTATAGCACCCTATAACGAGAAAAAGTGTCCGTTTTTCTTTGTTATCAATTTTAAAGTATTTCGTTGTTATCTATTTTTTTACAATATCAGATACTCGTTAAAATATGAGACCGAAGTGAATGAACAATTATACGTTATAGAGGCGTCACAAACGTTGATTCATGTCGGTATTTATAGTAACGTTAAAAATTAACTTTAACAGTAAACGTCATACGGATATCCATATACGGAATAACGAAGCGTACGACCTTGGACATAACCTCCTTACTCGCGAGAACATCTTCCTACATAACTAGATTTTTGTTATTCCGATATAAATAACCAGATAAAATATATACTTATATATATAAATGCGCAACCAGAACGAGCGAACAAGCTTATTAACCTGATTATCGACGTCATTAAAGTTGTTATCGTCCTGATAAAAACTCCTAAACGAATTTTCCAACTACTACTCAAACTGGTTACAATATATTCCACTATCGAAAACCGGCAATTTTATTGTTAACTTTAAATAATAAATAAAACTGCGTTCTATTTAGCGAGAACAACGTCGATTTTATGTTTTATTTTTTACGTGACTTAGACAATTATCGCAGGCGTATGCTTATATGTAAACGATCATTTGAGCACTACAACAGCCTATCAAGAAATCAGAAAGCATTTCTGTTACGGAGGCCAAAGAAGTAATACAATAGGAGACAAGTGTCGGAAAAAACTAATCGAGACTAATAGCATATAGATGGAAGAAATACATAGAAGAACTATATGCTGATAAGGAGCTAGACGAAAACACTATAGAAGAGTACGATCTGCTTGAAAAAGACAAAATGGGACCAGATATTACGGAATCGGAATTTGAGAGGGCAGTTAAAGAAATTAAAAACAAATAAATCTCCGGGAATAGATAAAATTAGTGGAGATATAATAAAGTTATTAGGTAAAAATGCGACTAACAGACTATTCCTTATAATAAAAGAATGCTACGAAAATGGTCGGCTAGTCAAGGATTTTGAAAAAAGCTTAATCGTAACCACACCGAAGAAACCGGGAACTACCAGTTGCAGTGAACATCGAACACTGAGTCTATTATCACACGCCTCGAAGATATTAACCAAAATTAATAAAATAGAATCAGAACTAGAAGAAACACAATTCGGATTTCGGAAGGAAGCCATATTACGCCTAAAGATGATAATTGAAAATAAACCAACGTACGTTGCATTCGTGGATCTGGAAAAGGCTTTCGATAATGTAAACTGGGAAAAAATGTTCGATATGCTAAAAAGAATTGACTACAGAGACAGACGAGTAATCTGCAATTTGTACAAAAATCAAAAACGAACAATATACAAACCGAAGCAATAATATCAAGGATCTGTCACCGTATCTGTTTAACTTATACGTGGAACGCGCTATTAAAGAATTACATAACACGGATTGTAAAGGAATTAAGATAAATGGAAAATAAATAAATATGATAAGATATGCTGACGATATTGCCATAGTAGCAGAAAGTGAAAAAGGACTAATACATATTTTAAATGTAGTAGATAACCTTCTGAATAAGTATAACATGAAGATTAACAAAAAGAAAAGCCACGGTGTGCTACAAAACAAAAATTAACGCAGCAATTAACATTAAATTAGAAAAAATAGATCAGACAGAAAGTTTCATGTATTTAGGTAGCAGAATTCAATGGAATGATAAATGTTCAACAGAGGTGAGGTGTCGAATAGCACAAGCAAAAGTAGCATTTAACAGGAAAAGAAAATTGTTAACATTAAAAAAAAAAAAACTAGATTTAGCCGTAACAAAAAATTCCGTAAAAACATTTTTGTGGTCGGTCTGTCTCTACGGTGCTGCGGACATTGCGGAAAGTAGATATCGCAAAGCTGGAGGCTTTTGAAACCTGGTGTTGGCGAAGAGTGCTTAAAATAAAGTGGACGGATAAGATTACAAATGAAGAAGTTTATAACCGGATTAAGGAAGAAAAACATATTATGAAAACTATCTCTGAACGAAGAAATAGATGGATTGGACATGTGTTATAATGCGTTACTGACAGAATTAATAGAAGGAACATTGGACGAAAAACGTACAAGAAGAAGACCGGGATGAAGATTCATGGAACAAGTTGTGGAGGATATGGGAACAAAGAACTATCAAGAATTAAAACAACTAAGCAGAAGAAGAGAGAAATGGAAGAAAAAACTGCGGATTTAATTTGATTTGAATCAACCAATCAACAGATTGAAAAAAGAAAAAAAAGAATCCAAATAAGTTATAACGAGAAATATCCTATCGAAACCGTGTTATTAACGGCATACAAGTAAAAACTCGGAGATACAGGCGGGGATCTAGGACGAATTAAGTAACTCCTATAATGGGAAAAAAAAGCAAAAATCCGTGAATTTTTCTGAACTTTTCACGTCAATTATACAAAAAAAAAAGTGACGTGTGGTGACACGATATACAACGCGTATTTACTACACACCATTGATTCGTCCTAAGGTGACTTACTATTCTAGCAGCGCACCTCTTGCACCACATTTAAACGAATTTTACTCGTACTGTGAGTAGGAGGTGGCATTTTTTTCTTTCTACCACTGCTCGAACTCGAATATTGTAGACCGTTTGTAAGTGCACATTTCATTACTCCAACTTCTTTAGATTCATTTCACAGTCTTTTCATATTTGACCCGAAGAAATCTTTGTACATCGCGAACGTGTAATCGCTTTTCATCCGACAGAACATTTTGGAAATCCCATCTATACGGCTCATCTTAGACAATTTCTGTAAAGCAACAACTGTATAGATTCACAGTTTGTCCGATGTGTTGTCTCGGATTGTCACGCGATTTTGTTACACGTTGAATCCTACCCAAAACACACCGGTGAAATACTTCGAGCCGGCGTGTACATTTTTTATTCTCGTACGGAGCACATGTTTCCGATGCGTAGAGTGACGCAGATTTATAATTTATCAAGTGGGTTAATAGGAAAATGTGTTTATTTTTGAAAATTTTATTCAGCTTATTCGTAGCAGCAGAAACAGCTTGTATTCTGAAGTTTATCGCATGATCTAGGCCGATCTCATTATTTAGCATACTGCCGAGATAACGTGCATATATATATTATATACTTAAACTATATTATATATATATATATATCTTTTTTTTTTAATTTATTGTACATAAATTACACAGTTTTAAAAAAAGTAGATAACCCATATTTATAAAGCACACGTGTATATATTTACGCTGCCTCAATTTACACTTTGTAACACTGCTAAAACGCAAACCGCGTGCTCTACGTGTAGTGTATACACGAAAGATTGGTTTTTGTCCAGTTTCAATTATCACGACATAACGAATAGGCGCGCGTGTTTTTCATAGAACGTTATTTTCAGCGTGAATCGATCACGACAGTTCAAATGGAGCTCTGAAAAAAATTCAAAGTTACGCGATTTTTTTTTCGTGAAGTCATATTAAAAGTAGTGTTTACGAAACACGTCCACGGGATCTAAAAGACCCGAAAACTCGGATGCCTGAAGAAATTTCGAAAATTCAGGCGATATATGTTCGAAAAAGTCTTCGAAAATTTTGTAAAAACAGAATAAAAATGGTCGTTCATCTGAACGACATTGTATTCTACAAATGATTGTATATCTCGGTTTCCTGTTTTGAAATAAAATTTCATTCAAACATTTTGGTCGAGCAGTTTTTGAGTTAATTGAAAAAAACCCACAATAAAACCGTCCTCTTCTCTGGGTGACCTTATATAAACAAATTGTATAAAATGTACTTCTTCCGAGTCACATTTAATAAGCCCGGATAGTTTAAAGTATGTACTGCGCACGATCGCCATCAGTAGTCGTCACTCTAAGTAAGGTATCGTGCCGCCGTTAATTTTAATTCATCCCCGGGAGAATAAGTTTACGACACTTGTGTATCGATCTGCTGGCAGCTATGAAGGAAATTTATAATTTAATAACTTACGCGAAAACTTTAATTTCGATATTCTAAAAGTCGAATTTTTTTTTCGCGACCACAAAGAAAGTATCACCCCTTAGAATTTTTTTGGTCGGTTTTTCTGTACTTTCTTCTTGTACTGATGAATAACTGTTTGATAAAAAAAAGTACTTTATGTCAGAGGTGTAATTTCTATTTGGTCACGATCTTAGTGCTGTGATCTTCCTCTATTGGTCTAACTCTAAAAATAAATTTGGTATATCTTCGAGTCTATTTACGACCGACCTAAACAAATATCGCATTTATTTTAGACCAAATTATCAAAAACAATTCCGCGGTATGGGTTAGGCAAAGCTTTTCACTACACTGGAAAATACAAAAGACTATTTTATTCGAAAAAAGTAATGTAAACGTAAAATATAGAACAAATGTGCTGAAAACGGAAATTTCGTTCAAAATGAAATTACGCACTTAGTCGTTCGAGTGAAAGAATATAATATATGAAGTTACACGGCATTCGAAATAACGTTCCTGAAAATATTTCAAATCTGGTTTCGAAAATAAATTTATAAATTAAACGAATAACATGAACGATCGACTAGGTAAAAATTATTACACGGCTTAGGCAGCCGTATGAATTATATACGCAATCGAACATTTTTTATAAAACGTCTGTAACAGGTGTATATTATGCAGAAGACTTCAACGGAGGAATGGATATAAGAAAAATGGTCAACGTTAACAAAATTTATAAAGAAAAAACATCACAATGTTCGCGCACCAGCGCGACTACTCGAAGGATATAATCAAATAAAATAATCAAGAAAAAATGTTTTTTGAATAAATGTCTCAAGTGATCGGAATTGCATCTCGACACCGCTTCTTTCGCCCACGACTCGTCTGGAAGATTGTTTGTACGCATTCTGCGGACGTCAGGATTGCTGGCTATAAATAATATCTTATACTGTACGACGTGCATATCGCTAACATACGGAATTATGAGATCATTATGCAGCGTCAAATTAGAAACATAAGGTGGAGTTGTGATAGTACCCTTGAACTGTTGTCCGATTCTTCCAAGATTACTTTTGCAAGTACTATTGTACAAATGTAACTTAGAATTTTTATTTAGTACTATCGTTAGAGTTAGTACGATTTAATTTTTTCCGTAAAATTTAATATTTATTTTGTAATTACGTTTGTAATTTAGTCGCTTAAGCTTTAAAGCTCTGAATATTATACGTCATTTTATGTAGGAAATAATTAATAATTAAATACATTTTTTTCATCTCATGTGCTTTTCCTATACGCCTAATTCGACAGATTAAACGTACTGGTTAACGGTGTTTTTTTTTAAAAAAAAAGCAAGTATCATCATTTGCTTTTTTTATTTTTTTGTGTGTGTGTGATCCTCAACAAAAGTCGAGTTCGTAATATTATTTTCGTACGATTTTATATTTGTTTAAAACGTTACAGACATCCTATAGGATTAATCACGCGTGTCTCTATTGATTATTAATTTTCATTTTCTAATTCGTTCGCTCGTTCCTATGTAATACATACAAAAATTTCATTATCTATACATATACACATGCGCATACTCGTACCTGTATGTATGCTCGTACACGAGTGTGTAACGTATAAATACATACACACGTATATATATATATATAGTGTATATATACGTGTGTATGTATTCGAATTTACATCAATATGGTGCCTCTAGCGCTTCGTGACGACGATTGGTCAATTATTATTATTTATTAATTATTTTCTTCGGGATATTTCGATCGTCTGTCTTAAATTCAATCGACCGACGAGTATTCCGTGAAAATTGCGATAAAAAGAAAAAAGTGATCGCTACTTCTCTCGGACACCGTGTCCAGTCACGATATTTTAGGACGATTAATTTTCGGATTTAGATTATACGGTTACGAAATTCTACGGGCGCTTCAAGTCAAAGTGGTGCATTCCGACAAGTACAAGGTTGACCTTGAGAATAGAACGATTTATTACCCGATCTAATATTACCCGGTTAAATTTTATTGTAGCTTAGAGGGGGAAAAATTCGGTCAAGTAGAAAAAATTTATTATAGGCACGTTTATTATTCAAAGGATGTAACGATATTAATATCCACGAATGTGCTTATGTATATTAATACCCATGAACGTAAGAAGACCTGCAGACAATATCACCTCGTACGAAAAATATTATTTTATTTCGTCCATCTTAATAAGTATCAATGAAAGGAACGTTATTCCGAGGTTCCGTTTTTGTAAAATGATCCAGCTAAAAATGTGAAACATATGGTATCTGTACATTTTCCTCGCAAGCACGATTTTAAGTTTGAAAAACAGACGCAGTTTTTTAATGCCAAAATAAATGAACTTTTGAACATACTAATTGAAAATAATTGCTCGCGTCTTTATACAAATAAATGTTAGTCGTTGTATAGAGAACGACAACTATTTTGTATACAAATTATATAATTTTGATGTATTGGGGAGTTAACTAAGCAAAATTAAAACAATGTTATTCGCTATAAAATTTATTTTATGTTTGCAAAGCTTTGAAAATGACGTTATAGTCGAAACGTTTTGCAAACATAAAATAAATTTTATAGCGAATAACATTGTTTTAATTTTGTTTTGTTAACTCTCAAATACATCAAAATTATATAATTTATATACAAAATAGTTGTAGTTCTCTATGCAACGGCTAACATTTATTTGTATAAAGAAGCGAGCGATTATTCTGATTAAATTTCGATATTATATTCGAGTTGTACCAATTTTCGGTAGATTGAAAAATTAGTCGCATTATACCGTGCAATAACCTAATCAGCCAGTTAGATCGTAATTATTACGTAACTATTAAATCGTACGACTATCTAATCAATCGATCACTTCGCAGGCGACAAATTTAAATTCGCGACTTGCACATCCGGAAATAATTTTTTCATATCCGCTAACTAATTAAGTCCGCACCTTTCGAGACGTTTGCGTGCGTGAAAATATAGATCCCGAAGCGAGATGAAATAGGACGATTAAATAGTAATATGAAACATAGACGACATATAGCACAACCGGCGACAACTTCTATACCGATCGTTGACCTTTAACTTCGGTTGCCGCTCGAGACAAGTTACGCAGGTCTTATATAAGTAATACGATCAGAATTTAATAGCCAATTATTATTAAGACGGTAGCCAGCTATCGACCGCCGAACCTGTTCTCAATATCGGTTACCCTCCGGCGATAAACTCTGTGATATGTTTCCTTATAGTCTCGGATAAATATAAATTACTACTCCTCATCCGACTAATAATCGCATTCGGTCTAAGTAATAATAATATACTATCCGCGAGACAAAGCTTCCAGCTGTATTCGGAGATAGATAGTTTCTGCCGTACCCAGTAGGATTTATTCGTCGCATTTCGAATGAACCCTATCATTTCTCGAAGGCGTATCGTAAAATTCGGCGAACTAAATTCAATTCGACTTCCGAGAAACGTTGCCGATACGTGATGCGAAATTTCGCGGAACGCACACACATACAGGTCCACCTATTTATTCGATTACGTTAATAATATATATCGCCATTGATTTTTATCTATCCATTTATCTACTTACACGATACAAATATATAATGTACGTATATATATATATATATATACAATAAAAGTAAAAATATAAAATTCCACCAGTACATTCCTCTTGCACGGCAGAAATGATAGCTATTCAGAAAGTAATATCGTATGAGACCAAATCAAGAAATATATCGATATTACCAGATTCAATGTCAGCATTCCAAAAAAAATTAATAACAAAACAGACCAGCCAGATAATATTTTAAGGGATATCGTAAAGATATTAAAGAATATAATAACTAAAGAAGTATTTAAGTGGATTCCGGGGTATAGAGGAATAGAAGTGGACTGTGGATCAACTTACAAAGAATATTAATATAAAAAATATCCTTGGAAGGAATTTATAAATTAAAAGCGCACAGTTTAATAGACTGGGATCGTAGGTACGGAAATCTTAGTACAAATTGTGAAAAATATTATTACATTATCCAAAAAAAAAATAATAAAACGTGAAGATACCTTTTCGAATAATATAAAGATTACATTAAACAATGACGAGATTGCGGACGGAACATAATTTAAATAAAAATAAAATAAAACTAAAATTAAAATAATCAATTCAGATTTATATATGAATGCACAAGAAAGGAAGGATCCATTAAACATATAATTTGGAATTCCAGGATAAGAAGAGTGGATGTTGTATCGATTTATAAAGATTAATAATATTAAGATATAAATTAAAAATTAAAAAGTCCATCGATTGTTTAAAAACTTTGTTAGTTAATGAAAATACTTATAGTACAAAGAAAATTGACTAAATGGGTAATATCGGGTTTAAAAAAAAAAAAAAAAATACATATATGAATTCATTATACTTAATTGGCATCAATAACGAGTACATAAAAATTATAACGAAAATTTATTGGTCTGATAAAATTCAGGTAAATTTATGTAATAAAACAAAAGAGAAACGAATTAAAAGAGGTGTGTTAGACGAGAAGATACCACCTCGCCGAAATTATTTATCAGCGCTTTGGACACATTCTTTAAAAACTTGAATTGGTGAATCATCTCAGATTCGCGGACGATATAGTTCCAGCGAGCGGAATTGCAGAAGATGATGATAATAATATACTTAAACGTAAAATAGGACTGAAAGTAAATTTAAACAAAACAAAAATAACGAGCCGAACACATGAAGAAGTATACAAATAACAATAAAATCGGAACAGATAGAACAAGTACCTAAGTCAAATAAAGACACGATAATGAAAGCGGAAGTAGCAAGGAGGATATCACTATCGTGAGTTGCGCTTCTTAGAAGATCATAATATTCCGCAAATGAACAAATATCGACTGAATGGCCGTATACAAAAACAAATTTCCAAAAGAGAAGAAAAGCTCAGACTGCACATGAGAGATATAAGATTATCATATTATAAAAAGAACGCATGGATACGTGAACAAACAGTTGGATGATGCAGTTGAGTGGACGGCTACAAAAAAAATGGGTTCGGCCGGTCATGTGGCTAGAAGGGACGACAATAGATGGTTAAAAAGGATCTTACAGTGGTGGCCGATAGAGAGAAAAACAGAAGACCGATGATGAGATAACAAAGGTAAAATTAGTTTAGGTGAGCGCAGGACAGAAGTGGTAAGAAGACATTTGGGGAAAGCCTTCATCCGGGAGTGGAATATATACGTTGATATTATCGGGGAGTACATGAGAGTGACGTAATTGTCGTAAAGCTTCGCACGAGTATAAAAGTTTATGGCGATTTAATTTTGTTTTTATTTTGTTTCATTTATATATATAATTTGTTTCGTTAGTTAATAATGCAAGTAAGTATAGTAATAGTTGAATATATTGGAGAGTAGTGATTTTATTAATTAATTATAAACAAACAAAATAAAATAAAAAAATATGTAATAATTTTAGTTCGCTCTTGAAAATGACGTAACTGTCGAAAAACTTCGCGATTAAAAACTTTTAGTGATTGTGTTTTATTTTGTTTATTTATAATTAAGTATAGTAATAATAGAAATATTAACTAAACGATAAAATAATAAATTAAAAAAATATATAAGAAAAAAAGGTTTAATACAATAAATTGAAAAAATGAAATAAAAACTTGACAGAACTAAAAGAAGTCTTCCATACAACAGGCGTTGAAGTACAAATATTATATAATTACTGGAAAAATTTGTTACGTAAGGAATAATACGGGCCAAAGGACTTTTCAATAAAATCAAACTATAAAAATATAATAAGAAAATTTAGACAAATTAATAAAGGGTGTATTTTTAATGCGTCGATGCTTATATTTAGTCTAATACTTAGTTCCCTGGAATCGTAATTTCCTATTGCTGGAAGTAAATTATTACGGTGCATGCTTATATTTAGTATATCTAATACTTAGTTCCCTGGAATCGTAATTTCCTATTGCTGGAAGTAAATTATTACGGTGCACACTACAATTGAGAAAAAATTTTTGGGATAGTTTGAGGATATAGTCTTTTACATATGGTATCTGCAGAGCACTATGCATATATGAAATTTAGTGTATACGGGGACATTGAAAATACATCTAGGAGACTAATTGCAGTCTATTAAAACTAGCATTTTAGACTGAAGACCAAACTGGACAAGAATATGTTAAAATAGGCCTAATAATTGACTTGTAGATTATTAGTTTATTATTAATATTTAAGTGAGATTTACGTTTGAAAATGGGGTAAATTGAACAGATTTCTCTGTTTGTCTTCAATGATGCATAGTCAATATGCTTGGAAAAGGTTAATCTCTTGTCTAAAATGACACCAAGATAGCGTATCTGGTCAGACCATTCTATATCAACGCCAATGACGTGAAGTCTGGTCGGTAAAAACGGTCTTCGACGAGTGAAGAAAATTTCTTTCGTTTTGGAAGGATTAAGAGCAATTTGCAATTTAGAAAAATACTTAATTACACGATCAACACCGGATTGTAACCTATTGCTGATTTGGTCTGTAGGAACTGCAGTACAACGCTGTGTCATCAGCGTATAAGGCAACCTCAGTGTTATTTATATGCGGAAAATCATGCATGAAAAATGTAAATAAGAATGGCTCCAGCAGACCTTGAAAGTACGCAGGCAGAACAGGATTTGCTACTTGATATCGCATTATTTATAATGGTATAAAATGATCGATTACTTAAGTAACTATTAGTCAGTTTAATTAGATAATTGGGAAACCGGGTAGCAATCATTTTGTAGATAATACCGTCGTGCCAGGTTGTGTCGAAAGCTTTTGTCACATCAAATAACACCATCCCAGTATGTTTATTGAAGTTAAAATTATCTGTGATAGAGTCAGCAACTCTTGCTATCTGTTGTGTTGTGGAATAATTCAAATTGACTACTAGGTATTATATTATTAGAATTAGTGAAGTCACATAATCTTTTCAGAATAATTTTTTCAGCGATTTTGCTAAGATTGCTAAGCAAGCTGATTGGACGGATATTGTCTATCTGAGAGCAATCTTTACCGTGTTTTGGTACTGGAATTATTTTAGCCACTTTCCAACTAGAAGGTAGTACCCAAATTTAAATATTGCATTAATCAAATTAGTTAACTGGACGATGGCTATTTGAGGTA